>VCHN02000014.1:59652087-60071020 GCA_007115665.2 Sequoiadendron giganteum | reverse complement strand
AAATAAAGTGGAAGGACAAAGAAGCCCCCCCAAAGAGATCTAATTGTAGATACCCAAAATTGGATGTAGAAGATGGTCCATGATTATCGGACAATGTTACTCTCTTTAGGAAGAAGCAAAACCAATGGCTTATGCAAGCTATCTCCCCACTCTTTAAAGGAATATGTAGGAAGAAAACTCAAGATGTATGAAGTCTCTAAACGTGGCTCAAGCATCCCCATGTCAATCTTGAAGGCCCCCACAATCAAATTACGCATTCCGGGCCACATTATTGAAAGTGAAAACTCAAAATCTCCTATAAAATGATGAAGAAAATGATCCAAAGACTCAAGTATATCTTCTAAAGATGTCTCCTCTAAATGTTTATCCAAAGTATCAACACTCATGTCAAATTGAAATGATTCATCATGTAGAGAATTAAGAAGAGGTTCAGAGTGTTCCCTCACAACAGCTAAAAAAGAATCAACTTCATAAAAGATAATATGTATACAATCAATAGTGTCTCCTAAATATGCAATATATGTGTCTCCATAAAAAAGTTTGAAATACCCATCAAGAGATCATCCCACAAAGATGAATTAGGAAGACTGGATATCCTGTTGCAAGAATTCATTGGAAGCTTTTAAAGAAGTAACATTGAGCTCTATAGTAGCAATAGATGTAAGGACCAAAGAATTATCCTCAAAGAGAATATGTATGTCAATAGTGTCATCTAGATCCAAAATGAGGGACTCTACAAACAAACAGGATATTTCTGGTAGAAATTGTTCCCAATGGATTGAATCTAGAAGACATAAATGATCATGTTGCAATGAATCATTGGAGGCTCTCAAACATGCAACTTTGGAATTTGAAGTAGAAATAGGTTATGTTTATGGGGTATCAATGAATTGATCATCCACACAAGATAAGGCAACATAAGTCTCAATATCATCCACAATATCCTCATTCTCCAAGGAAACATCACCTTTAGATGAAGATCCAATATCTCCATACAACTATGAGATGATGGTCCAAGTAGTGAAAAGGACTTAGTATTCTCTATGTGATGTAGAGTATCCTTAGAAATAGTAAGTAATATTAGTCCATATAGACCATGCCATTATTGTTAAACCATGCATTCTTTTCATCATAGTCACTTGGCTCAAGAATGAGTCCAAGGAGATATGGAAGTAGATCCCTCTCAAGGTATTGATTCTTTATCCCTTGTTTCCAAGTCAAATGGTTCTCTAAATTTAGCCTAGCAATAGAAGGATGAAAATAATGTTTAAGAGACATGATTAACCTCCCCATAAATGAAACTTTATCTTGGTTCATGATTAAAAATTGCTTGTTTTATCCCACCAAGAATGAGTGCAAATGACACCAAAAGAACATCAATACACTCCCACCCTTTTCAATACTATCAAAAAATCACCCACCCAAATATTATAAGGTTGACACTTTATAGTTTCTAGTGCAATTACAAAGATTTTTCCAAGATACAATGCTCAATAGGCTCAAAATAGCCAAAATTACAAATTCTGATATAAAATGAACTTGAGACAAAATTTGGAAAAAATAGCCTTATATCTATGCAGTGTTCTTCAATACCTTTCCAATATCTATTTGTTTTTGAAAACGAAGCACCGAAGTGAAAGTTATGACATGTTGAAGAAATGAGCAACAAAAAGGAAAAAAATCAATTCAATACCTCCATGGATGGAAATATCTCATCTCTAGCTTTCTAATGATATCCCGTTTTCCAAAAATAGACATTGTGGTGAAAAGTTGTGTTTTCTTTTTAAAATGGTTAAATTTAGCTTATAGTGATGACCCCAAGGCAAAATAAAAATTTGCCAAAAATCAAATTAGTCTAAAATAGACAAATTTTATATGAGAATAGGTGTTTTTGGATTATCTAAGCACAATGACAAGGTCAGTTTGGGCCAAAAATGTTCCAATAAAAAGTTGTTCACTAGATCTGAGCTTCAAACCCTAGTTTGCAACTATATCAAATGGTGACCAAATTGAGTGAAACAAAGGCTAGATCTAACTTTCTTAGATATTCTAAACTCAATTGTGAGCTTATATTTACATCAAAATGTGGGCCAAAATAAACTGTAATACAAATCCACAAAGAGAAAACACCAACTCTAGTATTTCTATCAAGTTTTTTTGATTCTCTAGATCATTATATGATGCAAGAGAGGAGCATACTCAACTTTTTAAGATCTCACATAAAAGACTCAATATCTCAATTAGGAATCTCTGAACTTATAATTCTCAAAACAAAAGCTCTAATACCATGTTACAAAAGTGAAATAGATTGAATAACCCAAGGAACTTTTTAAGAGAAAATCAAAGTTACATAAACTAGAAAAACATAAAGAATGCAAAACTAAATTTCAAGAGATTATGCAATGTCAATATGATAGAATTGCATTAAGAGCTTCCAAGATGAATGCTTGCAAAAAGTATGCAATAATATGCAAATACAAGCTAGGTAGTGAGTTTATATAGAACTTAGGAGAGGATGGAGGTGGCAAATCCAACTAATAAGAATCAACCACAAAAGGTGGATGATGCCACCAAAAGTGGAAAGTGTTCCACCCTTTAAGGAAGGGGGCATGACTTCACTTATCTCCTAGTTATTAAATAAAAACCACTTTATTATCCTAAGCAAGCTTAATAAAAGTGTAGAAAAAACCTAAGACAAAGGAAAACTAAATTAACCCACTAGGAAAATAAAAACTTACACCAACATAATTTAAGGTGAAATTATTTGACAAATGGTGGTGCTTTGTAAGGTGTTGTAAGAGATATTTAATTTGGATATACTTAGAAAATTTGGGATTCCTACTTTGGTGGGATCATATGGCAACTTGTGATAGATTCTTATGATGCATAAGAGCCAAGAATAAAGGGTTTTTTTAAGAATCTTGATAAAAAAATATGATGCATGTCATAATAAAGATTTGAAAAGATTGTGAAGCCAAAAATAGAGTGCTATATTTGGGGAGTTTATGATGAAATATGATAGGGGGAAAAAGTTTATATTTTAAGGCATATTTGATTCTTTATGTCTTGGGAATTAGATTTTACCACTCATTTTAGGTGCCATATTTGGGAGTGAATTTAGAACTTGTTTTGGGTTTCATTTGGTGGTTTCATGTATTTGAATCTTCTATAAATCAATGCTTAAGGAAGGTAAGTGCACCAAGATGGTTCCCAAAAAGGGGACTTAAGTGGACACCTGCTTTTTGAAATAAGGAAATACTGACCTTGGACGTGAAATTGAGGATAGTTACAGTCAAAATTTTGAGATGGAACCAAAACAAGGATCAAAGTTCTCTAAGTCTACTTTCTAAACTACTAATTTATTTTTAAAGTGGTTGAGATTAAGGGGTTCAAAAGAGGGACGTACATAAATTGGTGTTGTTTTTCTCAGAAAAACATAACATAGCAACTCTTGTACGACCCTAGCACGGTGTACTTTTTTTTAGTATTTTTAAAATCACTATGGTCAGAAGTTAGCTAACAGTATGTAGTTGATGCATGATTTTTCTGATAATTTTTTAATGAATATATATATTTTTTTTATCGAAGTGGACACTTCCTAAAATATAGAATTTTGGTCATGCTACCCCTACAAATTTTGGAAAATAATTTTTTTTTTTTTTTGAATTTGTAGAATGGAGTCTAGTTTCTAAAAATGTAATTTATTTTAAATTTCAATGAGCAGATAATTTATAACGAAAAAAACACCAAACACTGCTTTTTGGAAAAAAAAGAGACATACAAACAAAAGAAATTATGGATGAAAGGATTAACATTGTTAGAAAGTGAAAAAAATTACATTGTTGGATAGCTAAGAGAGAATGTAACATTACCCAAATGTTCAATTTGTTTGATATTGAACCATGTGCAATCCTGACAGCGAGCACGAACTCAATTATGTGAAATATTGTAGAATTTGCAAAAACACATCTCTGGTCATTGGGAATGCCCTCTAAGCCTTTGGATTGGTATTCCAAGGAAAATACCAATCCTAAGGCTTGGGGATTCCTAAAGCAAGATATAACGCAAGAGCATTATAATGTGAGCGTGTTATAATGTGAGCATGTTATAACGTGCTCGCGCTATATCTCATTTTCGACATGGTTTTTTGCTTCTGCAGGAAACATGTCAACCAAGACATAACGCGATTGCATTATAACGCGCTCGCGTTATGTCTTCCTTTATGTTAAATGCCCTCTATTGAATGTATGCTGATATATTTGTATGTACATGTATGCTTGTATGTCATGTATGTATGCATGTATGCATGCTTGTATGTATGTATGTATGCTTGTATGTATCAATGCATGTATATTGTATGTATGCCTATATGTATGTAAGATTGTTTCTACATATGTATGTATGTATGCTTGTATGGGTGTAGGATTGTATGTACATATGTATTATGCTTGTATGTATATAAGTATGTATGTATTTACGTATGTCTTTAGAGGGAGGGATAATTTTAAGAGAGAGAGAGAGAGGGAGGGGAGTGAGATTTTTAGGAGAGTGAGAGAAGGGGGTTGGAGAGAGGGACTTAGCTAGGTAGGGTGGGAGGGATAGAGGAGGGGGAGAGAGAGAGGGTGGGAGAGAGAGCGAGAGAGAGATGGAGAGAAAGAGAGAGTTATGTAGGTAGGGTGCAAAGGGAGAGACTTGAGAGTGTGAGGGGGTGAGAGGGAGAGACTTGAGAGATAGGTAGTGAGAGGTGAGAGAGTGTGAGTGAGGAGCAGAGAGAGGAGAGGTGTGGGAGGGAGTGACACAGGTAAGGAGTAGAGAAAGAGGGAGGTGGAGTGAGAGGGACTTATCTAGGTAGGGTGGGAGGGATAGATAGAGAGAGGGGAGAGAGAGAGAGAGAGAGTTACATAGGTAGGTTTCCAGAGGGAGAAACCTGAGAGAGAGATGGGGTGGGAGAGAGAGACACGAGAGAGAGGGAGAGAAAGGGAGTGGGAGAGAGTGGGAGGGACATAGAGAGAGATGGATAGAGGGAGCGAGAGAGGTTGGTAGGAATTGATTGAACAAGAGGTATGTAGAAAGAGGGAGATGGTAGATAAAGACAATTAGAGAGGGTAGGAGAGAGGGAGGGAGGGAGAGGTGAGATGCATAGATAGGGAGAAAGTGATAGGGGTATAGGGTGTAGGGTTGAGGGTTGAGGGATTAGGGTGGAGGACCTATAGGGTTGATGGTTTCTAGGGTATTAGGGTTTAAGGGTTGAGGGCTGAGGGATTAGTGTCGATGGTAGAGGGTATTGGGTTGAGGGTATTGGGTAGAAGGTTTAAGAATTTAGGGTTGAAGGGTTTAGGGTTAAGGGTTTAGGGTTGAGGGTAGAGGGTTTAGGGTATAGGTTTGAGGGTATATGGTTGAAGGATTAGGTTGAGGATCCAGTGTAAAGTTCAGAGGGTATAGGGGTTGAGGGTTTAGGGTTTAAGCATTAAGGGTTGAGGGATTAAGGGTTGAGGGACTAAGGGTTGAGGGTTTAGAATTGAGGGTTGAGGGTTTAAAGTATAGGGTAGAGGGTAGAGGGTTTAAGGTTTTAGGGTTTAAGGATTGAGGGTTGAGGGTTGAGGGTTTAAGGTTGAGGGTATAGGGTATAGGGTCGAGGGATTAGGGTTGAGGGTCCAATGTATAGGGTAGAGGTTATAGTAGTTGAGGGATAGGTGTTAAGGGTTGAGAGTTGAGGGTTGAGGGTAGAGGGTTGAGGGATTAAGGGTTGAGGGTTTAGGGATTAGGGTAGAGAGTTTTCTTGGATTTAAGGGTTGAGAGATTAGGGTTGAGGGATTAGGGTTTAGGGTAGAGGGTATTGGGTTGAGGGTAGAGGGTAGAGGGTTGAGGGTCAAGGGTTGAGGGTTGAGGGTTTAAGCATTTAGGGTTTAATGGTTGAGGGTTTAGGGTTAACTATTTAAGGGTTTAAGGGTTTAGGGTTTAGGGTTGATGGATTCGGGTAGAGAGAGGGATGGATGAATAGAGAGAAGGAGAGAAAAGGAGGGAGGGACATATATATATGAGGGTTGAGGATCCAATGTATAGGGTAGAGGGTTAAGAATAGAGGGTATAGGGTTGACGAACTATAGGGTTGAAGGATTAGGGTATTGGGTTGAGGGTATAGGGTTGAGGGATTAGGGTTGAGGGTACATATGGTTGAAGGATTGGGGTTAAGAGTCCAATGTATAGGGTAGAGGGTATCAGGGTTGAGAGTTTAGGGTTTGAGGGTTGAGTATTGAGGGATTAAGGGTTGAGGGTTGGGTGTTTAATGTAGAGGGTAGAGGGTAGAGGGTTTAAGGTTGAGGGTGGATGGTTGAGGGTATAGGATTGGGGGGATCAGGGTTGAGGGTCCAATGTATATGGTAGAGGGTATAGGAGTTGAGGGATTAGGGTAGAGAGTTTACTAAGTGGGTTTAAGGGTTGAGGGATTAGGTTTGAGGGTAGAGGATAGAAGATTGAGGGTAGATGGTAGAGAGTTTAAGGGTTTAGGGTTTAAGGGTTGAGGGTTTAGGGTTTAGGGTTTAAGGTTGAGTGTTTAATGGTTTATAGGGTAGATGGTAGAGGGTTAAGGGTTTAAGGGTTGAGGGTAGAGGATTAAGGGTATAGGGTTGTGGGATTAGGGTTGAGGGTCCAATATATAGAGTAGAGGGTATAGAGATTGAGGGATTAGTGTTTAAGGGTTGAGGGATTAAGGGTCAAGAGGGTTGAGGGATTAGGGTAGAGAGTTTACTAAGTGGGTTTAAGGGTTTAAAGGTTGGGGGATTAAGGTTCAGGGTACAGGGTAGAGGATTGAGGGTAGAGGGTAGGGGGTTTAAGGGTTTAGGGTTTAAGGGTTGAGGGTTTAGGGTTGAGTGTTTAAGGGTTTGTAGGGTAGAGGGTAGAGGGTTTAAGGTTGAGGGTAGAGGATTGAGGGTATAGGGCTACGGGATTAGGGTTGAGTGTCCAATGTATGGGGTAGAGGGTATAGGGGTTGAGGGAATAGGGTTTAAGGGTAGATGTATTAAGGGACAAGAGAGTTGAGGGATTAGGGTAGAGAGTTTACTAAGTGGGTTTAAGGGTTTAAGGGTTGGGGGCTTAGGGTTAAGGGTAGAGGCTAGAGGATTGAGGTTAGAGGGTTTAAGGGTATAGAGTTTAAGGGTTGAGGGTTGATGGTTTAGGGTTGAGTGTTTAAGGGTTTATAGGGTAGAGGGTAGCGGGTTGAGGGTTTGAGGGTTGAGGGTTTAAGATTGAGGGTAGAGGATTGAGGGTATAGAGTTAGGGGATTAGGGTTGAGGGTCCAATGTATAGGGTGGATGGTATATGGGTTGAGGCATTAGAGTTTAAGGGTTGAGGGATTAAGAGGGTATAGGGGTTTAAGGATTAGGGTTCAAGGGTTGAGGGTTGAGGGATTAAGAAGGTATAGGGGTTGAGGGATTAGGGTTTAAGGGTTGAGGGATTAAGAGGGTATAGGGGTTGAGGGATTAAGGTTTAAGGTTTAAGGGTTGAGGGTTGAGGGATTAAGAGGGTATAGGTGTTGAGGGATTAGGGTTTAAGGGTTGAGGGTTGAGGGATTAAGAGGGTATAGGGGTTGAGGTATTAGGGTTTAAGGGTTGAGGGTTGAGGGTTGAGGGATTAAGAGGGCATAGGGGTTGAGGGATTAGGGTTCAAGGGGTAGAGGATTGAGGGTAGAGGGTAGAGAGTTTAAGGGTTTAGAATTTAAGGGTTGAGGGTTTAGGGTTGAGTGTTTAAGGTTTTATAGGGTAGAGGGTAGAGGGTAGAGGGTAGAGGGTAGAGGGTTTGAGGGTAGAGGGATTAAGAGGGTATAGATTTTGAGGGATTAGGATTTAAGGGTTGAGGGTTGAGGGTTGAGGGATTAAGAGGGTATAGGCATTGAGGGATTAGGGTTGAAGCTAGAGGGTAGAGGGTAGAGGGTTTAAGGGTTTAGGGTTTAAGGGTTGAGGGTTTAGGGTTTAGGGTTGTGTGTTCAAGGGTTTATAGGGTCGAGGGTAGAGGGTAGAGGATAGAGGGTTTGAGGATTGAGGGATTAAGAGGGTATAGGTGTTGAGGCATTAGGGTTTAAGGGTTGAGGGTTGAGGTTTGAGGGATTGAGAGGGTATAGGGGTTGAGGGATTAGGGTTTAAGGGTTGAGGGTTGAGGGATTAAGAGGGTATAGGGGTTTAGGGATTAGGTTTGAGGGTAGAGGGTAGAGGGTAGAGGATTGAGGGTAGAGGCTAGAGGGTTTAGGAGTTTAGGGTTTAGGGTTGAGTCTTTAAGGGTCTATCTCTCGTTGTTCAATCACTCCCACTTTCTCTTTCTCTCACTCTCACTCTCCCTCCCTCTCTCCCTCTCTCTCCCTCTTTCTCCCCCTCTCTTGCTCTCTTCCACTTTCCATCTCCCTCCCACTCTTCCTCTCTCCCACTCTCTCCCACTCTCCCCCTCTCTCCCTCCCTCTCTATCTCCATCTCTCCCACTCTCTCTCTCCTTTTTCCCACTCTCTCTTACTCCCACTCTCTCTCTCTCTCTCAACCCTACACCCTCTACCCTTAAACTGTAAACCCTTAAACCTCTACCCTTAACCCTAAGACCTTAAGCCCTTAAGCCCTTAACTCTTAACCCTCTACCTTCTATCTTTCTCCCACTCCCTCTCTCTCTCAAATATCTCCCTTCTACCCCATCTCCCGCTATTAGGTCTCTCTTGCGTTTTTGGATTAAGAGGGTATAGGGGTTGAGGGATTAAGAGGTTATAGGGGCTGAGGGATTAGGGTTTAAGGGTTGAGGGTTGAGGGTTGAGGGATTAAGAGGGTATAGGGGTTGAGGGATTAGGGTTGAGGTTAGAGGGTAGAGGATTGAGGTTAGAGAGTAGAGGGTTTAAGGGTTGAGGGTTTAGGGTTTAGGGTTGAGTATTTAAGGGTTTATAGGGTAGAGGGTAGATGGTTTGAGGGTTGAGGGATTAAGAGTGTATAGGGGTTGAGGGATTAGGGTTTAAGGGTTGAGGGTTGAGAGATTAAGAGGGTATAGGGCTTGTTTTGGATATTGTGGTTGCATTGCTGATATGTTGGTGTCATTGATGTCAACACTATTAGCATTGGTGATTCTGAAGGGTGTATATGTTGAAGATATTGAAAAAATTATAATAAATATATTGTAGGTAGCCAGTGAAGCTGAGAAGGTCAGAGTGATCAAATATTTTGTACGTTGATTTTTCAGGTGTCACACATTAAAGGGTTTTCTGCTGAGCTTATCTAGTATGTTGTCCAAAAGTTTTAGTGGTGCGCATCATCAATTGAGGAAGTTATGAAGTTCGGTGTTCCTACAGTCATTTTGTTACTATAGCAGTTGCTCTTGGAAGAAGAGGATGGAATTCTAGCAATTCCAGGTGTTACGTATGTTCCTGTGGTGTTCATGGATGTTTCTAGATTGTGCTCTATTAGTGTGGTATGTCCATATTGATCGACGTGTTCATGATTGAAGATCTTTCCTCATTTGTTTAAGGTTTTCATATTCTTGGCTGATATGATGGTGGTAGCGTGTTGCGGATCCTTATGGATTAATTTCTTGTTGCTTGGCATGTTTGAGGATATTGATTTGGGTCCTCACTATGTTGTGACTGACCTTTGTTGGTGTGCATTAAGATCTATTTATGTATTGAGGCTGACAGTTGTAATTCATTTATTATTTGCGGTCCTCAGAGTTGTTGATGTAAATCCTTGTAGCCGATATATAAGAGGGATATTTTTTCTCATTTTAAGGTATGCTCAAGTGTGCTTGGTGTATGTATGCAAAATATATTTGTGAATAAAGATCAAATAATTTAAGTGCAGAGTAGAGTGTGCCAAAGTTTGAGTAGAGTGTGTAGAAGTTAATTTGTGCCTAACTGGAACTGTAATTAGGCTTTTGAAGAAGCTAATTTCTCAGTTCATCCCACTTAGATCTTTTTAATCTAATTGTCTTATGTAAGGCACTGAGCCTTCCTTTGAGCAGTGAGCTCTAGGTAGTGTACCTGAATGCAAGTGCATTCCCTATTCATTTTTTCATTATACTTTTAATAGGGTATAATTGTGGATTAACCTCCACTGTGGTTTTTTCCCTTAACATGGTTTCCACACGAAAAATATTGGTGTTATGTGTTTCCAATGTGTTGCTTAATTCTTGATTTCATTGTTAATCATAAAATCTGGAATTAAAGGTTAATAAGTTTTGATTAAGTTGTAAATTCTGTGACAATTGATTTACCCCCTCTCTCAGTTGTCTCTTCTTGTTTTGCCAACAATTGGTATCATAGGAGGTTCATCTGAAAGAAAATCTTAACAGGTTGAGGTGATCCGAGATGGCATCTTACAAGAATGATAGTCTTAGATTCGATGGAACAAAGTACTCTCTATGGAAGGTCAAGATGGAATGTCATTTGAGGTTCTTTGGTGAGCCTTTTTGGAAGATTACAAAGAATGCATATACTATCCCTCAGAATGGTCCATCTACTGCTGATGAGATTAAAGAAGCTTAAACAAATACTAGGGCTATTGAAGCATTGGTGAGTGCTTTTGACAGATTCTGAAATAAAAAATGTGATAGGTCTGAAGACTACACATGAGATTTAGAAATTTTTTGAAACATTGTATGAAGTAGATCCACTAGTGAAAGTTTCTAAGCTACAGAGTCTAAAAGGCAAGTGGGAGGACATGAATATGAGTGAAGATGAGAACACCTTTTCCTTCTCTCAAAAGGTAAATGAACTAGTAATGAGCATTAGATGTGTCGATGGAGTCTTGGAAGAAGAAGAGATTGTGGCTAAGATACTTAGATCTGTGCCTCCTTCCTCTAAAGAAAAGCTCATGCTATTGATGAACTCAGGACAGTGACAAATGTGACAAGAGACATGCTGATTGGAAAACTTGCCACCTTTGAGTTGAGTGAATTTGGTGAGTCTACTCCTAAGATCAAATCTCCATTCAAAGCTACTATATCCAAGAAAATCAAACAAAAATATGATCTAGGAGAAAGTTCCTAGAAGACATTCAAGTACGAAGATGAGATGAAATAGATTAAAGATGAAGAAAGAGAGCTAGAAGAGCTAGAAGCACTGATTGTGAAAAGAGAAGCCAAAGGACATGGTAAGTACAAATGAAAGTTACCTATTAAATGTTTTTCCTCTAGTGAAATAGGTCATTTTTCATCAAGGTGTCCTAAAATAACTTCTAAGTACAAACTTGAAAAGACTAGATTTCAAAAGAAATGCTATTATGCTAAAGAAGGTGTTACTAATGATGAATCTGATAAAGAAGTTGGAAATGAAGATGAATGTGTATTTATTGCTATCAAGGAAAATAGTGAGGTGTCCATTGACTCTACTAGTAATGTGAACGTTGAGAGAGCTCTTACAACAAAAAATGAAGAAAAGGATGAGTGGGTAATTGACAGCGGATGCTCACATCATATGATTGGTGAAAAATGTATGTTTGTAAGTTTGGAAAACTATGATGGCGGTATTGTAAGATTTGGAGACAACACTTTTGGTGTGATTTGTGGAAGAGGCACTATTTCTTTTGGTGGTAAACATAATACTGATGATGTTCTTTATGTAGAAGGCTTAAAACATAACTTGTTGAGTGTTGGACAAATGGTAGACAAGGGATACAATCTTTAGTTCAAGGATGGTAAGTGTAGGATACTGGGAAATTTAGGAAACATAATTGATTCAAGTACAAAGACATGAGGTAACATTTTGCACCTAAGTGCTGCTAGTGAAAGTTGCTTAATCACTCAAATAGATGTAAGCTGGTTATGGCATAGAAGATTGTGTCATGTGAACTTTGATAACATTGTCAAAATAATTTCTTCTCAAGCAGTCAGAGATCTTCCTAAGATAGTGAAGCCTACTAACACTATGTACAAGGAATGCCAGATGGGAAAGTAGAATAGAAACTCTTTTTAGAGTGAACAACATAACTCTAATGGAGAACTGGAATTGATACATACTAATCTATGTAGTCCCTCAAGAATAAGAAGTCTTCAAGGTGAAAGGTAATTTATGTTGGTTATTGATGATTACTCTAGAATGATATGGGTTGCTTTCTTAAGAGAAAAAACATGAAGCACTAGAAAAGTTCAAAAGCTTCAAAGCTATGGCAGAGAATGAGATAGGTCAAAAGATCAAATGTTTGAGGTCAGATAGAGGTGGTGAATTCACTTCTTGCAATTCAATTATTTCTATGAAGAGCATGGAATTCAAAGACAACTATTTTCCCCCTCGAACCCCTCAACAAAATGGAGTTGTTGAAAGAAAGAACATAATCATTCTAGACATTGCTAGAACTATGATGCTAGAAGCAAATGTTCCTCATTTCTAATGGAGAGAAGTTGTAAGCACTGCTGTGTACACTATCAACCAGGTAAATTTGAATAGTAATTATGGTAAGACCCCTTTTGAGCTATGGTTTGGTTATAAGCCTACTGTCAAGTACTTCAAAATCTTTGGAAGCAAATGCTACATCAAGAGAGATGAAGAAAATGGTTGAAAGTGAAAATGTCAAAGTTGATGAAGATATTGATAAACCATCTAGGTGTAGTGGATATGATTTTGGTGATCAACATGATAGTACTAACAATGGAAAGAATGTTTAGACACAGAGTCAACTTCAAACTGTTCCAGTGAACCAAGGGAATCAAGAAGCATAAACTAGCAGAAGTACAAAAGAAAGAGCACATGAACCAGAAATCAGAGAAAGTCCTAAAGTTCCAAGGTATGTGAGGTGAAATCATTCTGATAGTCAGATTATAGGAGATAAGAGCAAAGGTGTGCAAACTAGAAGAAGAATTTTGGAAGAGTATTGTCTAATTTCCAAAACTAAGCCTAGCAATATCAATGAAGCATGCAAAGATGAATATTGGATGGAAGCCATGAAAGAAAAACTAATGCAAATAGAAAAGAATGATACATGGGATCTTGCTCCTAGACCTCAGAACAAAAATGTAATTGGAACCAAGACTTTTTTCCATTCCAAATAATACTTCTGGAACCATTTTTGAAAAGCATACTTATCCAATGCAGTTTCGGATTCTAAATCCACATTCAGGATAATTTCATCATAGACAATTTCATCAGAGTAACCCTGTCCAGGCTTAGTTATTGATAGAGTCAATTGATCGGTTATTTTAAGAAGAAAGTTTTTCAATCGAAAATCATCGTTTAATGTTAATTGTTCTTTATTTAATGTTAATTGCTCTTTATTTTGATCACAGGATGAAGAAGATCTTGAAGATAAATTCTGATTAATAAATCGAATACAATTTAATTGATTTATATCTTTTCTAATGTTCCATCCGGGATCTGATAAAATATCATAGTTTACAGAAGGATTCTTAAGAAATGTTTTCACCTTCCATAGATCAACTATTCTCTTTTTTTCTAATCCCCTGAAATATTGAAAAGCATCTTGTCGCCCTTTCAACAATTTTAATTTTTCACTAGGTTTCTTGGTATAATTAATACTTATACATGATTCATCTATTGACAAATCATCAAAGAATCCTTTAAAAAATTCCGACTCTGAGAAGGAAGAAGATTCTCTTGTTCGATCTGATTCTTTTTGTTCAATTTCTTGTTCCATTATCAATTCTCGGTTTTCCCATATTTCGTCCCATTTATCCATTTTTCTTTTTATATTTTGTATTTCTTCTTTATAGCGTTCGATTTCTTTAACTCTTTCTTTCCTCTCTGCAATTATGTATGCTTCTAATTTTAATTCTGATTCTGATTTTGATTCTGATTTTGAAGAGAAATCTAATTCTTCTGTTTGAACTAAATTCTTTTCTAGTTGTTCAATTTTGCTTTCTATTGCCTCAATATCAATACTTGAGTTTTTAATAAGTACCGATTTCCTCCATTCATTAAGCTTTTCATGTTCCCAATATTCCTTTTGAATCGAATTAAAAGATGAATCAATCTCCCATTCAATGTTATTCAATTCCTTCTCCGAAGGACTTTCCCAACTTATTGTTCCTTGGTTCTCTAAGATTCTATCATTTTCTTTTGAATGGAGGAAACGACGTTGATATCTCCTTTTGTCTTTTGGTAAAGACATAAATAGGTGCGGAACGAGCAACAAATTTTCCTTTCTAGCTCCAAAATGTTGTACAGATGGAAATATCTTCATCAAATTATATGATGATTTGTCTCTTTCAATTAAAGCTCGAGTACTTAAAAAATAGAAAAGTAATGGCAATGCTATTATCATTACAGCTTTTCTTGCTTGACCTTTTAAAATAAATATACGTATATCCCGTATAAGTAATGTACTAAGAATCCGAAAGTCAAAAAGCTTAACAACACTTTCTCGACCAGAAAATATTTGACTTAGCAATCTCACCAAATTTGATTCGTTCCATGGAACGAATATTTCCATCATGTTATCTTTAAATTTCGACTGAACGCTAAAGAACCAAACTATTTCTCGGTTCTTTTCGATAGGGTCCGTAGACCACGGTTTTTGGGGTTTTTTCATATTTTAATTGTTTAATAATTTTTATTGTTTCAAAAATAATATTAAGATATTAATATTATTCTAGATATTTTTTAGTGTAAAAGAAGGATAATATATAAACGATTCTATATAATTAGAGTCAAAAATGGATAGACAGGTATTTATTATACCAAACCAAATAGACCAAAAATAAAATAGGATTTTTCTATCCTATTTAGAACGTTGGGTATACTAGAAAAGAACGAGACTTCTTTAATTCATTTAATCTTATCTATCTGTATTGTCCATTAATTATAATTTTATGTACCATTTTATGGTATAGAAATGGCTAACAATCCCAAGTCTATTTCTTATTGAAAATTAGAAACATAAATTAGAATTCAATTGGTTAATCTGAATCCATACTTATTATAATAAAATGAACTTTTTTTAGTTCTGCTTTATCATAGCATCCATGGCTGAATGGTAAAAGCACCCAACTCATAATTGGGAAGTCGCGGGTTCAATTCCTGCTGGATGCACAATAAACAGTTATTGTGCTCTACTCACACTATCTTTTAAATGAAAGAATCGCAAATAGCGAGGTTCTCTC
Source organism: Sequoiadendron giganteum (assembly GCA_007115665.2). Classification (NCBI taxonomy): domain Eukaryota; kingdom Viridiplantae; phylum Streptophyta; class Pinopsida; order Cupressales; family Cupressaceae; genus Sequoiadendron; species Sequoiadendron giganteum. Next base: position 60,055,951 of record VCHN02000014.1, on the reverse strand, counting down.
GATTCAATTGATTAGATTATCTGCGCCCATGTTTTGTTATTCTTCACTTCTGTTATAACTTAAATAGAACAGAATGACAAATATTTTATTTACGCATGTTTGAACGACATTTTCTGAGAATGAAAATTGATATTAATATGGTACAAAATGAACTTCTAATTTAACGATCAAGTTGATTTTGTAATTAGAAGTTCATCTGATAATTTCAGCCTATTCCCTGCCATTTTAAGAATATAAGGGCAAATCCTACTTTTTTCAGTTAGTAAGAAAAAGGTTTATATAAATACTCTAAAATAATGTATCCTGGGCAATTGCAACAATTGGATTCATTGCTATTCCCAGTAAAGTAGATGCTATTACACATACAATCATACTAAATTCGATAGAATTTTTTGAGATTGAAGAAGATAATCTATAATTTTGCACGTGGGGAGTTATTTCTTTGTTTCGTTCAGTCATTAATAACTTAATTATTTTCAGATAATAATATATTGAAATAACACTCATAAAGAGTCCTATCGAAACCAATAAATAGGAGCCTGCTTGCCATCCACACGAGAATAGATAAAGTTTTCCAAAAAAACCTGCTAATGGAGGAATACCTCCTAGAGATAGCAGACATAAAGATAAAGATATTAATTGAAAACGAATTTTTCATTTTGGCCGGATCATGATTTAGTAACTTCAATTAATCTTCGAAAAACATTTTCTTCCATTTACATTTATAATAAACCTAATGAATAAGATTGAATATTGATAATCTCCTTATTATCATTTATCTATGATTTATTTTTCATTCTTCTTTTCCTTTCGTTTTCGTTCCAATAAAATTTGTATCAATTTTGATAAAGTAAGTTTTCTTTTATTGCTCAGAATGGAATAGATCTATGGATCTATTTATAGAATTAGTGGGTTAATGATAATGTGCAAAAGCTTTATTGGATTCTGCCATTTTATGAATCTCTTCCTTCTTGCGTATAGCATTGCCTTTCTCTCTGGCGGCATCCATTATTTCGTAACTCAATTTGAAATGCATATTTCGACCAGAACGTTTTCGGGATGACTCTAATAACCAACGAATAGCAAGTATTTTTCCTTCTTTCTTTTTATTTCAATGGGAACTTGATAAGTCGATCCACTTACACGTCTTGATTTTACTATCAATTTGGGAGTTAATTTGTGTATTGCTTGACGTAGAACAATTAGTGGATTTTTCTCTGTTTTTTGTTGAATCTTTTTTAGAGATTGATAAAAAATTCGATAAGCTAATGATTTTTTTCCGTGTTTAAGAATACGATTAACGATCATGTTAACTAATCGATTATGATAAATCGGATCAAATTTATCAATTTTCTTTTCTACAATACTTTGGCGTGACATAAGTGTGAAAAAGGTTCATAAATTGATTTCATAAAGACTAATAATTACTTATTTCGGCTTTTTAACTCCATATTGTAGGGTGGATCTCTAAAGGTATCAAAGATCTCCCTCCAAACCGTACATACGACTTTCATCGAATACGGCTTTCCACACGATTCTATCTGCATATATAAGATATAATTCTTATGCATAAAATTATGTTTACTCATTCTCAATTGAGTATCCGTTTCCTTTCTTTTGCTATGATTAGAAATCTTGTATTTTCTATATCTATACGATTAAGTCCTTAGGTTTTTAAAAGAGTGTAAAAAAGAGTGTAAAAAAAAGGAGAAGGTGTTTTAAATTAATGCTATTTGAATTGAACCTGTTCCGAAAAGGTCAAGACATTTCAAATTTTATGTTAACACACACTAAGTAAGGGAAAACTTATGAAATGAATTCAATATTAAACCTTAGACATATAATATCCTTACAAATTAATACGATCGTTTGTTTTAGCCTGCTCTAGTCCCCTTACAAAACGTTTGTTATTGGGTTAGCCATATACTTTACATGTTTTTAGCAATTGACATGGCATCATCATAAAATGATACAAATCTTAGATAAGAATATACAACGCACTAGAACGCCCTTGTTTACGATTTTTGACTGAGACAGCATCTAAGACTCCTCGAATTATGTGATATTTAACACCGGGCAAATCTTTAACTCTTCCACCTCTTACTAATACTACAGAATGTTCTTGTAAATTATGGTCAATACCAGGTATATAAGCAGTGATTTCATATTTAGAGGTTAATCGTACTCTGGCGACTTTGCGTAAGGCAGAGTTTGGTTTTTTAGGGGTGATAGTGGAAAAGTTGACAGATAAGTTACCTTTACTGCCACTATACAAAACCGTACATGAGAATTTCACCTCATACGGCTTCTCGTTCAATTCTTTTGAAGTAGGACATTTTTGTTTTTCGAGTATTCCCTTTCTTCATTATGAAAACTTGATTAGACAGTTTTCGTGTTTTAACATGAATGATTATATATATATATTCCATTTTTTATAACAAAAAAACTATGCGACTCCTTCGGGATTCATTTTTCTTTCTCTATTAAAAAGAATAAGAATGACAACCTTTTTTTTATCCATTATTGTTAATATGCTCATTTTTTATTTATATCTCGAAATATCATTTTTTTTTTTTGAATCACAAATTCAATTCAAAATTGACGGGTTAATGTGAGCTTATCCGTGTAGTTATCCATTATTTAAACTAGGAATCGATTTGATAAAAGATTTTGACTTTCGTGCTTTGGTTTTCTAAGATTTCGTGCTTTGCTTGATTTGAAGTTTCTAAAGGAACTTAGAAAGAAATAGAGTCTTTTTCTAAGATATGTATGAGTGAATAAGACACCAGCTCTTAGATAGTGAAGCAATTCCCAATCGAAGCCCTGTTGTATTTGACGGCGCCGATCTTCTTCCCTTTTCTCTTTCCTTTCTAAATATTTCTCAAAAGATCTTACCAGTCTTGAAGTCGTAAGATCGTTTTCTTTTTCTTTAACAACTATCTTAGGATTGGGTTTGCCATCTGGCTTTTGAATCATCTCCTCTAGTCTCGCGAAAAGACTAGACTGTGGTCGAGGTATCCAATGGCTCAAGACTGAAACTTTACGTCTCTGAAAACGGACGGCTCCTTTAACTAAACATCTACGAAAATCTCCTTCATATGGATAACTAAAGACGTGTATATCTTTAGTTACGAGGTCCTCGTCTGCATTGTCCTCGTCCTCGTTCGATACGTTTTGTTCTTGAGTTCCTTCTTGAAACTCAGCTTCTTCTTCGGTTCCTTCCTCTTTGAACCATTGTAAGAATCCTTTAAAAAAAGAAGATTCCTCCTTTGACAAGTTGATCTATCCCGACCGAGGAGAACAGGCCATTCAACAGGGAGATCCTGAAATTGCGGAAGCTTGGTTTGATCAAGCTGCTGAGTATTGGAAACAAGCTATAGCGCTTGCTCCAAGCAATTATATCGAAGCACAAAATCGGTTAAAGATTACAGGACGTTTTGCAGAATGAAAATCTCTCGATTACTATACTGGGAAATAAATCGTCAAGATTATGAAATTCAGAATAAATGAATTTTTCATACTATTCGAGTGAATTAGCTTCTCTTATTGCATTGTCATTATAGACAAATATATTGAAAATATAACAAAGACTATTTTCTTTGGATCGTTAATGAAAAGGATCTTTTCATTATGGGTAAATCCCGTCCGGAGATACAATTTAATTAAAGATTCATTAATATTTATCAATTCAAAGTTCTTTTAAATCATAAAAGTGATCTGTAACATATGGGTCCAGAGATATGGATAAATCAATCTGGATATGACAGATAATGATTATATTGAGATTGATTTATCCATATCTCTGGGCGGAAAAGGCGTTTTACGTCTCGTAACGGTCCATTGAGCACCTATCAGATATGTCATAATAAATTTGAACACCTGCCTCAAAGCGACTTCCGTATCATAGTCGCTCCAGTTCTGAACTGGGAAATAAAGAGAGGAACGAGTTGAGAATATATATATATTTTTTTTCTTTTTTTCAAAATTTCGGCGGGTTTTTTCTCATGTCTCGTCTGGAAAGAGGAGAACTCAATGATCATTCGTTCACCGGAACCAGAAGTAAAGATCGTAGTGGAGAGGGATCCTATTAAAACCTCTTTTGAAAAATGGGCTAAACCCGGTCATTTCTCAAAGACACTAGCTAAGGGACCTAATACTACCACCTGGATCTGGAACCTACATGCTGATGCTCACGATTTTGATAGCCATACCAATGATTTGGAAGAGATCTCCCGCAAAGTATTTAGTGCTCATTTTGGTCAATTAGCTATCATATTTATTTGGCTAAGTGGGATGTACTTTCACGGCGCTCGTTTCTCTAATTATGAAGCATGGCTAGGCGATCCTACTCACATTAAACCCAGTGCTCAGGTAGTTTGGCCAATAGTAGGTCAAGAAATTTTGAATGGAGATGTAGGTGGAGGTTTTCGAGGAATACAAATCACCTCTGGGTTCTTCCAGATTTGGCGAGCATCCGGAACTTAGTGAATTACAACTTTATAGAAAAGAATGATACATGGGATCTTGCTCCTAGACCTCAGAACAAAAATGTAATTGGAACCAAATGGGTGTTTCAGAATAAGCTGAATGAGCAAGGTGAAGTGATCGAAAACAAAATAAGACTGGTTTGCAAAGGGTACTCACAAATGGAAGTATAAGTCTATGTTGAGCAATTGGATGGATTTCAATTAACTCATGAAGAGAACATGGTATGCCAATTGAAGAAATCTCTATATGGACTTAAGCAAGATCCTAGAGCTTGGTATACTAGATTGGACAAATACTTGTTGAAGCTTGGATTCAGTAAGGGTACTACTAACAACAATATGTATTTCAAGTTGGATCAGGATAAAGAGCTAATAATTGAAGTCTTTGTTGATGATATTATTTTTGAAGGTGATGATGACTTATGTATGAAGTTTGTTGATGAAATGAAAAGTGAATTTGAAATTTCAATGATAGGAGAGCTGAAATTCTTTTTAGGATTGCAAATCACTTAGTTAAAAGATGGAATTTTCATATCTCAGTCCAAATATGTCAAAGAGCTACTGAAAAAGTTTGGCATCGAAGATTCAAAGCCAGTTGGTACACCTATGGTAACTGGATGAAAAATCACATAGAAGGATGATTCTCCTAAAGAAAATTAAACAAGATATAGGTCAATGATTGGTGGATTACTATATCTGACTTAGACTAGGCCAGACATAATGAATGTTGTATGCATGGTTACTAGATTTTAAGTTGACCCAAAAGAATCACATGTGAGTGTAGTAAAATGGATTTTTAAATACTTGAAAAGAACAACTGATTTTGGATTATGGTATCAAAAGGATGATGATCTTACTTTAAATTCCTTTATGTAGATGTTGATTGGGTAGGTGATGTTAATGACAAGAAAAGTACAAGTGGTGGTGCATTCTTCTTAGGGAAGAAGTTGGTATCTTGGTTAAGAAAAAAGTAGAATTCAGTTTCCTTATCTACTACTGAGGTAGAATACATTGCTTCTGCTAACAACTGTACTCAAGTATTGTGGATGAAGCAGATGCTAAGAGATGTCAGAATTGAGTATGAAGAACCCATTGCTATATTCTGTGGTAAATCAAGTGCCATAAATATTTCTAAGAATCTCATGTTGCATTCAAAGACAAAACACATATCCATCAAATATCACTTCTTGAGAGATAAAGTAAGTGACAAAGAAGTTAGACTGGAGTATGTACCTACCAAGGAGAAAATTGAAGATACCTTTACTAAGCCATTGCCCAAGGATACTTTTGAGTACCTCAAAGGCAAGTTAGGGGTGATTTCCCCTCTTGATAAGAACTAAGTGATGCGGATCTTTGCATTAGTCTATGAATTCATAGACATATCTTATTCCATATTGATATTGTGGTGGCTGCTACTCAGGGGGAGTAGTCAGATGTGCTAAATATGTGGTTTAGAGCTTTTGTACCTTTGTCATTGATGTCAAAGGGGGATAAATGTAATGTGAAAAACCTTTGTAGAACAAGGGAGAAGTGTAATGTGTAAAGAGGAGATTGTTGGAAAGAGAGCTAGTTGGGTTAATGGTATTCTTTTTCACATCATGTGTTGCCATCAATGCCAAAGGGGGAGATTGTTGGATATTGTGGTTGCATTGCTGATATGTGGTTGTCATTGATGTCAACACTATTAGCACTGGTGATTCTGAAGGTTGTATATGTCGAAGATATTGAGAAAATTGTAATAAATATATTGTAGGCAGCCAGTGAAGCTGAGAAGGTCAAAGTGATGAAATGTTCAATATGTTTATTTTCAGGTGTCACACATTAAAAGGTTTGTTGCTGAGCTTATCTAGTATGTTATTTGAAAGTTTCAGTTGTACGCATCATGAATTGAGGAAGTTATGAAGTTCGGTGTTCCTATAGTCATTATGTTATTGTAATAGTTGTTCTTGGAAGAAGAGGATGGAATTATGGAAATTCCAGGTGTTGCGTACATGTTCCTACGATGTTCATGGATGTTTCTAGATCATGCTCTATCAGTGTGGTATGTCTGGATTGATTGACATGTTCATGATTGAAGATCTTTCCTCGTGTGTTTAAGGTTTTCATATTCTTGGCATACATGATGGTGGTAGCGTGTTGTAGATCCTTATGGATTAATTTATTGTTGCTTGGCATGTTCGAGGATGTTGATTTGGGTCCTCACTATGTTGTGACCGACTTGTGTTGGTGCGCATTAAGATCTATTTATGTATTGTGGCCGACAGTTGTAATTCATTTATTATTTGTGGCTAATGGAATTGTTGATGTAAATCCTTGTAGCAGATATATAAGAGCGATCGATTTTCTCATTTTAAGGTATGCTCAAGTGTGCTCAATATATGTATGTGAAATATATGTGCAAATAAAGATCAAATCATTCAGTCTAGAGAAGAGTGTGATGAAGTTTGAGCAGAGTGTAGAAGTTGTCAAAACCAACTTCAGACTCCAAGAACACCTACATGCAAATGTTCTTGGAGTCTGAAGTTGGGTTTGAAAAATTCTACATGTTGGTTTTGACAACTTCTACATGTTGGATTTGATAACTTCTACATGGTATTAGAGCTTTCCTGCTGCATGCTTGTTCTTTTTTGAAGAATTTGGAGCTACAAGGGTTGGATCAGACATTCATAGTTTTGGGGTTTTCTTTTTTGATCCAGGGAATTACCTGAAATTTAAAATCATTTTGAGTCCAAACGGACCATGCCATTGAGTCCACAGCAGTCCAAAACCCCTAAATCAACTGTTCATTCATCCATTTTGGACAAAGTTGATTTAAGAGGCAAATTTTTTTACCTGTACGACCGTCTGCGTGCGGATCGAAAATAAATTTAGGTCTGGTAAAAAAAATTATTTTTTGACTTAATTTCTTGTCAGAAAATTAAAAAATTTGTGAAATTGTTTTGATTTTTTATTTAAAAATCAAAAGATTTTTTTTTTTGAAAAGCCTTTAAAGGCTTTGGTGAGCCCGGTACTGGGTTACTCGTAGGTACTTGCGTACACAGGCCTGCGGGCCCCTCAGTACACCGGGCGACATACTGCCAGCTGGCAGCGGCTTTACTACCAATTGGTAGTCTGATAGTACCGTCGACGATCGTACAAAAGTCGCCGGCCCAGGCCCTTTTTTTTATGATTTTTTTTCTTTAAAAAAAAGTCAGTTTTTTTTATTGTTTTTTTTTATTATTAAAAAAACAATTTTTATTGTAATAAGTCCAATTGAAGAAATGCAGTGATGGTCGTTTGGCCGTCAATTTTAGGTTTGGATTTTTGCTGCGACGGCTGTATGACCATCAAATTTAATCCAGCACTGGGTTTTTTCCCCTTTGGAGTTGTTTTCGTCCAGAGGCTATAACTTAGGAATACGATATCGGTTTTTGGCAAATGAGATATCGTCAAAAATCTGGTTCTATCAACTTTCTAGTGGTGTGGGTCTCATCGCTTCATTTATCTGTTGGTGCATTCTATAGCCAATTGAAGTCAAAGGAGCTTTTTTCAGTCCCGAGCTCATAACTTTTGACCTGTTTCTCTATTTTTTGCATTCTCAGTGGCGTTGGAACAATATTTCAGAGCTCTTTAGTTCCATCCATGTAATTTTTCCAGATTTCACTCCAGGTATATTTTATTCAATTTTTTGTGTTTTCACACTCTGGTGAATTACCCGGACATATTAGCTCTTGGGAACTTCTTGTTTGCGTGGGTTGCTTCATTTTTGGCTGTTCTTCATGTATTTCCAATTTTTTGTCCTTTTTGAGCATTTTGAACATCATTTGTAAGCAATATTCTATGTAAACACACTGAGATAAAGTGCCACACTATTGTACATGTATTTTGGAGATTTTGCACATAAGGTTGTGCCATATTTTGTACTCGCACTGTTTTATAAAGTTCCATGGGGGGTTGTGTAGTGCCTTTGTTTTTGCCATCACACCTTTGTCCAGTGAGTGTCCCTCCATGATGACAGTGGATCCATATGATTCTAGCCTCATGCATGTGTGCTTTGTTTTGCACACCACTTTTTCAGTTGCAAGTTCTTTCTTGTGCACTTTCAGATGTTGTATCTTCTCCTTCATGTACTACAGGGTGTTACACACCATTTCAGTGGATCTGTCAGGGTCTCCCAGTTCAACATTATGGGGGGGTGTTATATTGTTCGTGCTAATGATTACTTGGTTTTGCCTTGGAAGGAATCTTCCATTCTCAGTTGATCAGTGTTTTTTAGACTATTGGTACTTGTGCCATCTGTATCTTCATTCCAGGTGTTTGCCTTTGTTTGCCATCTGATTCGAGTAGTGTCGTTTGGGGCACTCATGTAGATTGTTGTCTTCTTGATCCTGATCATCTTATCTTTAGAGGAGGTTCTTCAGCACCATAGCAGTCATCTTTTGACAGTTATTTGTAGCTTCTTCTGCTTCAGTGATGTTCTTCATGGCTTTCGGCATCTCTTTTTGGAGTAGAGTTTTTCCCATGAGGTTTTCTCTATTTCTCCACTTTATAGAGATTTTGTTGTATTTGGGTACCTGATCTGGCCTAGTTGTTGGGACCCATGTTTACTTTCTTGTATTGTAGTTACCTTTGCTTTCTTGTACTCGTTTGTAGCTACATTGTTGCTCATATTAAGGGGGGGTGTTAGAGTAAAGGTTTTAACTTAATTGTGTTGATTAAGTTACCTTTATTCCCTTCTTAAGATTTCACTTTAGTTTGCATTAAGTGACATTTAATAATTATATTAATTATTAAATATTTTCCTATTAGGGTTTCTTTTAGGGTTTGCATGATCTCCTTCTTAAGGATTGATCCATTGTATATTCAATTCCTTTTTTTTGTTCTGATAAGATAATTTCTCCATTTTTCAGAGCTTCAAACCCTTGTTTGTTTTCTCCATCCATTCTCTTCCTTGTGATAGGTATCCATTTGCATGCAGGTGTTCTTGGAGTCTGAAGTTGGTTTTGATAATTTCTACATGTTGGTTTTAACAACTTCTACACAGAGTGTGTAGAAGTTTTTTTGTGCCTAACCAGAACTATAATCAAGCTTTTGGAGAAGCTAATTTCTTAGTTCATCCCACTTAGATGGTTTTAATCTGATTGTCTTATGTAAGGAAGTGAACCTTCCTTTGAGCAGTGAGCTCTAGGAAGTGTGCTTGAATGCAAGTGCATTCCCTATTCATTTTTTCATTATACTTTTAACAGGGTATAAGTCTGGATTAACCTCCATCATGGTTTTTTCCCTTAATAGGGTTTCCATGCAAAAAATCTTGGTGTTATGTGTTTCTGATGTGTTTCTTAATTCTTGCTTTCATTTTTAATCATCAGATCTGGAATTAAAGGCTAATAAGTTTTGATTAAGTTGTAAATTTTGTGACAACTGATTCACCCCCCCTCAGTTGTCTCTTCTTGTTTTGCCAACAAGTTGAGGGATTAGGGTAGAGGGTAGAGGGTAGAGGATTGAGGGTAGAGGGTAGAGAATTTAAGGGTTTAGGGTTTAAGGGTAGAAGTTTTAGGGTTTAGGGTTGAGTGTTTAAGGGTCTCTCTCTCATTGTTCAATCACTCCCACTTTCTCTTTCTCCCACTCTCCCTCTCCCTCCCTCTCTTCATCTCTCTCCCTCTTTCTCCCCTCTCTCGCTCTCTCCCACTCTCCCTCTCCCTCCACTATCCCTCTCTCCCACTCTCCCACACTCTTCCACTCTCTCTTTATCCCACTCTCCCCCTACCTCTCTATCTCCATCTCTCCCACTCTCTCTCCCTCTCTCCCACTCTCTCTTTCTCCCACTCTCTCTCTCTCAACCCTGCACCCTCTACCCTTAAACCGTAAACCCTTAACCCTCTACCCTTAACCCTTAACCTTGAGCCCTTAAACCATTAAACCCTTAAATATTAACCCTCTACCCTCTATCTCTCTCCCAATCCCTCTCTCTCTCTCTCAAATCTCTCTCTCCTACCCCCTTTCCCTCTCTTAGGTCTCTCTTGTTGTTCAATTACTCCCAACTCTCCCTCTTCCTCCCATCTCTCCCTCTCTCTCCCTCTTTCTCCCCCTCTCCTCTCTCCCACACTCTCCCTCTCCCTCCCACTCTCCTCTCTCCACTCTCCCACTCTCTCCCACTCTCTCTTTCTCCCACTCTCCCCTCTCCTCTCCCTCTCCTCTCTATCTCCATCTCTCCCTCTCTCTATCTCTCTCTATCTCTCTCTCAACCCTACCTACACCCTCTACCCTTAAACTGTAAACCCTTAACCCTCTACCCTTAACTCTAAGCCCTTAAACCCTCAACCCCCCTCCCTCTCTACTATATATCTCTCCTCTCCCTCCCTCTACCTCTCTCTCTCTCTCTCACACACACACACAGTCACCTCTATCTCCTCTAATATAAGGGTACAGGGGATAGACATAGAATTAGGTTAGAGGGTATAGATAAAGAGAGAGAAAATAAATCTATTAAAAAAATCTTCACATAACACGAGCACATTTTTAAGAAGTAGAGATATGGTCATTTTAGCAAGAAATAAAATGCTCACGTTATAATGTGAGCATGTTATAACGCGTGCACATTTTGTCTTGCAGTAAAAACGGTAAAAAAAATCAATACAATTGTGATCTCAAGGCCCACATTCTACATATTCTCCTGGTTTTGTGTGTGCGATGACAAAAATAACACTTTTTGATGATGTTGTGATGTGTGCATGCATGTTTTTCACATTCCACCACCTTTTTCATAATATTTCCACCACCTTTGCATGAAATAGTAGAGTTTTCACATTGAAAGGAATGTAATATCAATTCAACTTTGAATTCCATTCAAAAGTGATATACAATTGAAGTTTGGAGGGGAACAAGCTTTTGAAAAGGTCAAATTGTTGAGGAGTTTTAAGAAAGAAGAATCAAAGGCTACATAATTAGGTTGAACTCCTCCGCTTGAAGCTCTGGTTTTTTAGGTATGTGAAGTCTTTACAAATTTGCTTTCAGTCTATTATGGCTTGCTTTCATTTTTGTTATTTTGCATATTCCATGTTGATCATTGTTTGTTTGTCATTATAACCTTAGGTTGTTAATGCACATTTAAAATTACACAATTATAGACACTTGCCAATTACATTTTTAAACCTAATGCAAAGCATCTACCAGGATCCACAAATCATCAAGGGTACTTCTAACCCGAACTTGTTTTGAAACAAACATCAAAAACTTGACTGAACGCTGGAGTAAGCCTCAAATTTGGCCAAATTTACAAATGAAGTATCCTAAAATCACCACCAAAACACCTAATAACTCCAAAAATTCTTTAGCCAGGTTAGAAAACACTAGATTCAACCAATTTTAGGAATGGAAAGGCTCAAATAAACGTTTTTCAACAAAACCCTTACTTTATGCTCCCAAAAAAGCTTTCCAAATGAGGGTTTATTAGAAAAGCACACTCCAAACCTTCACATGCTCTGCCACTGCTTGAAACACACTTAGAAATTTTTGCCCATGCTTTAGGAACAAACTTACAGCCTCATTGAATGCCCTTTCCTATATCACCAACTTGTAACCATCCATTTTCATTGGAAAAATTATGTATTTCTTGTGAGGACAGCAACCAAATGATGGATTCTTGTTTTCCCCTACACAAAAAAATATGCACACACCTTACATAGCCTAAAACCAACCTACTCCATCAAACTATAGAGCCTAGATCATGAAGTAGTCATAATGAACCTTCTTAGACTCTCAAACCTCCCTACTGCACCAAAACGATATCTCTTTGAGGCATTTTGTTATTTAACAATTGAATTACCTTCTGTATTGATGTAATCAGGGGAGGTCTTATAACATGAATCAACACAAAATCAACCAACAACAACAATTCACAATTAACAATTCATAAAATTCTCCACTTTCACTAATTCAATAGTCATCCTTATAGCATATGTAACTCACTCAACCGAGTATATATTTTAGAGAAGGTTTTCTCAGACCAAGACTTAAACCTTCTCAAAGTCCCAACAGGGCACACAATAACATATCAACAAGCCACAATAGCCTTCTTTGTTAGACCTTCATCAAAACTAGATTTCTACACCAACTAGGCCTCAAATTAGGCCTCTTTTACAAAGGACCTTATCTTAAATCCTTTTCCAAAACACCAAACTCAATTGGGAAGTAGTCTCTATGTTATCAACCCAAGGGTTCCACCATTTTTTTTCCAGAAAATCACTCACCTATTTATTGATGATGCAGAACCATTCCACCAATTACAATAATCACAGTGAGTGGAATGGGCCAATTTACATAATTGAGACCTTCAAAACCCTTTAATCAAGGCACACATACCTGCAACAAGAGATTCAATCCAAACTACCAAGAGATTCAATATTTGCATCCATGTTCTCCAACATATATATGACTTTTCCCACAAAACTAACTATCCTAATGCCTTCAGATGACATTTAAAATAGTATGACCATTTGCCTTCCTCAAAATCAGCTTTTTACAGCTTTACAATTTTGCCATTTTGCACAATTGGCAACTTACAAATGTCTTTTGAAATTTTGAAATACAAACCTTCTAAACACCTAGGAAACATCAAAAATGACTCATTACAATGGAAAATGGTCTTATTGACCTTATTTAATGCAAAAATTCCAAAATCCTAAAGCCTAGACAACAACTTCTTGAATTGACAATTTTCATTCAATGGTGCTTTTGCACCATGTATGCTTCCACATTTTGTATACACATACATATGACATAATTTTTAAGGAAGTAAAATAAAACATCATTTCTCAATCCTTTATTATGGATGTGCATACCACATGGCTTGTCCATGCTTCCATTTTGAGTTTATCTTACAATCATGACATGCCACATTACCACATTTATTTAAGGCATTCCATTGAAATAAATCAAGTGACCTTTGTCTATGATAGAAATACTCTTGTATAGGATGGTTGCAATTATTATTTATGAAGCCTTGAATGGCATATATTTTGATTTATTTGAATGATACATTTTTGAGGAACTAATATTCGTCTCATTACCATGCTATAGGTAAAATTATCTGCCATGCCAAATAAACGAACAAGGAAGAAACTAATAGACGAAGAGTATGAAACCTTCAAAAAAAAGGAGAGAGATCGAGTGGTGGCATATCGTGAAAAGAAGAAATTGGAAATGATTGACGAAAACGAGCCAATTGAAGAGGAACCTCAACCATCAAAAAGAGAAAAGGAATTGGCAGCACAAAAGGCATGAATGTGAAAGCATCATGGTAAGATAGATTTGGATACCCTAGTTGGAGACACACCTTCTACGACAAGTTAATATGAAGGGGCATGAAGTGCCCCTCCACTTTTGGCACCTTCGTGATGTGTGAGTAAGTTGTTTATTTGTGGCTTGTGAGGTCTTGTTGCTTTTTGTCGTTCAAGTTAATTGGTTAATTAATGCGTTCCAATTCTTTGTCATGGTCGTCGTTCATTGTCATTTAGGCATTGTTTTGGGTTACATTGCTCGTAAGTGTAACGTTGATTTAATTAAAGTATTAAATTAAATTGTTAAATTATTAAAAGAATGTCGTTAATTAATTATTGAATTAATTAGTTATGTTATAATGATTCAGTTATTATTATTTTATTAAATGTTGATAATTAAATGAAATATAATAGAATATTAATGTAATTATTAATAATGATAATTTTTAAATTTAAATTTAATGGATTAATAATCCACTTATTAATAAAGTTTATTTATAAATTTAAAATATTTGGATAAAGGGGTATTGAATAAAATATCAAAAAAATAAAATAATAGATATCATATTTGGAATGATAAATTTCAAAAGTAATTAAAAGAATTACGTAACAATTATGAATTGTTAAATTTAAAAAAAAAAGTGTGATTTAAGGTTTAAAAGATAAAATAATAATTAAAGGTGAAAATTATTATCTTTAGTTTTAATCTCGTTATTGCCAAGGGAGTTAAGTTTTTTAATTAATACATGCGTAAGGTTTATCCAACAGGTGGTAAAACAAGAAAAGAGGTAATTGTCGGGTGACTCAACATCATCTTCGTCTCCAAACGTCATTTACCCAGGTTGGTGATTTTATTTTGAAATTCATTTCCCTTTTTGCATAATAAAATAAAATGATTTGTTCTTTTGGATTAGTTTGAGGCATATGTGCGTAGGAGGAATTATTTTTGCTGTTGGTTTTTAGATTATTCTCTATCCTTTGTGGTCTTGCCTAGACTATATTTTATTGAACAATTTGTATATTGTTTTCATGAAATGCTAAGAGTAAAGTAATATTTTTATGTATGATTAAATATCCTCCCAAAAACTTAGTATTTATTAACTGTATGTTGTAGATTTAAAATAGGTATATGTTGTAGTTTGGATTTAATATATGTGTATATGCTGTAGTTCACAGTTATTTATGTACATATTTAGAATGTTGTTCTAGAACAATCGTTCTGTCATATATATATATATGAGTGTGTGTATGTGAGTGTATATATATTCATGCTTTTGTATTTCCAACCTATATAATGTTTTAGAGAAAATAATGATATATAATATTTTTTTTTTTATATATATTTCTATCTTTGGTTATTGTTTACTGGGCTGAATGCTTTCTTTTGTTGTCACAAAACAACTAGTTGCATGTACAGGGTTGTAATTTAATAAATACCTCATGAGTGAAAATAAAGAGTAATTTTGTGAGAGAAAATGTCAATTAAATAATAAGGGGTTGTTTTATAACAACAAATAGTTTAAGTTATATATATATAAGTGGGTTGGTAAAAGTAAATTGGGTGCAAAGAAAAAAAAAAAAAAAAATTATTAAGAAAAATAATCAAAATGTAGTGTTTATTCAAATTGTTTTATTTTTATTTAGAATGAAAAATAAATTTTGTTAGAATTAAAAGAAATAAATCTTATTGTTCTTTTTAATAGTAGAATAGTCATAATAAATATATTTACACATTTATTTTATATCATAGGTATATTTATGTAAATATGTGTATATATATATATATATATATATATATATATCATGAGAATAAAATTAAAGAAAGAAGATGATTAGTATTATTTATTGAGTAAAATTAGATTTATTTTCAAAGTACATTCAAAATTAGATTTAACTACAAGTTAGTTAAAGTTAAATTTATTTACGAATTAGATTTGTGATTTGTGTAAAGGTTAAAATTTTGATTAACTTTATTTGCAGTAAACAAACATTTTACATTTGAATTTGAATTTATTATTTTAAAGTAACAAATATAGAGAGGTTATATATTTTAAATTTAATTTTTTTTGAAGTAAAAAAATGTACAGGCTACAATTTTTTTTTTATAAAAAAAATCAAGAGAAATCTGATGGTATACATACTATAGGTTTAGAGTGCTTATTTATTTTAAAGATATTATGATGGGAATTCTTTTGAATTATAGTGGAATTAATTATTACATTATCTTTAATAAGATTGGATTATGATCACGTTTAAATGAATGGGTATGTATAGTTGTCTTTGAACATGTTTAGATAATTATTTTGTTTATGTCTCGTTAGAACCGATTTCTTATGTATATTAGTGGATTCCATGTTGTCCATATTTTCCACTTGCTTTATTCCGCTTTGAGGTAATCTTTATGAAAAGACATGTTCTAGATATGTTGGGAACCCATAAATGTTAAGTCACTTTCTTTTTGATAGTCATGGGTGGTAAGTTGTTAGGCTTCTAGAGGCGATGGGAAACTCGATTGTGTTGAATTTACACATGATTAAAACTTTGTGTACCATTGAACGTATTTCTAATTTAAGTTCTCATGGGTGTACTTTGTTTTATAATTTGTTTGGCCTTAGTTTGACTTTGAGCGAGATGGTTCATGCCTCGCATGTGCACTCATGTGACTGCTATGTTTGGTACACCCCTTATTTTTGTGAGTTTTGTTTTGGAACTATTGGGGAAGGTGGCTCTTCATGGGGGCCGACGCACAAAGGGGCAGTCAGGATAACCCATGAAAGAGTTGGTTAAACAAGTGAAAAACTAATAAATAAACTAGTTGGTTTGGGTAGTAACACATTAATTAAGATAGTAAGATACCTCATCCACGCCGTTAGTGCTTTCATAGACTAAGGGTGGGCTGAGAAGGCCGTGGTTGGCAAGATCTCTACCTCGTCCTCATGAGAGGCTAGTGGTTCCGCACGTGTCACCTTATGGGCCTGATGCCTAGTGAGAGGTAGTCAGGATAACCATAGATGGGGGCCGACGCCTATGGTGAGGCAGTTAGGATAACCCATGATATGACCGTGCGATGACACTCTCCCATAGTATTCCTTTTTTTTCCTTCGTATGCCTTTGGAAGCAGTCATCTTGTAAGTGGTCGTCGAGATTGTGGTATGTTATGTTTTTGGTTGACCTTGTGATTTGGTCTTGTGATCGTTTTGATTTTTTGTCTTGGTCGTGGGTCCTTTCTTGTCATCTCCTAGCATGGGGGGTGGACCTTCGGGTCCACGCAGCCGGGTGGAATGTGCTATGCACCCCATTGGGTTCCCAGGTTGTGTTCGTGATGCAGAAGCGGATGCAGTCTCCAGAGCTTCACTTGGATGAAGACTATCCCACATTTTGTACCTTATTCTCCATTGTGTATCATTCTTGTACTCATTTACTCTTCTCGTTGATATAAGGGAAGCATCATGTAATGCACAGTTGAATCCATGATATGTTGTATCTATGGAAATATGCTCCACTATTGTAATATTAAACTATGAATTGAATTGTAATAAAATGATGTCTCATTTTCTTCCTATTGTTCATGGTTGGTTGCATGTACCATTATTTTATCTTGTGATTGTGTGTATTTTTTGTTATTTTCTTGGCATTATCTTTAATGATGTTGTTGGTATGGGATTTACATTTAGTAATGTCATCACGTGTACCCCAGAGGATGTAGATGTTTCTATACATGCACAATGGCTTTTCATGTAATGTATATACATATTCATCTTATGAATATTTCTCTTTCAAAAAAAAATTGTGTGGTGTTTGTTGTCCTTTGGGGTTCACACGGCGGGGCGTTACAGGGCACCATTAAGTACAAGTGAATATGGAGGGACACCATCTACCACAAGTGAATATGGAGGGACACCATCTACTGCAAGTGAATATTTTTGGACACCATCCAATGCATCTCAAGTTGAGAGTACATCATCAATCGGATTTGACGAAGAAGGTATGCCATCATCCCCACGTGAACCTCAAGGTATTTCTTCTACTCCACCCTTGATTGTATGTACGCAATACAACCCACCTCAATTAAATATTGATGAAATTCCTAATGTTGAGATGTATGTACCTAGGAGAACACCACCTAGAATTTTGCATAGAAAGCCAAAGTATTTGATTAATATTGATGAGGATATTTGGCAGCACGTGGAAGGTAATATTTTAACACGCACTTGTAGAAGATATGATGATAAGATTTGGAAATTCTTCTTTGAAAGGTTAAATGAGACCGCAAGATGTCAACTATTTTTTAAAATGATGCGGGGTGTAAAATATAGAAACATCATGAAGACTCTTGGGTTGAGAACATCAAATGCATTAAGTGAAAAAACTATTGTGAAGAATCTAATGGATGCTTATGAGAGTGTGGGTAAGACCTCATGCTCAAAAGATAGCAATGCCACCCGATGTGTCATTACATCAACTTTGGTAAGCTATCAAACAAAGAGAGCTCGTCTCATTAAAAAGATGAGTGAACAAATGGGAATTAGTAGAAATTTTTTATCAAGAGCCGTTCAAAGGCGAAAAAGAATTGAGGGCATTGATTCAGATGAATTATGTGCATACTCGAGGAGACTGCCACAAAAATATAAATTTTTTGAAGCCTTGACAACACTAATTGAAGAGTATTGGAAGAATAACACAAGGCCATCTCTGAATCAAAGGGATGTGGTAAGAAGGATAATTGGTAGTCGGAACCTTGAGCCACATCCAAATCATTTTTTGGATATGACTCAAACCCAATATTTTCATAAATTTCAAAATGATTATCCTCAAATTAGTATTTCTCAAAGATTTTTTGAAATTCCTAAACCTTTTTATATCAAGATAAATCACGCATGCACTGTAGACTACATAATGAATTCTCTAACCAGTATGATGTTTATCATTCTATATGTTTAGATTTGCATACTAACGATGTTTTGCAAGACTGTCGCATAGAAGCCCCACCAAAATCTTCAAGAGAGTTCTTATCAAAAAATTCATGTGAAATAGAGGATGGCCAGATATTCTACAGGACAACATGCTTGGATGGTTCATGCGATCGTTGTGGTGGCTTGCAACGTATGCGAGTATGTTAACATATGGAAAGCACATATGAGGTGGGACATAAACTAGTAGAGTTTGGGAAGTAAAAAATAGTGGCATATGCTACAAATGATGTGTCTCAAGAAAAAAAGTGTGATTTGGTTATTGAGAAGATTCTAGAGTATCAGTTTATGTCCATGTTTCGTGACAATATACTATCTGAGTATACAATGCATACCCATAGTGCCTGATAGTTGGACACACAATTCAAGCTATGCAAGGACACCTTTCCAGTTGGTAGCATAGTATCCGTTGTTGAATTTGTTGGCTTTCAATTGTTTATGTGTT
Source organism: Sequoiadendron giganteum (assembly GCA_007115665.2). Taxonomy (NCBI): domain Eukaryota; kingdom Viridiplantae; phylum Streptophyta; class Pinopsida; order Cupressales; family Cupressaceae; genus Sequoiadendron; species Sequoiadendron giganteum. Next base: position 60,036,792 of record VCHN02000014.1, on the reverse strand, counting down.
AGTTTTTCCTTGATGCCAAAACTATTTTATGGGGTTCATGTTTTCACTGGTTCTATTCTTTGGATTCTTAGTCTGATGAATGCATGATATGCAGATTCACTTGGTTGGTAATATGTAGTTACGTAGTTAAAGGATTGTGATGATATGCTTGATGGATGTTCACAAGATGCAAATTGATATATGATTTGCAGTTACATGTTACAGTTGGTTCACATGGTTCATGGCTGGCACATGACACATTTACATGATGATCTTGGTGGCACATGATGATTACAGTTGATTTACATAGTCCTTACATGGCATGCAGTTACAGGTTTCATGTTTTGATACATATACATGTTGATTCTAATATTTAACATGGTGTTCATTGTGATAGGGCATGCATTTGCTTCATGGCATGCACTTTCAAGTTTTAGTTTATATTCAACAGGTTACCATATCATCTTTGATAGGTTCAGTTTGGTCAGGTGACAATATATAATTTGTTTTTTAGATGTCTATTACTTCTTCAGGTGACGAAACATGCATTTTTCAGGTGCATAAGGACTCCACTTTTTTGGTCTTAATGATCACATTTTAATGTGATTGAATGTGTTGATTATGCAAATTTATATATTTCATGGCATATTGGTTTGGTATTATGCTATTGTTTTGCCATATAAGTTTGACACTATAATTGTGTCATTGGATATTAAAAAGGACATCATTATGTGAGCATAATTGGCATCAAAAGGTGATTAAAGTGGTTTGCATGGTTTATGTATTCTAAACCATATCGGGTTTATTTGAGCTTATGGTATTGATCACATTGCATCGACATTTGATATGGCTATAAGGATCTTGGTTTATTGTTGACCTCCATTGGCATGTACATTTGGGAAGGTGTTTACACCATGCTTTACTTGGCCAACATAATATAAGGATCAATATTATTGAATAATGTCTTGAGTCTAATGTTTATTTCGACCCTTTGACTCCTCCAATTTTGTGATGTAGCTGGGCATTAAATATGTTGTAGGGAATGAACATTAATAATATGAATTGGTACGACAGTTTTCTAAGTGAAACGGCTTCAAATTATTATGAATGTATTTTTGAACAGAAGATGTGTGAAGAATTGATTTTGAAGTATTTTTACATTGACTATCTATTGTTTTGAAGTGACATTTTTGGAGTGTGGGTTAAGATGAAAATGCAGAAGTGTAATAATCTTTGAGGCAAGCAACTTTATCCTGTGTGTTGTGTAGAGTATGTCTAGAGAAAAAGATATCGTGGTAATGAGTCGCATCGTCTTATGTTGTGTGAGAGCTACAGAGAAACATGTGACATATTCTATGCATATGTGTGGGAGATAAATAGAAGGGTTATGATGTGGAATAAATGTGTCGACATATGTGGTTGAAGAGTTGCCATCAGATTCAAGAGAATTATGATGGTTTATTAATTATTGTGTTTTTTCTTTGTATCATACTTCAAAACTTCAAAACATAATGATGTTTTGATAAATTCTTCGAAAGACTTGAAGAAAATGTAGGAAATAAAAAAATAGGGCAATATCATTTTTGAAGGGTTTGGAACCCTAGCCGCCATGAGGATATTTTGTTCTCAATTGTAAATCTATTCTTCTTTGGCCGACACTAGAGGAGTTAACTGAGTTCGTTGCAAGCATGGATAGCAGGTTATGAGCTAGCAAAAGATTGTTAGTTGATAAGGAAGTGACAATGGAACCTTCAATTGGGAAGTTATGGCGAATCTCTTTTGGTATTTTTTTGATTTCTTTGCTGCATATTCAGGTATTACTTCTGTTGCTTGAAGAAAGTGTGAAAAGGTAGTTAATGTTTCTTTTTTCTCAAATTTGGAAGAAGATTTAGTGGGTTGTTAGAATATTTCTGATAGGATATCATGATTTTCATTTGGTTTTTCCTTCTCCATTATTAGGTATCTACAAATTTTGTTTGATTTATTTAGGCCTTGTGATCATTGTGTTATGAAAAAAAATATCATTCTTGGCAGTTTTTAGTAGTGATAGTTTATGTTTAGATCTTTGTGGGTGAAGATATTTTGTTATGGAAAAGATGCTTTATTTGTAGTCCACCTGTCACTGCATTCAGGTTCTTGAAATAAAATGGTTTATGTAATTAGTTTCATAAAAGGTTCGATGAAGATTCATGAAAGATGTGCATATTTTTATATGCATATAAATACAGTGATTAATCACTGTGTTGATGTTGGTTTTCTTTGAAGTGTTAGTGAAAATTTCTATAATAGAAATCCTACAAATATGATGCAAAGCATATAGCTAATATGTCTAGTATTTTGGAGATTCCAGAGTGAATCTTTAGGATATTAGATATGTTAGAATGAGAGGTTTATGAGAGCTGTATTTGAAACAAAGAAATCCTCTGATATATTTATTGTTTTGAGTTTTTGAATATGGGGTTGGTGCTCCTAGAGTGGGTGTTCTAAAATTTTCCAGTAAGGCATTTTAAATAGTGGTTTTTGAAGTTAAGCCAATGAATCATCATTTTCTGGAGTGGTTTCTCTACCCCAAGAGTGTTTTCCACTCATCACATTCTTTGTCTTGTACTCTCATTTGTGGTTTCATTTATTTAAAATAATAATGCTTCAAGATTGTAAAGATCTTTGATTTGCTTATTTCAGTTCTTAAATGGTTGCATTCAATTTATGAATGTATTTATCTTTGAAATATTTAAAGCATAAATTGATTAATTTTTTCTGTGACAAAAATTAAAATTTGTTTAAAACACTGATTCACCCCCCTCTCATTGTTTTTATGACTCCAATAGACTTTGTGGAGAGCTACACTCTACAACCACAACATGAGGTGTAGTCATAGTATTACAACTCCACATAGGTTTTGATATTTGTGCACATAGCATTCATTCATGCATCTGATAGTACATAGGACCAAAGGAAGATATTGAGGGAGTACCACTTTTACATTAGTGATGATCACACACATTCTCGAAATTTCGTGCAAGGTTGCTTCTAGATGTTCTACAGTGGTTTGGCTAAGAGGGGCATAGCATACGATTGACATATAATATGGTTGGATAACTGTGCAACACAATTCAAGAACTCACGCATGTTCTACTAGTTGTGCAAGATGCATGTCATTACAGGTGTTCAACATATGTGGAACTTTTGTGAGGCTGAGCATGGAAAGGGGGAGGATGATGGTGTAGGAGCATGGGTGAAAAGAGCATTAGCATGAGAAGAGTTAAATTATAAAGATATTTCAAATTTGACAGATGCAAGATCAATCGTCGAGTGATGTAATGCTTCGATGGGTCTAGGTAATGAAGGTAATTCTTTAGTTCATATATTTTTTTGGTTGATGGATGATACTAACATTGCACCATATGAGGACTATTGTACACTAACAGGATCGAGTGAGCTATACTCTTTCCTTAGCTCAAATGCAGGTTCATGGAGTATAGATACATGGAAGATGGCATGCTTTTGTTCTTCATGTACAATGCAAGCCTAGAATGATTGTGAGTGAGGGGAGTGGGTTGACAAATTGATGACAATTTATCTTAGCTCACTTCACATGTATTGCCCTTCGACGACATTGGAACTAACATAGATGGAATCATCGGTCTACTTTGACCACGTATCAGATCTAGTTCAAATAGGTAATATATCTACTTGCTTAGTTGTTGAAATTCCATATTGTTATCTTACTTTGTAGTGTATTCATAATGTTGACTAATTTGAAGAGATTTTCTACACATGTCAGTGTAGGGCATGTTTATATAGTTATTATAGATGAAGAGAATGAACAGGGAACATACTATTACTTGTGTCATTGTGTTGAGGCCAAAAATAAATTGGAGGCCCCAGTTATAGATGGAGAAAACATCGAATACCCTACAGGCTCACTTGTGGCTACTGGAACGTGGCTTAGAAGGTACCCACATAAGAGTGTTAAATATTGGCTGTTTCAGGACTTTCACATGCATCATAAGATTCTTCATTACTCAAACCTTTTCATGGAATCCAATATTCATTTGACCAAATATGGGGGTAGACCTTTGAACGGGACCTTGTGGAAGGTCTGTGAGTCTTACCATGAGGCAATACTTGACACAATAAAGAGTAGAGCAGACCCAGATGGTTCGTTGGATTGATTTGTAAGTATATATATGCACATTGTTTCTTATTAATTTTATACTTGTATGCACATTAACTTGTTTGATGCTAATGCTATCATCTTCTTTTACTTTTCCTATTTGTAAGTAACCTGCTAAACATTGATTGGTGTCCCCTTGCATAAAATACAGATTTATGAGCCATCCAAGAGAATCTCAACCATAAAAGTAATACAACATCCTTATTTTGATGATCTTAAAAAATCTCAATTATGATTTTAGGCCATTACAAAAGTGCGTACAAATCTTGGTGAGGGAATTTCAAGTTATTGATTTGAAGTTAACCTTATCATGAACAACTTTGATGTAGACATTATAAGAGCATCTCGAATTTCAAGATATTCTATTCATGAGAGGTGTTGTGTGCAATAGGTATCTTTGAACTCCTAGTGAAGATGTATGACTAGGAGTGACTAAGTTGAGAGACTGCCATGCCTATCTTTAAGTGCCTTCTATCTATTTTTATTTTATTTCCATTTTGGATGCTCTTAATTTTTCTTCTTTTACTTTGCATATCTGTAAGTAAACTAATAAAAATTGATCGGGTTCTCCTTGTAGAAAATGCTGATTTATAAGCCATCAAAGAGAATCTCATCCAAAAAAGCAATGCAACATCCTTATTTTGATGATCTTGAGAAATCTCAATTCTTATTTGAATCCATTATAAAAGAGCATGTGAAGCTTTGCGAGGGAATCTCAAGTTACTCATTTTAATTTAACCTCATAATAAGAGAATCTCGAATGTATGAGTGACATTGTAAAAGATCAGTGAGAACATACTACTTAAGGCATTGTAATGAGATTTACTAAAATAATGAAATTTGGTGTAGGGGCACTAAGGTTATTGAGCAAATTTAGTTCATGGTCCAAGTCTTAAGTTAGTTTTGTGTTTTGAGTTTTGTCAATTGAATAAGGTTATATTAGACCAATTTATAATGTAATAAGTCATGTTAGTTGGTTTTGGGGTCATTTTGGAGTTCATGTTGCATATTTGTCAAAATGATGTAAAATTGTAAAAATTGAAAAGTTGTCAATGTGAAAAAAGTGCAAAGATGTAAACTTGAAATGATTATGATAGGAAGTGATTCTGATAGTAATATAGGGAGGAAATCGACTCACTTCCACAATAGAAAAGGATTCCAACCTCCTTCCTTCCCTCAAAACTCAATCTTGGCTTATTTTCAACTTTGCACCTAGTCACTCTTCTAGGTCTGCAAATCTATTTCTCCCACCTTAACTCTTAGAATTCCTTAACAACCTCTACAACAAGCCACCATTTTAGGCACCCATTTAAGCCTTCTTCAACATACATCAAACCCTCATAAGACTCTTTTGGATCAGCTTTCACAAAACAAGCAACCCCCCGTTATTCTTCCTATCACATGCAAACCACCAATGGGACGCATTAACCAGTTTGCAAAACCACCAATTCCTCAACTTTTAGGGTGTGATAAGCCCTCTAACACAACAAACCCCAAAAACCTCTTCATTCATAAGTTAGGCATGGGTTTATTGAAAACCCATACTCCAAACCTTCCCATAGCCAACCAAACCCTCAAACATCTTCAAAATGGTATGCACAAGATTAAAAGTTCAAGAGATATCACTGCCCCCAAATATTTCTTCAAACCCTAGCACTAAACCAACATTTTCCACTAAAAATGCACCATTTGACATCTAGGGCATCACCTAAAAACCCTTTATTCGCCTCCCTTGCACACAAAAATTTGCACAAATGTTTTATAACCCTAACTAAGCCTTTCCATTGAGATACAAAAGCATACAGTGGGTGGAAGGCTTAATATGACATTTTAATGCATTGAAAACCCTTAAAACAGGGTATACAAATCGACCCTCAGTAATTGGCTTCTAAAATGCACAAAATCACTTAAAATCCAACCAAACCAAAACTAAAATGAAGTTAAGTCTGCTTCCCACCTAATTCCATTGAAAAGAGACCATAATCGCTCTGAGCTACATTCAAAGAACTCGATCCCTTAAGGGTCCAAAGTGCAAAATGACAACAATCTTTGACAGGGTATTACTTGGAAACCATGGTGCTTATGAAATATACGTTTTAACCTATGAGATCACATTGGGCCCCTCTACAATAACCTCTCTCTGTTTTTGTTATCTTGGAGTGGTTTTCCCGTGGTGTCCAGTTTTCACTTGATGGAAAAAATGTCAAATGTAAGCAGTGCAAAGTTGCAAAGTGGTGCAACTTTCGTTCTACAACTTGTGTGACCAAACGGTCTATTCCAATGTGTTCAAGTAGGTATGTTTATGCTAGGCATGGTCCTCTTTTGCACCCAAACATGTGGAATCACTTTGACCTACGTTCAATCAGGTTGATCCCTTAAGGATCCAAAGTGCAAAATGGCTGCAAGTTTCAGCATGCTGTTACTCAGATACTATGATGCTTAAAAACTTGTCGTTTGATCCTACAAGATTTTTTTGGGCCCCTCTATAATAACATCTTTCAGTTTTTTCTATCTTGGAGGCATTTTCCTATGGTGGAAAATTTTCACTTGGGGAAAAAGTTATCAAATGCAATTAGTTGAAAGTTTCAAAGTGGTGCAACTTTCATTTTGCAGCTTGTGTCACCAAATGGACTATTCCAACACATCTGAATAGGTATTTTTACACTAGGCATGGTCCTCTTTCACACCCAAACATGCAGAATCGCTTTGAGCTACGTTCAACTAGATCGATCCCTTAAGGGTCCAAAGCGTAAAATGGCTGCAAACTTCAGCATGTTGTTACTTAGATATCGTGATGCTTAGAGAATTATCATCTAATCCTATGGGATTGAGTTGGGCCCATCTACAATAATCTCTCTTAGTTTTTTCTATCTCGGAGGCATTTTCCCATGGTGGCAAATTTTCACTTAGGGAAAAAGTTGTCAAATGCAAGTAGGTGAAAGTTGCAAAGTGGTGCAACTTTTGTTCTGTAGCTCGTGTGACCAAAAAAACTGTTCCAACACATCTGAATAGGTATATTTATGATAGGCATGGTCCTCTTTCACACCCAAACACACGGAATTGCTTTGAGCTACGTTCAACTAGATCGATCCCTTAAGGGTCTAATGTGCAAAATAGTTGCAAACTTCAACATGTTGTTAACCAGATACTGTGACACTTAGAAAATTCTCTTTTGATCCTATGGGATAGCATTAGGATCCTCTACAATAACCTCTCTTGGTTTTTTCTATCTCAGAGGCATTTTCCTGTGGTGGAAAATTTTCACTTAGGGAAAAAGTTGTCAAATGCAAGTAGTTGAAAGTTGCAAAGTGGTGCAACTTTCGTTCTGCAACTGGTGTGACCAAACAGACTATTTCAATGCATCCGAATGGGTACATAATGCTATACATGGTCCTCTTTTTCACCGAAATGCGTGGAATCACTTCGAGCTACATTCAACTAGATCGATCCCTTAAGGGTCCAAAGTGCAAAAGGGACACAATCTTTGACAAGCTATTACTTGGAAACCGTGATGCTTACAAAATTTCCATCTGAGCCTATGAGATTGTGTTGGGACCCTCTACAATAACCTCTCTCATTTTTCATTATCTCAGAGTCATTTTCTTGTGGTGTCCAGTTTTCACTTGATGGAAAAAGTGTCAAATGCAAGCAGTGTAAAGTTGCAAAATGGTGCAAATTTTGTTTTGCAATTCGTGTGACCAAAAAAATTTCTCCAATGCATCCCAATAGGTATTTTTATGCTAGGCATGGTCCTCTTTTGCACCCAAACACACAAAATTGCTCTGAGCTATGTTCAACCAGTTTGATCCCTTATGATGGCATGTAAAACAATAAAAAAGAGAAACATACACACGACAGTTGAGAAGTCCGAGTTTTCCACACAAAAAGTGTATGATCATTGGAAACTCAAAGTTAGTGGTTTTTGAAGAGTTTGAAGGAGAATATCAATCAAATATCTCTGTTTCTTTGTTAATTTCTATGCATTTTCTTCATTTCCAGCTTGTGTATGGGTTCGTACAATAGGAGTTTTCTCTAAGATGATTTGAACATATTGTAGAATTTTTTTAGCTTTGATTAGAATCCATTCTTGTGGAATTATATTAAGTTCCAAGCAACTTAGAAGTAGATTTCTGAAGTAGGTTTGAACTTGCTCATACAAGGGTTTTGAGTGTAATATGTTGAAATAGGCCATTCCACCTATTGTTTAGGATATGTCTCAGTGGAATGGGACTAATGTAAGTAGGATAGGGAGTAGGAATAAGAAAATAGCATTGGTAAAGGCATTGGAAGAGATTACTAATGCTGCCCCTATTGAAAATTCAGAATTTAGGCCTTAAAAGCAAGGCTAGAAGAGGTGAAAAGAAGAAATTGATTGAGAATAAGTTAGAATTGGTTGGAAATAGAGTGAGGTTGTGGATTTTGATGTGTTTAAAAGGTTTGAAAGCATAGGGGAGGTCAAAATTATGTTATGGCATGATGCCCTAGTTGGGAAAAGAGAGGTTTTCAATGAAAAAGAGAGGTTTGAGGGAGTAAAAGTGGGTAAAGTCAAGGGGCAACATAATTTGGAGGTCAATTAAGTTTGTGTAGAAAGAATGAATAGTGTTGGAAGAGGTTTTGAGGTTGTATGAGGTTTGGGTTTGGGGGTTCGATTCGTTTTGGGGTCGTTAGTACAAAAGTCATGTAAAAACCATATATATATGCAACCTAGAAGCATGAATTAGGATTAGAATATCACATAAAATCATATAAACAAGAAAACCACCATAAAATTGAATGTCATTTAAAACATGCATGATAAATATTCATTGTTGAAACTTGAATTGTGGTAGCTTGATATACACAGTCTATTGATGCAAGGGTTCAATTTGTATGATTTTGAAAAAAGAAGCCAACTGAGTAGAGTTATCAGGATTCTTCATAAACCATCAGAATTTATTTAGTACACTAGCCATTTTGATGTCTTCTTGTAGTCTCAAACATTATTTTGTATCATTGTTACATTGGTCTTGAGAGTGGTAGATTAATATAGCTCCACAATACAAAATTTGGTTTACCTGTGCAGTGTAACAGTGGCATAGGCAGATTTTTCTTTGAAAGAACCAAAGGGTGATTGCACAATTGAAGTGTATAAACACATATCTTTTTGTAATATCAAGGATACCTTTCAAAATCTTTTTATGAATTATTTCATGCAATACCAATTGAAAACATTTTTTTTTCTTTTACATAAAGTTGTTTAGCATCAATCAATTAATATTCAAGACAAACCATGAAGGACAAAAATGATCAATGCTAGGGCTAACCAATTAATAAGTATACACGTGAATAAGTCAAGCATGTACATGTGAATAAGGGAAGCACAAGTACTCAAAAACACGTAAGCTTTGAAGTATACACAAATTAATACAAAGTATATGCACGAATACAAGGTATACACATGAAAAAATGTAAGTCACAAAGTATACATTGGAACACACGTAAGTCACAAAGTATACATGTAAGTTGTAAAATATACACTTGAAAACACGAAAACCATATCTATTGAACCATGAATTTAGAATGTAAATATGGATACCATCGATAAAAAATATTTGTATTAACCAAATAGCCATGTAGGCATACATCAATATATGTCGATATAAGTATGAAATATAGGTACAAAATAGCCATACAGGCTTACAAGAATGCCATATAGGCATACAATGTCAAATATATCCAATACAAAATATGTTCAAAACTGGCATGTAGGCATACAACAAAGGGCTCTGGAATCAAAAGTCATTGCTCTCCATGCTCTCAAAATAAACTCTTTCCCTTTGATTATCGATCAAATGGAAATACATCTGTCACTCATTTATGCAATGCTTGAGGAGTGCTCCTACTCCTCCTAGTGTTTAGTTCTTTGTGAAGTTTTATCCATCACAATAAGAAGTAAAGACATTAATATATAGAAATTATAGTATAAAAAATGATATATTTAACAAAATAATCACTTACCGCCATCTGATGATCACTCTCCATGAGGGAAATATTCACACGCCTAGGCTGAGGCATGCTGAAGCCCTATATAAACCATCCAAATAGAAATTAAACCACAAATCAACAATAGTTTTCTTTTTCACTAACTACCATCTATAACAACGAATGTAAATTGACATTTAGTAATTTGCCTCATACCTCCCCTGTCAGAGCCATCAAGGATTCTATAGCAGATGAAGCACCGATATCCATTGACCTCATCACATTTGGAGGTGTCTCTACTTGCAACATTTGAAAATAAATCAACAAATTATTCAATCACAAAAACTACAATAGCGATCCACGTCATGACTTATAATGTATGAGATAATAAACAAAATTTTGAGTACTTATTAAACTATATATTTTTGACTATCATGCTTACTATTTTTCCTATCCATGTCTTGTTCGAAAGCATGTGTTTTTAGGCTTTTACCCATAGTAGAAAGCTAGTGAACCATTTGATAAAATGCTTTCATAGACATGTGTACGATAACTGTGGTGGCATAGAGAAGGCAATGAACTGTTTGAAAAAATGCCTCAAAGAAATGGAGTCTCGTGGTGATGGAATGCCATTACAAACAAATGCACATCATGGTATTCCATCACCATAAGACCTCATTTCTTTCAGTAATTTTTTTCGACAGTTCATTGCCTTCTCTATGGTATTATTGCTTACTATTATTCTTTGATATAATTTTTTCCAAGCATCCATAGTTTGTATGAAAGAACCTATTTTAGGCTTTTAGCCATAACAACAAGGAAGTGAGTAGTTTGATAAAATGATTTAGTACACATGTATGGAAAATGTGGTATCATAGAAAAGGTGGTGAGTTGTTTGAATAAATGCCTCGAAGAAATGTGGTCTCATGGTGATGGAATGGCATTCCATCACCATGAGACCACATTTCCTTGAGGCATTTTTTCAACCTATTAACTGCCTTGTCTATGCTACTGCCTACTATTATGCTTTGATAGATTTTTTCCAAACATCCATAGTTTGTTGGAAAGCACCTTTTGTAAGCTTCTAGCCATAGCAGTGAGGAAATGAACTATTTTATAAAATGCTTTGGTAGACATGTATGGAAAATGTGGTAGCATAGAAAAGGCGGTGAGTTGTTTGAAAAAGTGGTGCAGGTGCACCTTTACAAGAGCATGCCTCCATGAGGAAAATTTAGGATTTTTAGGTTGTATAGGTATTTCCATGATGCAATAAGGCTTAAATAGCCATTTTTGAGTTTGTAATGGTCTTTGGTAGTCATTTTAGGCATAAATTGTAAAGTTGCAAAATCTTAACAAAAGTTGCTAATCAATGTTGTAAAAATTCAAAAAGGTGCCAAGTGGAGGAATATGAAGAGTCAAGATATTTGTAGAGGAAATATTAGGTTCTTAGGAAGTTGAAATGATTGGGAAAGTTTTTAATATGTGATTCATTTGTTTTAGATGTTGTTGAAGCATTTTGAAGGAGAAAACTAATAAAATATCACTGTTATATTGCTATTTTCTGTGATTTCCTCCATTTGTCAGTGTATGGTTCCATGCAAGTGGTAGTGCATCTATAGTGTGTGTGAATTGAATTATTTAGGTTTTGGCATCAATTTATAACTAATTTGAGCGTTTGATATTGAGTTTCAAGCTTTTGGTGGCTGATTTCTCTAGGCGGTAAAAAACCAAGGGCTAAGGGTTTGATTGCCCAAATAAACTAAAAAGTCCATTCCACCTTTATGTAGCAACTATTTCTTGGTGGAATACACTGGTATGAATTATGAGTAGGTGTAGATGGTAAGGAATTGGATTGGTGAAGTTTTTGTGAGTTCTCCTCGCTACCCTAGTGAAAAACCAGTTTTGGTGCCTTTTAAACAAGGCTAGAGTGAGTGAAATGAGGAAAAGGATTTAGAAGTGGATAGAATCCCCTGAAAACTATGAGATCAGGTGAATTGGATGGTGTTTAGAAGATAGTGGTTTTAAGTGGTCAGAGAAGTGAATAAGTGAGAAACCCTAAGTGAAAGAGGGTGAAAACTAGTGAAAAAGAGTGATTTTGTGAAGGAAGTGTATGTAGATCTTTGGGGTAGCACTATTTGAGGATGGAATGAGAATGTACATGCATAAATAAGCCTGATTGAAGTGATTATAATATTGTGAGAGTTCAGGGCATAAGAATTTCAATAAGTCTTAATTGATTGCAAGGAAAGTGAGGGTTTTATGAAAAGGGGTCTAAATGAGCGAGAGGAGACCTAAAAGTTGAATAATTTGAGGTTTTCTTGGCTGTATTTTGAATTTTTTGAGGTTTCAAGTGTTGGTTGTGTGTTTGGAGAGGCGTATATTTGAAAAAGAGGCCTAATTGTGGCCTAATTCAGTGTCAAAAGCCAGATTTGGGATAGTTGCTCCAAAAGAGTTGCAAGTGAGTTTTAGATATGTGAGAGCAGGCCATAATGGGTGCCTAGTTTGGAGCATAGACAAGGAAGTGAACTATTTGAAAATATGCCTCAGTAAAATGTGGTCTCATGGAATGCCATGACAAGAAAATGCAATTGGAATCTGCTCCTAGACTTATTACTTATGCTATGTGAAGTAATTGCATCACTACTTATGTTGACTTTCTAAACAACTATATTGTAGTTGAAATTTTGTCATCTATCAACATCTAGTTAGTTATTGAATGTGAAGTAATGCTTTGAGTTTGAATGATGTGCAATGCAATGTAATCAATGATATGAATATAAACTACACAAATCGATTAAGTACAATTCATTAGTTAAACTCTTTATTCTATTACCTGCATTAAGGTTTGAATAAATCCAATGGCACTAGGAGGTGTTCCCTTGAAACCTCCAATATTATCTTATTCAACATCCAAAATCACATATTATAATACCATTCAAAAAAATTCTATTAACATGTAATAAATTTATAATCGTTTACTAGTTACATACCCCACCTACAGGTGTACTGTAGAAATAAGTTGCTGTAGTGTCGGTGTATCCAGTATCAACACTGTGACCCTACAAGTTTATTAAAATCATAAAACTAAATTAGTTAATCTTTCATTGCAAAATATAAATTTAATAAATTACATTTAATGAACATGCTAACTTTTACCTTACTCAATGCCATACACGTCATGCAAAATTTCAACTACCCTCTCCATCTCCATATCTGTAGATGGATCTTGTGTAGAAGCCTTCTGAGCGTCGGTGGGGTCATATGAACAGGTCACCCCACAAGATTGATACACATGGGATTGAAGCCCACCTATCGAAGACTCCCCTGGATGGAAATATACAAGAGGGGTAACATGTTGGATGACACTTTGCATCAAAGAGCTGATGGCCTGTAGAGTCTCTATGTTGGCACTCTCCTTCATGACATAAGGGATGACAATGTTCTCATGATGTGCCCTAGCGAGAGACCATCTTGCTTTCTGCTTAGGATCCAGATGTGCATCGGGTCTATCTTGTGCTGACCCCCCACCTCTCCCCTAGAAGTCCCTCATATCAAAATAATTTAGGATTTTTTTCAAGATGAACTCAGTGTATAGTTTCCTGAGGAAATACTGCAGGACTTCACAATTTTTGCTTGGTGGGTCATCAAAAACCATGTAACACCTATCCCAAAAATATTTCGTAATCTCTTGGTGGTGGCACCAATGAATAGGAAACCTCTTCGCATTGAGGGAGAGATTTTCATTTGACTGTGAGTCAGTGAATAATGCACACAAATCAAATTTTGTAATTTTTAAATCTTTTACTTCTTTTTATGATAATTTATCTTGGTTAAAAGCCCTAGCCATCTGCCTCCTATCCTACCAACCAGATAATTGTTTGCTGATTGAATCTACATTTTTTAACATATCTTGTAGTGAAGTTGCTAGGGTCATTCTTTTCATAGTTGAACCATTTGGATTGTTCAACCTCCCGATTAAATCCTCAATTTATTTTTTATTGTTCTCAATTTCACCCATTAAATTTTGTTGAGTTCTAGGAGGGTATTGAGGGATTAGTGGAGGAGGTTGTTGTTGTAGTTGAGGATTTTGTTCTTGCTATGGATTTTGAGGAGGGTTTCCAAGCTGATTAACATCTCCTACAATTTCAAAAAATAAATATCAAATACAACCTAAAACTAACAAATTCAAAAAAAATAAAATCCTTACCTCTTTGACCTCCTTGTCGACATGGTGGAATCCTTGTGATGAATCAGCAACCATTGATGAAGATTTTTGCAGAAAAATGCCTCATAGAACGCGAGCACGAAATTTTGGGGTTTTTGGCTGCGGGCAACAAGAAAAAAAGTCACAAATGAAAATTAATCTCGACATCTTCTTTTTTTCTTTTAACATGCCATAATGCGAGCGCGTTATAACATGCTCGCGTTATGGGCTTGTGATGACCGAGCCTCAGGCTTGGCACACCAAGCCATAATGCGAGCACATTATAATGCTTTCACATTATGAGTTTTTAAACTTTTTTAAAAAAGTGGCCACAAAATTGCTACCCATCTTCATGCACCTGCCTAGGAAGTAGTTTGGATATGAGAATTTGTAGTTACATGTGTGTTGTTAGAATTTTGGATTTTTTTTGTTCAAGTTTAGTTGCTAGTAAAATAATCCTATAAAAAATCTCATTGCAAGTGTGTTGTAATAAATTTTAGATTTGATAATACATTTTTTCAGGTTTTAGAATGAGGTATTTTACCGTAATGGGTTTTCCCTACATAAATCATTGTGTTGTAGTATTATTGTATATCTATTCTTGAATTTTTTTCTCTACTTTATGTAATAAATTTGGATTAGATTTTAAATTTTTTGTATATCACTCCCTTGAAGATTAGTGTAGGAAGTTTTTTTTCACACTTCTTTACAAAAGGCATGATTCTAGTTCTTAGGTAGAGATTTTTTTGAGCTAATTATTTGAGTGAGAGGTTGTGCATAAGGAGAAATTTGTGATCTTTATTAAAGGAAATAATGATAGAAATCACATCAAGAAGGATTGAGATGGATTTTTTTTCAAGCATAAAAATTGAGATGTGGAAGTTAAAAATGGAGGTTTTACTAATTGATCATGATATGTGGAATTTTTTTGATGCAGATGCTCAAAGACCTATAGATACTACTCAAAAAATTTAGTATAATGTAATAGACTAACATGAAAAGGGTATAATCAAATGATCCCTTGTAGATTCTATTTTTATCAATTTACATTATGAACCCACTCTAAAATGTTTATGGAAGAAATTGGGACAAATGTACCAAGATAAATATTTGGTGAGCACAATATTCTTCAAGAAGAAGCTCTATTTCTTGAGGATGAAAGAAAGAAGATGAGTTGCAAAACACTTGAAATAATTTTAGATGTTGGTGACTCAATTAAACTATATTCCTATAAAAATATGAATGAACAGGAAAGATGCAATCATTGTTGAAGCATTGTAAATTCTCACCCTTGACAATTTCACACTATGTTTTTCCGCCCTTTAAGGTATTGGACCTAATTAAGCATTCAACTTCCTAAATTATGCATTCCAAATATTATTTTAAATATTTTCCAATAATTTTCAAGTATGAAACAAATTCTCTCATTTAATACTTTATCCTTGACTTTTAAACTTTTTGAAAATACGGTTGGGACACTGGCACCTAGGCTGCCTATGTCCCCCTATTTTGGCTCCAAATTCAAATATATCGATTGTGACACTTTATTATTTAAAATTAAAATACTTAAAGTTGATTGTTGGGATTTAATTTTTGGGAAATTGAACAAATGCCTATAAATACCTAGTTATTACATCATTTCAAACCTAACAAGGAAAGACACAATTGACCAAATAATATTGTCAAGAGAACTATTGAGAATTCAAGAGCAACATCTCCAAAGAATTATTACAATAATTTAAGATACAACATCATGTGAAATTTTATGTGTGTTCATGTTGCTTTGTGAAGGGTAACATTGTTGCAGGTCTCCAAGCATCCAAGCATTCAAGCATTTGAAAGAAAATCCATCAAGAAAGATCCAAGATCCTTGAAGTGGTGTGTATGACTTCAGTCCTTCAAGGAATTCATTGAAGGGTGGTGAGTTGTAGAGTTTTGTGCATTGGGCGGGTGCAAAAATATGGGTAGCCAATTTGTCGCCAACATTTTTTTTTTTTGGAAAGCTCACAACATGAGCGTATTATAACATGCTCACATTATGGCTTGGTGTGATGAGCCTAAGGATCGGCCACAATGAGGCCATAACACGAGCGCGTTATCAACTATTAAAAGAAAAGAAAAAATTGAATTCATTTTAACTTGTCACTGTGTTTTTTTTCTTGCCCACAACCAAAACCCCAATTTTCTATGTTCACGTTCTAGGAGGAGGCATTTTGCAAAATTCTTCATCAACGGTTGTTGTTTCATCGCCAGTGATGAGCCTAGTTTTTTGGTCCTATTTTGGGTAGAATCTATAGTTTATTTGTTGAATTTGACATGGAATTTGATACTAAATGTTGATATTTCTATAGTGTTTGCCTCAAACCATAGACATTGGGTTTAAATCTATTTCTACCAGTTTTAATGACATTAGCCTATTATGTGGACTATCTATATTAATTTTGCATGTGGTTAATGAATGTTCTTTAAGGTGGTTATAGATGTGCAATTATTATGCATTCTAACATTGCCATGTAGACATACTTGAAGATGCTAAATTGAGAATGTAGTCGCCAACTGGTCATGCTAAGAAATCGTTAGAAGGTCAATGGAAGGACGACAATAGAAGATTCCCCATGTCAGTCGCATGCAACTGCCTTATATTGGTCTTTAATGATATTGAGTAGTTGTGGGTGTTACTGCATTGTTAAGTTTGCATTTGGGAATACATGTATGACCAGATTCCCTACGTAACTGCCCTCCCATTCTTTTTTGTATTTTCCCTAAATGGCATCCTATTAATTAGTGGGAGTTGACTACCTGGTTTAGTTGGTAGCATAAATAAGGTTCAGATCTTCCTTCTTAGGAGGTTGCCAAGTTGATGAGTTATTGATGTTGTATGATCTGGTAGTATACTAAACATTTACAGACATGTTACTCTATTGTATTTGCATTTCTCAATGAATAAGATGAGGTTCTAAGTTGAGAATTTGAGTTTATATTAGTTTTAGAGGATACTCATCCAAGGGGGTCCACTTGGTGAGTAATTTGTCCTTTATTTTAGCTAGATTAGTTATTAGTTTCTATTTAGTAATTAGTTAAGAATCTAGCACTGACTATTCCTACAACCACTAGAATTACATTCCGTGACTGTTCTTGCAACTAGAGCAGAAAAAGTAGTTTCCTATTTGTTGCTCAGATTTTCATTCCTGCTATGCATGTTCAACTTAGTTTAATTGTTGAGTGATGTTCAACATTTACTTTGTTCCTTTCCATGCAATTTACTTTTAGTATTGAATCTTTCTTAGTTGTAGAATGAAGATGAATACTTTGAAGTTTCTAGTGCACATACTGTGCTGACCCATTTCAAGTTCACATCCCTAGGTTGACATTTTTAAATGCACCTTCATGATGGTTAAAATGGCTATTCAGGTTAGATGTCCAATTTTTGAATCATGGCTATAAAGGCTTAGTTATTAAAATCATTGTAGGAGGTTGACATTTTTGGCATTGTTGCTGGGGATGGTGTCAAACTAGTAATTTCTTTGGAGTCATTGCTAATTTTTTCTATTGGAGTATTTCTGGAGTTTTCTCGTAGTATTTAGAAGTTATGATCCACTATTCTTTCACCAATTCTTTGTGTGACTTGGTTGATGCTGAGTTGATACCACATGCATAGAAGAAGAAGAGATTCTTATGGGAGATTCCTTCCTAACAATCCATAACCACTTCAGCTAGTAGAGCTTCCAAATATACCTAGAAACAAAGAAGAAGAAGAAGAAGAGCCACACCCTTTTGTTGATATATTTCCTGACTTAACCAATTTTGAATTTTCCCTTGAAGATCAAAATCTAATTGAAGAACCCTTTAGTTTGGAACTTCATCAAGCAGGCATGACTAATGCAAATGGAAACATGCCTAACAAGTAGAACCAACTAGCTTTTCCTTTTTCCAATTGCTCATCATAATGAAGTAGATAACCTCAAAAATATCTCTGCTTCAGTACTTCCTAAGTTCTATGGACTTTTCATAGAAGATCCTGATACATTCTTGTTTGAGTTTGATATACTCTGCAAAATTTATGACTATACCACTGATACCCACAGACTTAAGCTATTTCCTACCACTTTGAAAGAAGATGCATTGACATGGTTTATGAGCCTTGGTAGAGATACTATGGAGACTTGGGAGGACATGAAGATAAATTTCCTTGAAAAATACAAAGAATATTGCAGGGGTAGTGATATGAGAGGAGATGACATTTTTAGAATGCAGAAAAAGGAAGATGAGATCCTGAAGGATTTCATTTCAAGGTTTCTATTTTGTTTGTAGAAATATCCACACCATACACTCAATGAAGAATCACAAAAGTTTCTTTTCTTTAGAGGAATTAATGAAAGCTGCATTGATGCCTTGGACTTGATGGCAGGAGGAGATATCACTCAAGTTCCTTGGGAGGATATCAAGAAGATATGCCATAACTATTCTAGGGTAGCTTCAAAGAAAGGGAGAGCTTACCAATCCTCTATGGGTAAATCATCCACCAGTGGAGTTTCAAGAATGGAGATTACTCATTTACTGGCAGATTTTAAGCAGAATATCATAAACAATCTAGCTACTTAGTTGGATACACTTTAGGGCAAGAAGAAACATGAGGAGACAAAGGCAATGCTGACACAATCTTGCCCTCATTGTAGACAAAATAAGGACTACAGATGCAAGATGGTAGCTAACATTGACAGCAAGCAGATTTCACCTGATTTCAAACCAATTTAGACTCAGGAAGATCAAGTTTACTTTGTTGCACATAAAAGGCCATGGGCTCCAAGAAAAGGTATGCCACCAGATCCACTATCTTTTACTGGGCCATATTTTAATTCCTATTCATCTAACAATCAATGGAAGCCTCCATGTCCATCCAACTATGGAGGATATCCACCATAATTTTGGGGTAAACCTCTAAATGTTTGGTCCAATTATCAAATTCTTCACCTCAGTGGCAGCAACCTCAAGGGAATTGGCAACCATTTCAAGGACATTGGCACCCACCTCTAGGAAACTGGCAACAAACATCTCAATGGAGAGGTGGACAACAATGACCAAACCAGTCAACCAATTACATGCAACCACCTTCTCAACCCTAGCAACCTGTTATCATGCCTCCCCTTGTTAATCCCAGCTCAAATGCATCTAAACCCACTCAGTTACCAGCACAACCCACACCTAACCCAAATAATAAACCACAACAATAGCCTATATACTCTATTGATCCAAATCAATCTCCTACATATGTTGTGTGAACCCCTAAACCTACATATGCACAAGAGCAACAAAGCACATTAGTTGTTAGATCAAATGCATGCAATCAAGTATGAGAGATTCCCCATAGAATCCATCTATTCAAACTAAATTAGGAAATGAAGAACACAATAAACTTTAAACAAAAGAGATTCAATCCTAATTAAGCTAATAGCATGATGATCTTATGGGGGAATTGGTGCCAATGAAGTGTTGCAATTGGCCCTTTCCCAATTCCTAGATAGCAATAGTTTGTGATTGAGAAATGGTCAAATCTCCAAAGAGATTTGAGCAAAACCTTGTTGTAAATCTTGAAAGATGATGAATGGTTGATGGAAATGGGAAAAATTGGCTCTCAAGTTGAAGAGAGTAACTTTGCATATGATTGTGGATGAGAAATGAGGAGAGAAGTCTCCAATTTATAGACTTCAATTTGGAAGAAGTGAGTAAGATTGAGCAATGTGGGACAAAGGATAATCCAATGGCATTGTGCCACTTGTCCACATGTGATTGGATGAGGAATGAGCACATTTTGGCCAATGTGCATGATAAATGCATAAATTTGAATTTGAAATTGTGAGATGACTTGTTGAAGAGGGAAGGGAAATGAAGTTAATGTCACTTGGCTCAAGGTCAAGGACATGTAAGAGGTCTTAAATGCCTTGTTGGAAGGACTAAGTCTACTTGGCCTTTTTGAATTCAAATGAGGGAATATTCCCTTTTGATGCTTTGTGAGGGAAAATAGAGAATTAAATAAATCAAAGTAATTGATTTATTGTGCAACTTGCATTCTCTAGAGGATTTTAATGAGAGGGATTAAGTCAATCATGGTTTTGATTAATTTAATGAAGAATTAGATGATGTGACAATTTAGACTTAGATTTATGAATTGATTTAAGTCAAGGATTGAGAGGAAATGATTTATTAAATAAATGCTTTGGTTTATTTAATCAAGAAGGAACATGTTAGATTAAATCAAATAAGGTTTAATTTATTTAATTTAATAAGAGGAGTTTAGGGATTTTAATCAAATAAAATGATTTATTTAATTAAACAAGGATGTAAGGTTAATTAAATTAATTGATTAATTTAATCACTGAAAGAGGAAGACTTAATCCAATGAATAATGATTTATTAACTTAAGAGATAGAATGTGATGAAATGCTGAGAATATGATTTAGGAGGAAATGTTGTTAGTAATCGGGATTATGTGTGCCAAAACAAACTTGTACATTTTCCATGTCTACATTTCCCTCTCTTTGAAGCAATGTACTTGTTGCATTGATTCAAAGAATAAACTACTGTGATCAAAGGTCCAAGATTTTCTCAATTTTTTTCAGATGCCCCACTGCTACCCCACTGGAAGGATATTGCTGGATACTGCCCCCTCGAGAGATCAGACGAAAATTTTGATTTTTTGGATGATCTCTCGAAAAAGATGATAAGGTGCCCGACAGGCGAGAAATGCCCTAGAATGCCAGAAAAATGGATTAAAATACCAAAAGGGATGTAGAATGACTCTCGGTTGGATGAAAATGGGTTTGGGGGACCAAAACCCTTGCCGGAAGATCAAATTAGGTTTAAAAAACCCTAATTTTCAGGCTTAAATAGACCTTGAGGGGTCACTTTCAATACATTTGCAATCTTAACCTTGAAAAATTTGAGACTTGAGCTCTGAGTCTTAGAGAAAATGACGCAATGACAGCTTTCTCTGCACGTGTCGGAGCGAGTGCGAGTATACAAGTGACCAGTCGCCGTAGGACCCGTGGTATGTACCCCTATCCGACTTTTATTTTTCTCGTTATTCATGCATTTATTAGGTCTTCGGTATGGTTAAAGCGGTGCAATGCGATATAGCACTGCAGAAAATGCTCAAACAGGCCCGCGCGGTCGTATATAGGACTGCTTACGCATAGTGTGCCGTGCGGGTCAGTTTAGGATTTTGGATTTTTGCATAGGAAAGTTGACCGCTCGCACAAAAAGCACCGCGCGAGTCATTTTCCCAAATTTAGGTGTCAAAGTCCTTCGTGCGGCGTAGTTTGGAACATTGCAAACTGCACCACTTTTGAGAACAGTCCCGCTTTTTCTGTTTCAAAAGCAAAATGCAGTACGGACAATAGATTTTCTTTAGGGAAGCTGACGTGACCTTTTTCCTTGCGCAGGAGAGACACGAGGTCATTCATTCGTGGGAGCACTAGTGGCCAGTACTTGAGAGAGACTGTAGGATATGCACATATTCCTTTAGGAGCAACTTGGGATTCTCGGTCTATGGTTCAATGCACATGTCCCTCCTGTTCGAGCACATCTGGGTATGATGCATGCCTTGGCCGAGCGGTGGCACAGCGAGACATCATCTTTTCATCTTCCTACTAGCGAGGCTACCATTACTCTTGAGGATGTCTGGCACATCCTGCGACTACCCATTCATGGAGAGCGAGTGATTTATGATTTGGAGGAGGGTAGGGATAACTGCTTTGGTGTCATGGGTGTTGACGAGCTCTTCCTTTGCGATGGTCAGATAGATTTGGAGAGGTATCGGGGTATAGCCCCTACTTATAGCCTGATTGTTGTCGTAATTATTTCTAGCCTTGTAGCTCCTGATCGGTGTGACCGATATTTCAGTTTGGGTTGGGGACTAGCATGGCAACAGATGTGCGCTCATCGAGTGTGCTTTTCTTGGGGACCAATACTATTGGCCTCCTTGTACCGAGATTTGCACGAGTTTGCCTATTTGGAGGGTCGGGCTCTTGGGGCTGAATTGACCCTTCTGCACATTTGGACATGGGAGCGGATCCTAGTGCTTCGCCCGATTGTGACACCAATCATTATAGATATTGATGACCCCGTGGTGTGGCGCTATGGTGGGGCAAGGATTTGCTTCACTCACATGGGTACAGACGGTATAGCCCATTAGCGGCGGGTTTTAGATGAGATGATAGTATTTATATGGAGGCCATGGATGGGTATAGGGCCATGGTACGATGATGTTGAGTAGCTTTTCTTTGCTCGCTAGGATAGACTTATGTAGGGCCAGGAGCACATTATGATAGAGAGGTACCTTCTTGATAGGGTAGCCAGGCAGTTCGGCGAGGTGTAGGATATACCTGATGGTCAATACATGGCACTCTTCGCGTGCTCGACCAAAGAGACCGCATGGGGACCGCTCATTCCAGTAGACAAGGCAGTTGCCTCATTTAGACAGTTAGTGGCTCGGCCATGGCCATACGATCAGGGACCAGCAGACACAGGGGTGACTCCAATGTACAGGGCATGGTTTAGATCGTGAGTGAGACTGACAATTCCTATGACAGTGCTTCCACGTCGGAGGCCCAGAGGTAGGTCAGCAGGTAGAGGTTAGGGAGGTGTACCACCAGTGCAGCCAGCAGTAGGACATAATGGGCAGCCCCAAGTAGGCCCACAGTAGTAGCCAGTAGTATAGCTGACAATACAGCCAGTGGAACAGCCAGCGGTATAGCTAGCGGCATAGCCAGATTCACGAGATGCACAGATTCAGCAGTTGTAGGGCCAGGTACAGGTTCTGACAGTCGAGCGAGATGAGGCTCAACAACAGGTTATTGCAGTCACAGTTGAGAGAGATTTGCCATGATGCAAGAGGGATCAGGAGATAGGCCGACGGAGAAAATTAGAGAGTGCAACCTCCACATCCCAGGCCGATCAGTTGACATTCGAGAGTATAGAGATGCCATCAGAGAGGCCGAGTTCTATCGGCAGCACTACCGATAGGTGGTGCCATCAGCAGACAAAGTGTTGGATTTCTCTCAGCAAATAGGGAGACAGCCAGTAGAGGCTCATGGTGAGAGACAAGATGAGGAGGACAATAGCCAATAGGGCTAGCCCCCCCTTTTTTTTATCACAGACATTTTTTTCTAGTTTTACTAAATGGGCTGTAGTATTTTGGCCTTATTGTACCATGTATTCGATGTACACTTGATCCAATTTGTATCATAACAGTATATTTTTTTTTTGATGATATATATGAGATGATTCACCCTTTATGATATGTATGGTGCACATGTATGATATGCAGATGTATAATTATGAAAATGTATGATGCTATGAGATGTTCCTATTCTTATGCTTATGTGATGTAATGTATGAAATGGATGCATTTCTTTTTGTATATTTACCATGCTTTTTAATGATGATCCTATGGATCAAATGTATGTTAATGATGGTGTAATGATATGCAAATGGAAATGGATGCAAATGATTATGTATGCTTTAATGATGTAATGCTTTCTTAAGATGCTTAGAATAACAAATTTATATTATTCTTCATAACTTAAGATAATGATATGATGCAATGTGCTTTCGATGCTGACGATCTAGTGGATGCAGGATGTATGCATTGGCGATTGTTTGGATTACTGTTATGATACCATGTTAGTGTGGAAGGAAGACAAAAGAAGAATTTAGAATTAATGAATTAGTTAGGATGGTGATGGTGACTTGCATTGCTAGGAATTGGGATTTTCAAAGGGGTCAATTGCATTATGTTTGATAACACACATAGGTACGATGTATCAAGGTATAAAGGAACAGGATGACATTGTACCTAGTGTGATGGACTTTGACTCGACAATCAAATAGGAGTATTCTTGTTCACACTTAACATACATACTTCATTCAGGATGTAGTTCAGATGTTCTAAACATCTCGGACCAAAACACAGAAAAGAAAGCTTTCCTATGTGGTCAACAAGATATCTAAAACATCCTCTTTATAGACCAAACAAAATATATGACTAAGTTATTTTATAGGTGTATCCCACAAGTGCAGCAGATAAAAAAGATAACAATCCTTGCCCCATTCCTTTCTCTCTAAACCTGTTTTGTTTAGGCATCATCGAGAAGTCCTTGGAATGAGCGCAAAATATGATAAGTCAATAAAAGATTAAGTAAAGCAAACCAAACAAGCTAATGTTCTTCATACTACTAGCCAAGACTAACTACTGTGAGGGGTACTTGATGCTTATGACCATCATAGGAAAACTTCATCCTAGGACATGTTGTGATCAGGGTTTTGGTGGAACTGATTAGGTGATAAGCTATTGATATTTTGAGTTGACCAACTTGCTTGCTTAGTGACTTAGACCTTCAAGACTCTGACGATTAGAGAGTTCACTTTTAAACCTGCTAGACTTGCTTCTGATTGAATCACCAAAGGGTGAAGATGACGATTGATTTTATTATGAGTGATGGAAATCACGGGTGAAAGCGAGATGAAATGGATGCAACTTTTTGGATTTTCAGATATTTTGAGGCTGTTTTTGGTATTTTGAGGTTTACGATGAAAGGACTAACTTAAAGACCTATCCTAAGGGTCTCAGGAACTGATCCATAGATTAGCCTTGCTACGTTATACAGGTAGAGACCACGTAGTTCGACTAACGATAGAATGACTTGATGATAAGATGGACAAATAGATTGCCTCCTTTTATTGCTCAGAGGACTGAACTAAGATGCAAACTAGGTGGGCAAACGGATTGCCAATTCGACAAACACCTAAAGACTGACCCTAACCGTCTCAGGGGATGATCAAAGATCAACCTTACTTATGTTCAAGCTCAAAGATGACGTAGTTTGGGCAAGGTGAAAGACTGACAAGACTTGATGATGAAATTTTTGAAGATTTTATGATATTTTAACCTATTTTTGGATTTTTGAATGATTTGGATGTTTTTGGATTTTTTGATGAATTTTGAGGAAGATTATGAGAATATTCACGATTTTGATCCGATGCCAATACAGGAACATGCCCCCAGCATGGTGCGATAGACTACTTTGATAAAGTCAGGACAAACTGACCTTAGGAATATGCCAAGTAGTACTATGGTGGAATATGAGAATATGATATGGACACCAGCTCAGGCTATGGTATGGATGCGAGCGAATGGGTAGATGGATGGATGAGTGAGTGAGTTGTGCAGATCCTGGTGGATAGAGAGTGCTTTATTTACGCTTGATGCTTGTTTGCCAGGTTTTCACCAAGGTACTTGTCCAAAGCGTCACCAAAGTGGTTTTCACTAGAGGACGATTTTTTTTTGTTACTATTTTCAATCCTTTTTTTTGATTTTTTTTTTGATTTTTTGAATTTTTTGATTTTTGTTATTGTCACCAAGACGCCTGTTTGCCAGGTTTTCATCAAGGTAACCATTTTTTCTAGACTTTGTTTGATTTTTTTTGATTTTTTGGTTCTATACCTTGCAAGTGCTTAGGCATAAAGCTTTTTGA
The DNA here is from genome assembly GCA_007115665.2 of Sequoiadendron giganteum. NCBI lineage: Eukaryota > Viridiplantae > Streptophyta > Pinopsida > Cupressales > Cupressaceae > Sequoiadendron > Sequoiadendron giganteum. Next base: position 60,010,940 of record VCHN02000014.1, on the reverse strand, counting down.
GATGAGAGCTGTTCAGAGGCTCTTGTAGAGGCTCGCCTTTTGGTGTTGCTAGTTGATATGCCCCTAATGTGTAACTTGCGGTGATGACGAAAGGTCCCAGCCAGTTAGGCTCAAAATTTCCTTTTGTATCTAGGTTGGGCACATTCTTTTGGTTCTCTTTTAGTACAAGGTCACCAAATTGGAAGGTGTGTTGCCTGATCTTCTTGTTGTAGCTCCGTTTCAGGCAATTTTGGTAGACCTGTAGATGATTTAGGGCGTCCATGCGCCGTTCATCCAGTAATTCCAGCTCATTTAGTCTTGTGACCCTATATTCCTCATCTGTGATGAGGTTTTGCAATGATATCCTCAATGATGGAAGCTCGATCTCAATAGGGAGGATGGCTTTTGATCCGTAGACTAGGAAAAATGGAGTGGCACCTGTTGGCGTGTAGATGCTAGTACGGTAGGCTCATAAGGTGGGGTTTAATTGCAGATGCCAGTCACGATCAGAGTCATTGACTATTTTCTTGAGGATTTTCAGAATGGTCTTATTCGTAGCTTCTACTTGGCCATTGCCTTGTGGGTAGTATGGGGTGGAAAAGCAGTGTTAGATTTTGAACCTTTCACACAAATCATGGAAATCCTGATTCTTGAAGGGTGTCCCATTATCAGAGATAATGGATTGAGGAACACCATATCGGCAAATGAGGTAGTTCAGGATGAACTTGGATATTTGTTTACCCGTGACGTCGGTCATGGGACTTGCTTTGACCCATTTGTGAAATATTCGGTGGTGGTGATAATGAACTTATGGCCATTGAATGAGGTGGATGAAATTTTACCTATGAGATCGAGCCCCCATTGTGAAAAGGGCCAAGGTGTAACAATGGGTTGCAAATATTGAGCTGGAGCATGAATGAAATCTCCATGTTGCTAGCATTGTAGGCATCTTCTAACAAAGTCATGTGCCTCTCTTTCCATTGTCGGCCAATAGTACTCGGTTCTCAGCAACTTCTTAGCCAAGGTTATACCACTCGAGTGCGAATCAAAAGTGCCATTATGTACCTCAGTTAGAGCAGTCATGGCCTCCTCAAGTTTTAAACAATGTAGTAGGGTTCCATCGATACTTCTGTGGAAGAGGGTCTCTCCTAGGATGACAAATTGTAAGGCCCTTTTGACAAAGGTTCGCTTTAGGTTCGGGGTGATGTCTGTTGGGAGGATTCCTAACCTTAGGTAGGTGTAAATGTCATGGTACCAAAGATCACCAGGACCAATGAGTTCACACGCGTATTCTGACTCTGGTGCCTTGAAAGTTGGTATGAGAAGCTGCTCTACAAGGAATTCATGTTTCGAGACGTTGCGAGGGATATCTAGCAAGGATCCGATCATTGCCATTGCATCAGCTGGACTGTTGTTTGCCCTCAGTATTTGCTCAAAGGTGTTGTCGATGAATGATTCCTTGAGGCTTTCTACTACTTTTTTTGTATGGTGCGAGCTTATCATCTTTAGTTTGGTATTCACCATTGACTTGGTTAATGATAAGCTGAGAGTCTCCATAGACTTTTAAATCCATAATTTGCCATTGTGCCGCAATCTTGAGACCTATGGTTAAAGCCTCGTATTCTGCAATGTTGTTCGTATAGGGGAATGCCAACTTATATGATTTGGGTATATAGTCCCCTTGGGGGGTGATCCTGATCCATGTTGCATATGGGAGCTATCAAAGTACAGTTTCAAGTGGTCGGTTGTACTAAGATTGAAAAGGGACTCATCTGGAACTTCTGATATGAGCAGGTTGTTTGTGTAGAGGGGAGCTTCTGCTAGCTGGTCCACAATAACTTGTCCTTTGATCACCTTTCGCTTGACATATTCAATGTCATGTTTAGATAATATCATTACCCATTTAGCCATTTTGCATGTAAGCATTGCTTTTGACAATAGATATTTTAGAGGGTCTATCTTGGCAATTAAAATAATTTGATGAGCTAACATGTAGTGTTTGAATTTCTAGGCTGCAAATACCAGTGCCAAGCAAGCCTTTTCTATTGATGTGTAAATGAGCTCATGCCCTACCATTGTTCTGCTGATATAGTAAATTGCCCACTCGGTTCCCTTTTCATCATGTTGGGAAAAAAGGGCACCAAGGGCGACCGTTGTTGCTGAGATGTATAGAATCAACGGTTTCCCTATGATCAGTGGCATTAACACAGGTGGTGTAAGTAGGTATTCCTTGATCTTTTTGAATGTTTGTTCGCATTTGTCGTCCCACCTGAATGCGACTCCCTTGTGGAGCAGATGTGAATAGGCTATCTGTTTATCTGCTAGTTGTGCTATGAATCTCCAGATGGATTGGAGTCTACCTTGTAATCCTTTGAGTTGCTTTAATGTTCTTGGTGCTTCCATATCAAGGATTGCTTTTAACTTTGCAGGGTCCACCTCTATCCCTCTCATTGAAACTATGTACCCCAACAACTTTCCTGATTGTACCCCAAAGACACACTTCTTTGGGTTGAGTTTGACCTTGTATTGTTCTAGCTTGTCCAAGATTGCACTTAGAGTTGCTATGTGATATTGTCTCTTCTTTGATTTGGCCGGTATGTCATCCATGTAGTCTTCGACAATTTTGTGGATCATGTCATGGAAAATCAATGCCATGGCCCTTTGGTATGTAGCTCCTACATTCTTTATCCCAAATGGCATCACATTCCAGCAGTAGGTGCCCCAAGGACATGTAAAGGCTATCTTTTGCTGGTCCTCTTTTGCTATCATTATCCGATTGTATCCCGAGAAGCCATCCATTATGGATAGCATCTCATGCCCAACTGTCATGTCCACTATCATGTCAATGTTGGGTAGTGGAAAATCATTCTTAGGGCATGCTTTGTTTAGATCTCTAAATTCCGTGCAGATGCGAATGCCCCCATTCAGTTTTGAGACTAGCACAAGATTAGATACCCACTCTGGATAGATGATTGGGCGTATGAAGCCAACATTGAGGAGCTTTTGTAGTTCAATCTTAACAAGCAAGGCTATTTGCGGGTGCATCTTCCTTAACTTTTGTCTGACTGGTTTTTCTCCAAGGTAAACAACCAAATGATGAACCACTACCTCAGGATCTAGGCCTGGCATGTCAGCATAGGTCCATGCAAATTTTACCTTTCTTTCTTTCAGGAATGCTACTAACAGTTCTTGTTCCTCTGTCAAGAGTGACTCAGCGTAGAAAGTGATTTACGGCTTTGTTTCTGTTCCCAAGTTGACAAGGTTGCACTGCTCTGCCAGTACTGCTGATTTTTCTTGATGTAAAGCAGTAGGGGGGAGATTGAATCCTTCATCCTCTAGCACCTCAGAGAGGTTTTTATTATTGGATGCATCCTTTATTTTTACTATTTTATGGTTAGAGAGTGCCATAGTGTGGTTTTCACTCAATAACTCCGAGCTTATTCTCGATATTTTCCTTTTGCAATTGAAGGACTCAATCATCTCCCCATAGTATGCCTGGGTGTCTAATGTGATGTTGAAGCTTGGCTTATGATCCCCACATGGAACTATATCCCTTAGTCCCATGAATTCTGAGAGTGCCTCATCATATTTGACTGATTCTAGAATTGGTGGTCCTCGTTGATCGTGATCGATGAGTTGCGGGTGTACTAAGGTGATTCAGTGGTTTGGTTGGTTTGACTCAGCTTTGGAGGCACTAATCATTAACAAGGTGGAATCTTCAAAGAGCCTAGGGAGACCTGCTATGGTATCATCATTGTCACTACGGGCACAAATATTGGTGATGTCAAAGGTGAAATTATCGAGTGGGATGCCTAGGCAAACAGGTGGTCTAGGAGCAGTTGTTGTTACCTGAGGAGAGGACCTGACTGCCCTTCTGGGAGTACCCCTGCCATGTATAGTTATACTCAGAGGAGTATACCCAAGGCCAAGGTTCTGCATTCTTCTTTCTACAATGATGGGTTCCAGCCATCCATCACCATTTCTTCCTAGGCTTTCCTTCCTGTTATAGCCCATACCAAACATCATTTGCAACCCTCTATTATTTTCATCCATGGATAGGGTGGGGGTGGGCCTTTCATCTTGGTATAATATGTTTGAGATGTCTCCTTCATCCACATTTTCTCTACTGAGATCCCCCCAATGGTGGAATCCAGAAGGGTTTGCCCCAATAGTGTGGACAGGTGTTTCAGCTGGCTGAGGTTGTCCATGTGACCTAGGAGATTGTGGTAACTCTCCTACAAAAAATGCATTCCTTTTCATTCTGTAGTCACCACATCCATTGTCCTGGATCATGTTTTTGATTTTGGATATGTCAGGGATGGCGGGTGTCTCTGTCACAGAAGTGGAAGCGAGGTTGGCTGGGTCGATGTATGAAGTAGATGGCCCTTCATCATTCTTTGGTACTTGGGGGATCTTATAAAACTTGGCTTCCAAGTTTTTGTAGTAGGCAAAAGGTTCGGGATCCCCATATATAGTGACCTCCTTGTTCTAATGTGAGACTTGATGCATTGGTGATACTTCGAGGCCATTGCCTTCATTTCGTGGATCCAGGGGCATCCAAGGAGGATATTATATGGTAGGTCTAGGTCGAGGACCTGACAGGTGGTCTCCATAGTTTCCGGTCGTACTTGGATGGGGATCTTGATAGTACCCTGAGATACTCTTTCTTGGTCATCATACACCCTTATCGTGATGCTTTTGTTCTTATTAATGAAATCCTCGGTGAATCCCAATTTCTTTATGAGCTTTAGAGAACAGATGTTAAGGCTTGCACCTCCATCCACCAGGACTCATTTGAATTTATTTTTATGGATGAGCACTTGAAGGTGGAGTGCACGGTTATCAGATGGCTACGGGGGGAAATCTTTGTCAAAGAATGTAATGAGATTTGGGGTAATGATGTTACCCACCATAGCCTAGAACTGCTTTGTGTCAAGGGTGGCAGAGACGGTGGATGCAACTAATGCTTCATCAAGGACATTTCTATGGGAGGCGGAGATTTTCAATAATTCCATGATGGAGATTTGGGCGGGGTTCTCTTCAGCTGGTCAATGACATTGTAGTCATATGGGATGGCCTTTGTATTAGAAATGGCGGTCTTAGTTGGTGCCCCGACAATGGTAACCTTTCCACCACGTGTGGTGACTCCACAGTCATTGTTGGCTCCTTTGACATTTATGATGGTGACCATCTCATCGACGCATCTGACTATCTCCTCGTATACTATATTAGCACTAGCATAATTTTGCTTACACTTATTTTTCCCTTGATTATTTCCTTGATTGTTCCCTTGGATGTGGTTTGGCATCAGATTCATGTACATTTTTAAGTCTTGGTTTCTGGTTGGCTGTTTGATATTGATGATCTTATCCTCAATGAGGTCTTGGATGATGTTTTTCAGCCTCATGCAATTGGCGGTGGTATGTACTTTGATCTTGTGAAATTCACAAAGGATATTTTCGTTATACCATGGCGGTTTGGTCATGGGTTCTGAGTATTGCTCTGAGTTAGAGACTTTGATTAGATTCTCTTTGACCAGCTTCATCATTATGGACTCAATCAATTCACCAAGAGCCGTGAACTTCCTCTTGGGGGGATACTTGCCTCGGGGAGGTGGTCCTCCTTGATTACCCAAGTTGTTGATTTGATTTGTGGGCGTTGGTTATTGTTGTGCTACTACTGCATTAGTCTGCACATTGTTACGATTATGATTTTGCGGTTGATGATGATTTTGGATGTTCTCCTTAGGGGCACTGATGACCACTTTAGCATCGACCACACCGTCGTTCGTGATATTTTCATTCCTCAACCATGTTCAAGGTTTATCATTGTAGTTGTTGGTGTGCCTCCTTACGCAGTAAGGGCTCTTTCGATGTTGAGCGCCTTTGGGATCAGTTGATCATAGGATGTGACGCACTACATTTTCAAGTAAAACACCAAGTTTTCATCTAGATTGGCTATGATGGTACAAACTTGTTGTTCTTCTGGCATGGCCCACTTACTCTGATTGGCTTTGGATTGCCATCTTTGCAAGAAGGATGCGAATAGCTCTCCTTTCCTTTGTTTGAGTGCTGATAGTTCTTCCAAACTAACATCCGCACCCATATTGAAAGAATAATTTTTAAGGAAAGCTTCCACGATTTCCTCGAATGTTTTAATGCCTGTGGGTAGGCGAGAAAACCATTCCATGGCTGGACCAGTCAGACTACGAGGGAAGATTCACATTAGATACATGTCATCATATGTGACCTCCATGTAATGCACCTAAAATTCCTTGACATGGTTTTCAGGGTTACCCATTCCATTGTACTTGTCAAATTTGGGGATCTCGAATCCCTTTGGGAACAGTATCATGGTGAGACTTTTTTGTCGAAAGGATAATGGCACAAGTTGCCTGGTGTCCTTGTTGTTTTTTCTTCTTGTAAGTCCAACACTTGTTGCGAGAGCAGTTTGATTTGTGTTACGACATCCTTGCTTGGGTCGGGAAGTGGAATGAATGAGTTGTGAGGTGTTTGAGCTGTTTGGTGGGTGGGAGGAGTACTAGAGGGTGCTTGCTACAAGCTCTACTGTGCGTTCAAAGCTTGTTGGTATGCTTTCATTTGTGTCAACAATGCTTGTTGTTGATCTTGCTACTGCTGTTCCAACAACACTTGTTGTTGGTCCATCTGTTGTTGTTCCCATGAAGCCTGCTGTTGATCAATTTGCTATTGCACTAGTAAAACTTGTTGTTGGTCTAGTTGTTATTGTGCCAACAAAGCTTGTTGTTTAGCTTGTTGCTGTGCCTGGAATTCTTGTAGGGCTTGTTGGTATGCTTACAGATGGATTGCTTGCAATTGCGCTTAGTATTATGCTTGATATTGTGCTTCTGCCTATTGTTGAGCTTGTGCTTGGGCTTGAGCTTGGGCTTGAGCTTGTGCTTGTGCTAGGGCTTGAGCTTGTGCTTGTGCTTGAGCTAGGGCTTGGGCTTGAGCTAGGGCTTGGGCTTGTGCTTGAGCTTAAGCTAGGGCTTGGGCTTGAGCTTGGGCTTGAGCTTGCTGCTTTTGCTTGAGTACTCTTTGTTGGTTGGCCTTTTGAAGGGTTTGGATTAGGGTGGTGAATGAATTGGTCATGTTGGCTTTTGGTGGGATTGGTGGTGGAATGGGAATGATGCCAACCATTGTGGCCGGTGAGAGAGTTACGGTGGTAGTTGGGATTTGGATTGTTGGAGGGTGGTGGAGATACTCGGTCCTTTAGAAGGTATGCTTTGGGATATTTGAGGACCGATTGATGCATTTGTTGTAGTGGCTTGAATGGCCGCCACTTGTTGCTGTGATGTTGCGGGCAAAAAGATGGAATTTGAGGTGATGTGCACATTGCCCTATTCTGAGAAACTATCGGTATTTAGGGGAGGAAACCCCACTCTGAGTGGTGATGTGGTTGCAAATGGAAATGGTAGAAGAGATAGTATGCTGCCTTGGAAAGAAAAGTGATTAGAAACATCGATTGTTCCAAATAAACCTCCTTCTTCTTGTGATAGAGAAGTTTGCATGTTTGATTGATAGGCTAGTGATGTATGGAATGAAGATGAACCAATGGGATTGTGGAATGTGAGTGGAACGTATGGGCGTAATGGGTTTATCGGGACAAAATTATCCACTGTGGTGGTGACAACTACCTCTTTGTTGGTCACAAGGCGATGTTGATGTAACTCTCGAAACATAGCACTTCCTTTCTTCCCAATTGGTGACGTTGGCGTGATGGTTGTCAGGATGTGAGGTATTTCTTCGTTGATATTTGACATTGGGGATGCATTTGTAAGAGGCATGTCCGTACTAGTGCTTGCATCAAGGTCGGAAGGGAACGAGACCCCTCCTTCTGTTAATGTGTTTAAGTACTTGAACATGGCACTAACAATTTTTTGGTTCTCTGGGTTTTGAACCATTTTTATCATTTTGGATTGTGTCATGCCCATGTCTTCGTTTGTGAAGTCATCTTCATAACTCTCCTCTTGAGGATTTTGTGATGGCAAAGAAGAGTTACTTGGGGGATTTCTTGATCCCACAAGGTTTATTTCAGAGGTCACTTGACTCATGTCAACGAAAGTTGATATTTCACTGATATTTTCCATGTTCTTCTTGTATTGCGATCTTGTTTGAACCATAAAAAATAGGGATCGTTTGATCCTAACCTTTCAGGTTCAAAAGAGAAGAACTAGGGAAGCCAAAGATCAAAGAGGGTGGTAACGATGATGGGATAATGGATGAAGTGAGTGAATGAACTTTTTGGAGAACCCTTGAAGGGTTATCTTAAACTTGTAAGGACTTAGATTGATTATGATGGGTTGACTATGTGTATTGAGTCAAACAAGATTGTAGTGAAGTTTTAGTCCCTAGGAAGTTGTTTTATCCTAGGGGAACTTGCACAAGTGGATGACTTAGATAAGTGTGTTAAGCCAATGTGATTTGTGAACTAGTAGACCTCAGGAAGTTGCGTTATCCTAGAGGTAAATTCATCCAAATTTTTTGACTATTTTGGCTAGGTGTGTTAAGCCAAGATAGGGTGATGTTGGTTTAGCCCTCTAAGTTTAGCACGAATGATTTTTCTAGAGTTCTCAAGAAGTTTGATGATGGAATGAGATTTGATATGATGAAAAGATGGATGGGGATGACGCTTTGATCCTAGACTTGAACCTATACACAACTCTTTCTACAAGATCTTGGTGTTGAAGAACACGCTACACTTCCTATGGGAGAAAAGAAAACCTTTCAAAAAGTTCAGGATTCTGTTGGTAGTAAAACACATACAAAGTCAGATTGTTCTTTGAAGCTTTTTTGTAGAAGTTGTATACAAGTCTTTCTCTTACTTCAAGGAGCATCTCAAGGAATTTCGCACGAGCTTTTAGGCTTATCTTTTTGAACTTTGGCTTTGGGATTTTAATCTTGCGGGAAATTATTGGGAACAACACACATGAAGTTCAATTTGTCTCTTTATCTTGGCTTAATGAATTTATTTTTATCAAAGACACTTGCTTGCTTATGTTTCAAACTATATATCTAATGTCCCACTTTCTTTCTCATTCCACAAGGTCCATTGTGTGGAAATCGAGGAAAATAGGGAAAAAGTTACCTATGTTTAACCTTTTTGAAAACAAATGACGATAGAATTCAAGCACTTAGAAACCTCTAGGGATAGAATCCCTAGGGAAAGAAAGAGTGCTTAAATTCATGAAAGGTATTTGTCTCCTCAAAGGGGTTTGAAATTTGAAGGTCTTGTGAATGCATGTTTTCAAGTGTTTTCAAGAACCAAGCAATGTGTTCTTTTCTTTCAAGCACTTTTACAATCCTAGGATGATGAGACAATATCTTGTTGGGTTCCCACTTGGATAAATCCAGCTGCACATATCTTGTGCGAACAGCTAAATTATTGACCACATTGGCTCCCCTCCATGACACACACTTCTCGGGTCAGCCAAGCATTAGTACCCATGAATCTCCCATGGCATACTTTCCATCTCTACAACAAGACCGCATGTATAACATGACCGCATGTATAATGTGGGGCGGCTTCAAAGGACATGACCTTTTGCACCAACAAGATAGACAATGTTTTGGCTTTTTTCTAAACAAAGGGTTCTAATGTAGGCATTCCATTTGTGGGGGATTATCCAACATCGGTGAGAGTTCATTTTTGTCCATCTCATCGGAATAATCCTCGTGATTCTTGAACTTTCCTCAAGAATCCACACTTATATACCGGTTGGAAGTCGCTTGGCTTTAGCGTGTTCTTGGTTGGGTCATTCCCTTGGGTGATTAATTTTTCCCAAAAGGCAGGCCCTCTAAGATAAACAAAAGTGAGCTAACATATCCCGTCATTTACACAACCTTTGTTGAAAAACAAAGGGGAAAACCTCCACAATATGTTGTGCTCACACTCGCATGTTTTGTTCAATTATTAAGCACTCAAATTGAAATGTTGAGGCAATCCTTTATGTAACTTAGTGTCACCAAAAATAATTTTGATTCTCATCACCGTGAGGCATGAGAGAAGCACATATGCCTTTTCAAATGATACTACTTTGCAAAAATGATTACAAAGCATGAAAAACACATGTTCAATTTTAAAATTCTCAAAGCAATGATGAGTTCTTTTTAAGCACCAAATGAAATGTGAGATTGCCTTGTTCAATTGTTAACCCTTCAACAAAATCTAGTATGTTTGTCTAAGGTTCTTTTTAGCCCCTTGGAAACTTTTGAAAGGAAATTTGATTGTTTAGTTTAGAACCCAAAAGAAATTTAGTGTCCTAAGATCAATAAACTTATCAAATTCCTTAGAGAGTGTTGAAAAACACTTTGTACAAAGTGAGCATGGTGTCATAATAAAAAATTTGCTTGTTCTTTTTAAACCCAAAGTGAATTTAGTGTTCCTAAGGCCAAAGATTTTTAGCAAATTTCTTAAAGAGTGTTAAAGAACACTTTTAGTGTTTAGAAACACTTTGGGTTTGGTGAACATGATGTCATGATGAACTCCTTCCTTTGCCCTAACCTACAAAAATGATAGAAAAACAGAGAGCAAAAAAAGACAGAAAATAATGTCAAAGATTAAAAAATCCCAAATTTAATAAGCACATGTCAAATTTAAATCTCATTATTCAAACACAGCGCAGTTTGCAGAAACGACGCAGTTTGGGGTGAAAGCGACGCTATATAGCACCGTGCAGTTGACTTTGGGCAATGCTCTACAGAGACAGGGAGTACAAAAGTGGCGCGACAGAGGAAAGCGACATAGTTTGGGGGCAGCCTAGTTTGAAAATTTAAATTTTTTAGGTGGGAAGGATGGCACGACGGAGTTTGGAGAAATCGTGATGCGATATAGGGCCGCGGTGTTAAAAGCAGCGCAATATAGAACCGTGCGGCGGAGTTAGGAAATTTGAAAAATTGACAAGCGAAGAGAATTCGCGGCGAAGTTTGGAAGTTAGGCGCGGTTTGATATGTCACCGTGCCTCTGAAAGTGGTGAAGTATTGCACTGTGGTGCTAGAAGCGGTGCAATATAGCGCGACGTAGCTGTGTTTCCTGTGTCTGCAAAAAAAAAGTTAAAAATCATAGAATTTTTTGAAAAACGTGATTGAATCTTTCATTCTGCCCTCCTTCTGGTCCAAAATGTGAACCCCTAAACCTGCATATGCACAAGAGCAACAAATCACATTAGTTGTTAGATCAAATGCATGTAATCAAGTATGAGAGATTCCCCATAGAATCCATCTATTCAAACTAAATTAGGAAATGAAGAACACAATAAAATTTAAACAAAAGAGATTCAATCCTAATTAAGCTAATAGCATGATGATCTGATGGGGGAATTGGTGCCAATGAAGTGTTGCAATTGGCCCTTTCCCAATTCCTAAATAGCAATGGTGTGTGATTGAGAAATGGTCAAATCTCCAAAGAGATTTGAGCATAACCTTGTTGCAAATCTTGAAAGATGATGAATGGTTGATGAAAATGGGCAAAATTGGCTCTCAAGTTGAAGAGAGTAACTTTGGATATGATTGTGGATGAGAAATGAGGAGAGAAGTCTCCAATTTATAGACTTCAATTTGGAAGAAGTGAGTAAGATTGAGCAATGTGGGACAAAGGATAATCCAATGGCATTGTGCCACTTGTCCACATGTGATTGGATGAGGAATGAGCACATTTTGGCCAATGTGCATGATAAATGCATAAATTTGAATTTGAAATTGTGAGATGACTTGTTGAAGAGGGAAGGGAAATGAAGTTAATGTCACTTGGCTCAAGGTCAAGGACATGTAAGAGGTCTTAAATGCCTTGTTGGAAGGACTAAGTCTACTTGGCCTTTTTGAATTCAAATGAGGGAATATTCCCTTTTGATGCTTTGTGAGGGAAAATAGAGAATTAAATAAATCAAAGTAATTGATTTACTGTGCAACTTGCATTCTCTAGAGGATTTTAATGAGAGGGATTAAGTCAATCATGGTTTTGATTAATTTAATGAAGAATTAGATGATGTGACAATTTAGACTTAGATTTATGAATTGATTTAAGTCAAGGATTGAGGGGAAATGATTTATTAAATAAATGCTTTGGCTTATTTAATCAAGAAGGAACATGTTAGATTAAATCAAATAAGGTTTAATTTATTTAATTTAATAAGAGGAGTTTAGGGATTTTAATCAAATAAAATGATTTATTTAATTAAACAAGGATGTAAGGTTAATTAAATTAATTGATTAATTTAATCACTAAAAGAGGAAGACTTAATCCAATGAATAATGATTTATTAACTTAAGAGATAGAATGTGATGAAATGCTGAGAATATGATTTAGGAGGAAATGTTGTTAGTCATCGGGATTAGGTGTGCCAAAACAAACTTGTACATTTTCCATGTCTACATTTCCCGCCTCTTTAGATGCATCAAAATATGCTATAGGAGTAGTCTAAGGAAAAAAAGAAGGAGCCATTGAAAATTCCATTTATTTTGTCAACAAAAATCTGCAAGGAGCTGAATTCAATTATACAGTAACAGAAAAATAAATGCTGGCAGTGATCTACGACCTGAACAAATTCAGGCATTACATAACAGGCTAATAAATATTTGTGCACACCGATCATGTAGCCATTAGATATCTCATGAATAAACCCCTAATTTTAGGAAGGTTAGCTAGATGGTTATTGCTGATGTAGGAGTTTGACATAACCATTCTGGACAAACCAGAGAAGGCCAACGTTGTTGCAGATTTTCTTACAAGACTGACCACATTAGAAGACAATCAGGCCATAAATGACTCTTTTCTTGATAAGAATCTATTTTCCATTAGAGTGCACACACCTTGGTATGCTGACATAGCTAATTACCTTGTGACAGGGAGAGTTCCCCCTCACTTCTCTCCAAAAGAGAGAAGAGTGCTCATTGAAATTTTTTTTTTTTACATGGATTGTTGGATGCTTGTTCTATACTGGACCAGGCCATGTTATGAGAAGATGTGTGAGGGAAGATGAGCCATATGACATTATGTATACATGTCATGATGAACCGTATGGAGGGATTTTTCAGCCAAAAGGATAGCAATGAAGATTTTGAATATAGGATACTATTGGCCTACACTCCACAAGGATGCAAGAAGATATACAAGGAAATGTGATAGGTGCCAAAGAATGGGCCGACCAACTAAATCAGATGAGATTCCACTCTTCTCCCAAGTAGTAGTCACTCCTTTTGACAAGTGGGGATTGGATTTTGTGGGACCCATTGATCCCCCATCAAATGGTAAGTCTTATATCTTGGTATGGACTGATAATGTAACTAAGTGGGTAGAAGTCAAGGCCATGAAGCATGCAAGAGATAACAAGGTTGCTTCTAATTTCTTTATGAAGAAATTTTAACACGATATGGAGTCCCAAGAGAAATAGTAACTGATCAAGGAGCATAGTGTACCTCAACACTTGTTACAACACTAGTCAATGAATATAAAATAAGGCACAAAAAATCTACTCCTTATCACCATCAGGCCAATGGACAAGTTGAAGTGATCAACAGAGAAATTGAAGCCATCATAACCAAAACAATGGCTATTCATAGAAAGGATTGGGAAAATATATTATTAGAAGTAGTTTGGGCCTACAAAACCACTTGGAAAACTACTATAGGTTTGACTCCATCTGAGATATTGTATGGGAAGACAACTATGATGCCCATTGAATTTGAGCACAATACTCTTAGAACTACAATAGACTTGGGGATGAATATTTTTGAGGCACAACAAGAAAGAATCATGCAGCTGAATGATTTAGATGAGATGAGGAAGGAAACCTTGCACCAAAATGAGGTTGTGCAAAATCAAAGAATCAAATGGCAGGACAAATTTATCAAAGAGAAGAAATTTCAGCCAGGTGACTAGGCATTGCTTTATGACTCATGATATCAGGACAATGTAGGAAAATTGTAGACAAGGTGGCTAGGACTGTTTGAAGTTGCTAAGGTCTCTTCCAATGGAGTTTTTCAACTCACCACCATTGACCTTGTCAAATTCAAGTTACTAGTCAATGGTCATCATCTTAGATTGTATCATAGGCTAGCTTCCAAAGAAGAGTTCCTACAACAATTTAGCCAACATGCAACACATGAGATTCTTGCAGCCGAAGGCCGTGGACCTAGTGTCCCTCGTTCTAGCTAATTAAGGTACATACTTGTCATAATAAAGACTTCTACTTTTTTAGAAGTCCATTTATTCACCAATCCACCCATCCGCCACCACCTTTCTCTCTCTTCCATCAATTTATTCCACCTCACCTCATTCCACTTAATCATCATTAATTGCTCAATTTATTTCCTAAAAAGGTAAATGGTACTTTCTCCATGATCTTTAAAATGTATCCTCCACACATTCAATTATGTGCGCATTAATTTCTCTCTTAATTATCTTTTTAGTGCATTCATTTAATTGTTATACGATTAGTATGGACATTCACACAGTTTTCATACCTCCCTATCAAATCACTACTAACATCTCACATGTGTGGACACATGTCCAAATTTAGGTTGAGGGGAAAGGAAAGATGTAGGTACATTTCCTACATGTCAATCCATGACTTGTCTACATCAACATTTGGGATGTAACATTGGTGCAGGATAATTGAGCTAACAAGTGCTGTAGAAAAGAATTTGTTCTTAGAAAGGAAATTTTAGAGAGTGATAGTTGATTGTAGATAATGGGAGGCAGACTAATTTGAGATGAACCCTTGGTTCATGACGCCTTATTGCAGGATGCACAGTGCCTGCCTGAATTTAGAAATTATGGTTGGTTGAACTACTTCCTAAAGCTAGACGGTTTTAATGAAGGCATTGCACTAGAGCTCGGCCAGACATTTTTAGAAGGAAAATCCACAATAAAAGGGCTGGAGGTTGTGGCAACTGAGAAAAGAATTACAAAAGTTACAGGGTTACCTGCTGACAATGAGTATTACCCTATTTCTAGAGATGCCAGGTCAACTAGGGCCGTATTCACAATACATGGTGACCCTCCAATTAGTATAGAAATATAGGGTACCAAAAGAATCTCTTTGCCCGAGCCATGGAAGTAGGAATCCATCCACATTATTAGGTACATCAATTTTGAGGATCATTTTTCAAACTTACATTTACTACATTTCAAACTTTTGAGTCACATGAGGCATGGGAGGAGGATGAATGTGCCCAACGTCTTATACAACCTTCTCTCCATCATGGTTTCTGAAACTTAGAAATGTAGGGATAAGTCTATATCACACCATTTCCTCATTAAATTGTTGGTTAAAAAATCTCTGCATGATGTGGCACCTGAAATGACCTAGGAGGAATTCATAAATGTTAATCAATTTAGACTCAAGTAACTGCAATCTAGGGCTTTACCTCAAACACGTAGATCTAGCAGGAGATTAAGCATGGCTGAAACTATCCTTGGTGCTTCAACCTCTAGTGCTGGCTCTAGTATGAATCCTCCTGTAGCAGAAAAGACCATAGAAATTAGTTTCTCTGAAACAAAGCACTTTGAAAGAGAAAGTTCTTCATCAGATTCTAATGATGATGATGTTCCACTTGAAACCCTAATAAGAACTAGGGCACATAAGAAGAAGGTGGAGGTAGGAAAAGGAAAATCCAAAACACAGCCTGTGGAAAGAGAGGTGCCAAGTCCTAAGAAGAGAAAGGTTGATACTATTCATCATGCAGCCAAAGGAAAATGTGAGAGCCCTCTTAAGAAATCAAAACCAACTGTTGATATTCCTTTGAAAGAAAACCTAAAGCGTGGAAGGACAACACATAAGAGAACAACAACCCCAATGGGGCAGGAAAATGAGAAATAAAATGATATATTCGAAGAAGCAACAAAAGTGACTCTAGTGGATATTGCTGCCCTTGTAGAGGAAGTTGAAACTCAAGACCAAGAATTAAGCTAGGCGTTCCTCCAGCAAGATCAAGAATTAGATAAGGAGTTCTTGCAATAACTACAAGAACCAGAACAAGAGGCCTTGCAACAAGAAGTGGGAGAAGAAATTGTACCTCCATAGCCTAATCTAGTAGGAAAACCTAAATCTATGCAAATAGTACTATATGGGGTGCAACCATTGACAAAAACTCTGGTAGGAATTCATAACCCTCTTGATTTTTTAGTACATACAATAATTTTGAATTTATGGAAAGAGATACAAAGGCAAGAGGAAGAATGGAAAAAGAAAAATAAGAGATTAAAAAAGGAAATTCAAGAGAGGGATGAGATTATTGAAGATAAGAATGAGGAGATTGTCTCTCTAAAGGAGAGGGTGGACAACATTGCAGCCATGGTGCCACAAATTTTAGAATGCAGAACCCCTCCAAAGGTTTATGCTCTACATTTGAGGGAAAAATATCTCTCTTTTCAGCTATCAAGACAAATCTCAGGTTTGAATCCCTCAATTGAGACTCCCACTGAATTTTTCAATGCTTATAGGATTGCCTCCCCTGAAATGAAGAATTTGTTATGTGAATTTTATTTACGTATTTTTTTTGTAACTCAAGACGAAGATTGGAACTTGTTGCTGTATGTTGGAGATGTCCAACTAAGAGCATTCATGTCTTGGGTGCAAAATGAGATTAGTTGGGGAGAGTAATGCTTTTAGGAAGAAGGAATCCAATATCCCTTTGGCCATTAGAGTAGAATCAAGAAACCCAAGGGATATTTACAGAGATTGGAACAAGATGCTTTTCAGGCCTTGTCATGGTAACATAATTATGCCTTGGATTGAGGTAGTTTATAGTGAATATGAGGTAAAGAAAACAGCAAAAGAGGACACCATGAAAGGATATCTATCATAGAGATGGAACACTTTAATCGATTAGCTGAAATAGGTTGAATCTCATTCAATCCAAAACTATCATGCAACAATAAAAATGATTGAAAGGTACATTTAGCTTGGGAGAGAAAAGGGTCGAGATTAGCTTCCCTTGACCTTTCAGCCACCTATCCTCTTGTGGCCTATTCCAAATTTCAGATTCTACCACTATGACATTGCTGAAGAAAGAAAAAGATGGAAAATTCTTGACAAAATGGGAGGATTCTACTGGTACCCTGACTCATTCTCACTAGACACTGATATTGGATAGCTATCAGATGCAAATTTCAGAGCTCTGACCAGATAGAAGAACAACTCTTTCCCTGCTAGAGGACCAGAAAAATGATAGGTTGGGGGAGTGATGAGTCTAGTTTTTTGGTCCTATTTTGGGTAGAATCTATAGTTTATTTGCTGAAGCTGACATGGAATTTGATACTAAATTTTGATATTTCTATAGTGTTTCCCTCAAACCATAGACATTGGGTTTAAATCTATTTCTGCTAGTTTTAATGACATTAGCCTATTATGTGGACTATCTATATTAATTTTGCATGTGATTAATGAATGTTCTTTAAGGTGGTTATAGATGTGCAATTATTATGCATACTAACATTTCCATGTAGACATACTTGAAGATGCTAAATTGAGAATGCAGTTGCCAGCTAGTGATGCAGAGGAACCGTTCGAAGGTCAAACAAAGGATGACGATAGAAGATTCCCCATGCCAGATGCATTTAATCGCCTTATATTGGTCTTTCACGATACTGAGCAGTTGTAGGAATTACTATAGTGTTGAGTCTACGTTTGGGAATGCATGTCTGATCGGATTCCCTGTGTAACTACCCTTCCATTATTTTCTCTATTTTCCCTAAATGGCGTCCTCTCAATTAGTGGGAGTTAATTGCCATGTTTAGTTTGTAGCACAAATAAGGTTCGGATATTCCTTCTCAAGAGGTTGTCGAGTTGATAGGTTATTGATGTTGTCATGATCTGGTAGTATACTAAGCATTTCCAGACATGTTACTCTATTGTAATTGCATTTCCCAATGAATAAGATGAAGTTCTGAGTTGAGCATTTGAGTTTATATTAGTTTTAGTGGATACTCATCCAAGGGGGCCCACTTGGTGTGTAATATATCCTTTAGTTTAGCTAGATTAGTTATTAGTCTATGTTTACTACTTAGTTAAGAATTTGACACTGATTGTTCCTACAGCCACTAGAATTCCATTTTGTGATTGCTCCTACAGCCAAAGCGGATAGAGTAGTTTCCTGTTTGTTACTCAAATTTTCATTCTTGTCATGCATGTTCAACTTAGTTTAATTGTTGAGTGATTTTCAACATTTAATTTGTTCCTTTCCATGCAATTTACTTTTAGTATTGAATCTTTCTTAGTTGTAGAACGAAGATGACTAATTTAAAGTTTCTAGTGCACATACTATGCTGACCCATTTCAAGTTCACATCCCTGGGTTGAAAATGTAAATGCACCTTCATGATGGTTAAAATGGCTATTCAGGTTAGATATCCAATCTTTGAATCATGACTGTAAAGGCTTAGTTATTAAAATCATTGTAGGAGGCCGACAGCTAGGATGCCACCACATCGATGAGGAGGTTTGATAGGTAAGGATTGTTTGTTTTTTGTTTTGAATTTTTTAGTTTTAGGTTTCTTTTGATATTTATTTTTTGAATTTGTAGGAGATGTTAATCAACCTACAAACCTTCCTCAAAATCTTGAACAAGCACAAGCAACAAAAAGAGGACAAATATCATCAACAAGTACAATAATATGAACAACAAAATCCTCAAGTTAGTCAACCACAACCTCAATCTCCTCCACTAATCCCTCAACATCCTCCTAGCACTCAGCAAAAGTTAATGAGTGAAATTGAGAACAATAAATAAAATTGAGGATTTAATCAGGAGGTTGAACGATCCGTGGAAAGAATGACCTAGGAAACTTCACTGAAAGAAATGTTAAAACATGTAGATTCAATCAATAAACAATTAATTGGTTGGTAGGATAGGAGGCAGGCAACTAGGGCTTATTACCAAGATAAATTATCATATAAAGCAGTAAAAGATTTAAAAATTACAAAAGGTGATTTGTGCTCATTATTCACTGACCCATGCACAAATGAAAATCTTAGCCTCAATGCCAAGAGGTTTCCTATTCATTGGTGCCACCACGAATATATTAGGAACTTTTTCTGGGATAGGTAGTACATGGTTTTTGATTATCCACCATGCAACAATTGTGAAGTCTTGCAGTATTTCCTTAGGAAACTAAACTGTGAGTTCATCTTGAAAAAAATGCCAAATTATTTTGATATGAGGGACTTCCAAGGGAGAGGTGTGGGGTTGACACAAGATAAACTCTATGTATAGCCAGATCCTATGCAGCAAGGGAGACAACCTCTCGCTAGGCCACCTCATGAGCACATCGTTATCCCTTCCATCATGAAGGAGAGTGCCAACATAGAGATTTGGATGCCATTAGCTTTTTGATCGAGAGTGTCATACAACATGCCAACCCTATTCTATAAAACCATCCATGGGAGTCTTCGAGTGGTAGGATTTGATCCCATTTGTGTCAATCTTATGGGGTGACTTGTTCATATGACCCTATCGACACTCAGGAGGTTGCTACACAAGATTCGTCTGCAACTATGTAGATGGAAAGGGTAGATGACATTTTGCATGAGGCCTATGACATTGTTACTCAGGTAAAATTTAGCATGTTCATTGAATTGAATTTATTAAATTTCAATTTTGAACTACAATATTAACTAATTTAGTTTTATGATTTTAATAAAATTACAGGGTCACAGTGTTGATACTAGATACACCAGCCCTACACCTACTTATTTCTCCATTTCACCTACCGTTGAGGTATGTAGCTAGTAATCAATTATAAATTTATTACATGTTAATAGCATTGTTTTTTGAATGGTATTTTAATATGTGATTTTGGATGTTGAATAGTCTAATATTGGAGGTTTCGAGGGAACAACTCCCAGTGCCAATGGATTTAGTAGAACCTACATGCAGGTAATAGAATAAAGAGTTTAACTAATGAATTTTACTTTATAGATTTGTGTAGTTTATATTCATATCGTTGATTACGTTGCATTGCACATCTTTTAAACTCAAAGAATTACTTCACATTCCATAAGTAATAACTAGATGTTGATAGATGAAAAAATTTCAACTACAATATAGCTGTTTAGAAAGTCAACATAAGCAATAATGAAATTACTTCACATAGCATAAGTAAAAAGTAGGAGCAGCTTCCAATTGCATTTGCTTGTCCTAGCATTCCATGAGACCACTTTTTCTTGAGGCATTTTTTCAAATAGTTCACTACCTTATCTATGCTATGGATGCTTGGAAGGAATATATGAAAGAATAATAGTAACCAATAGCATAGACAAGAAAATGAGTTGTATGAAAAAAATGCCTCAAAGAAATGTGGTCTGAAGGTGATGTCCATCACCATGAGACCCAATTTCTTTGAGGTACTTTTTTAAATAGCTCACCGCCTTTTCTATGCTACCACATTTTCCATACATTTCTACCAAACCATTTTATCAAATAGTTCATTTCCTCACTGCTATGGCTAAAATCTTAAAAAATGTGCTTTCCAATAAACTATGGATGCTTGGAAAACATCTATCAAAGCATAATAGTAAGCAATAGAATAGACAAGGTGGTTAGTAGTTTGAAAAAATGCCTTGAATAAAAGTGGTCTCATGGTGATGGAATGCCATTCCATCACCATGAGACCACATTTCTTCGAGGAATTTCTTCAAACAACTCATAACCATTCCATTGCCATGAGACCACATTTCTTCGAGGCATTTATTCAAATAGCTCACCACCTTTTCTATGATACCACATTTTCCATACATGTGTACCAAATCATTTTATCAAACTACTCACTTCCTTGTTGGTATGGCTAAAAGCCTAAAATAGGTTCTTTCCAACAAACTAGGGATGCTTGGAAAAAATTATATCAAAGAATAATAGTAAGCAATAATACCATAGAGAAGGCAATGAATTGTCTAAAAAAATGCCTGAAAGAAATAAGGTCTTATGGTGATGGAATACCATGATGTGCATTTGTTTGTAATGGCATTCCATCACCATGAGACCCCATTTCTTTAAGGCATTTTTTCAAATAGTTCATTGCCTTCTCTATACCACCACAGTTATCGTACACATGTCTATGAAAGCATTTTATCAAATGGTTCACTAGCTTGCTGTTATGGGTAAAAGACTAAAAACACATGCTTTCGAACAAGACATGGAAAGGGAAAATAGTAAGCATGATAGTTAGAAATATATAGTTTAATAAGTACTCAATTTTTTGTTCATTATCTCATACATTATAAGTCATGATCCTGTAGTTTTTCGTGATTGAATAATTTGTTTTTTAATTTTCAGATGTTGAAAGCGGAAACGCCTCTGAATGTTCAAATGGAAATGGACATCAGTGTTTCATATACTATAGAATCCTCGATGACTCTGACAGGGAAAGTATGAGGCAAATTAGTAAATTTCAATTTACATTCATTGTTATAGATGTTAGTTAGTGAAAAATCAAACCAATATTGATTTGTAGTTTAATTTTTATTTGGATGGTTTATATAGAGCTTCAACATGCCTTAGCATGGGCATTTGAATATTTCCCTCATGGAGAGTGATCATCAGATGGCGATAAGTGTTTATTTTGTTAAATATATCAATTTTTTTAATGTAATTTCTATATATTAATGTCTTTACTTCTTATTGTAACAAATAAGATTTCACGAAGAACTAAACATTAGGAGGAGCACCAAGAGCACTCCTCGACCGCAACATAAATGAGTGACAAATGTATCACCATCCGATCGACAAGCAAAGGGCAAGAGTTTATTTCAAGGGGATGGATAGCGATGAATTTTGATTCTAGAGTCCTTTGTTGTATGCCTATATGGCATTCTCGAAAGCCTATATGGATATTTTGTACCTATATTTTATACTTATATTGATATATATTGATGTATGCCTACATGGATATTTGGTTAATACAAATATTTTTTATCAATGGTGTTCATATTTACATTATAAATCCATGGTTCAATATATATGAGTTATGTGTATTCAAGTGTATACTTTACAACTTACCTGTATACTTTGTGACTTACATGTATTCCAATGTATACTTTGCGACTTACGTGTTTTCATGCGTATACCTTGTATTCATGCATACACTTTGTATTAATTTGCATATACTATATCTTCATGTGTATAATTCAAGGCTTACATGTTTTTGAGTACTTGTGCTTCCCTTATTCACATGTACATGCTTGACTTATTGACATGTAAACTTATTAATTGGTTATCCCTTGCATTGATCATTGTTGTCCTTCATGGTTTGTCTTGAATATAAATTGATTGATGTTAAACAACTTCAATATTTCTAGGAATACTAGTAGAGTTACAAATTCCAAAATTGCACAAATTGAAAAGAAAAGATTAACTATTAATAAATGCACTAATTATTAACTTTATGATTGATTAAGAATGAGTATAAAATATATCAAGAGACGAGCCTTCTAGAATGGCAACTGCCAACTAGAAAATAGGCAAAGCATTCCCAATAATTTGAAAGTAATAATCCACCCAAAATTGAAACGAGAGAAAAGTGATGCAGAGCAGGGAGGCCTTCAATTACCAATCACAAATTTAAGTAATTTCAACAAGCCTTAAATCTCCAAAACCCTAACTAGGGTGATTCCCTTCACAACTTCACTATTTGCTTTGTAGGTCTACAGACCTAGTTTCTTTGACCTATCTCATAACTCCACTCTAAAAACCATTAACCAATTATATTTTTAGACACCCTTTAAGGCATACCAAAATATATGTCAAAATCTCATATAACGCTTTTGAAACAAATCCCCCAAACTGATGCTTCTACATTGTCCCCTTAAGCCAAATAGGCCTAATTTACAAAGAAACTCTCCTCTAAACAATATACCAACTCAAAATACCTATGGAAAGTCATTTTAAAGTCTATAAAACCACCAAATCTATAAATTTTAGCTAGTGAACTGCTCACTAAGTCCTCTTTATACAAAACCCTCAATTTTAGCAAGTTATAAAGGGTTTACTGAAAATCCCACTTCCCAAATTATTTACACTTCACCAATAAAAAAAAAATTCTTCAAATGTCCCACAAATGCTTAATATATCACCAAAATTTTCTTCCCCAAGAGTTTTCCTCACCTACCCGCCTTTAACCATCAAATTTCACTCAAAACATTCAAATTTGACAACTAGGGCATCATGCCCAAACACCCAAATGACCTCTCCTTCTCCCAAAACCATTAAATCAACTAAATCCTACCATATTGGGCCCATTCCACTCAGATACAGGAGTTACAATTAGTGGAATGGGCCATAATCACATTTTTATGTCTTCAAAACCTTAAAATTGGAGTTTTAGACCTGCCTACAGGGAAAACTCAATAAGATTCTACAACCCCAATGTGAATGCCTCAAACTCAATCAAAATGATAGATAGGACATTGAAACAACAATTAAAATCAATTTTGAGACACCATTAGGTCATACATGCCATGCAACTACTCTACAATAGTAATATTCAATAGAAAAGATACACAATTTCAGTGAAAACATAAGCTTTAGTATTCAATCTTTCAGAAAACCTCCAACAACCTTCATCCATCAAGTTTCCAAAATATTTTAAACCTTAACCAACCTATTACAACTGTTCTAACTACCCTTTGAATGCCCATGACCGTTGGGCTTCCTCAATTTTATAATTTTTTTGCACTTTTACAACTTTTTATTATTGCACTTTTGACAATTTTATAAAAAATTGACAATATAAACTCAATGAATCCTAATTACCTATTAGATGGTCTATTAGGAACTTATTGAACTGAAAAAAACTCAAACACACCTAAAACTATCAAAGACCTCATTTGACAACATTAACAAAAAATTCATTCGGTGCCCCTACACCAAGAAGGCTTATTTAAGATCTTTGAGCAATGTATTTCCTAACGCTCCCTTGTTTTTACATATCTCAATTCAGTTTAATCTAAAGAGTTCCATGAAATGCTTTATCTAAAAGAAAAAAAACATGTTTTCAATTGGTATTCCATGAAATGATTCATAAAAATGTTCCAATATATTTAATCCTTTGATTGAAACAACTCAATTAAGCAAAGGATACATATTCTTCACAACACTTGCAAAACATAATATTCATAGTACATGAAGTAGTGTTTTGGAGTGAAAGAGGACCATGCCTAGTGTAAATGTACTTATTAAGATGTGTTGGAGCAGTTTGTTTGGTCACACGAATTGTAAAACGAAAGTTGCACCACTTTGGAACTTTACACTGCTTGCATTTGACACTTTTTCCATCACGTGAAAAATGGACACCACGAGAAAATGACTCTGAGATAACAAAAACCAACAGAGTTAATTGTAGAGGGTCCCAACATGATCCTATAGGACCAGACGAAGAATTGGTAAGTATCACGGTTTTTGAGTAATAGCTCATCAAAGATTGCTTCCCTTTTGCACTTTGGACCCTTAAGGGATCGAGATGGTTGAACATAGCTCAGAGCGATTCCATGAGTTTGGGTGCAAAATAAGACCATTCCTAGCGTAAAAATAAACATTCGGATGCATTAGAACAATACGTTTGATCACATGAGTTGCAGAATGAAAGTTGCACCACTTTGCAACTTTCAACTACTTGCATTTGACAACTATTTCACCAAGTGAAAATTCACCACCATAGGAAAATGCTTCCGAGATAGTGAAAATAGAGAGAGGTTATTGTAGAGGGGAACACCATGATCCCATAAGATCAAATGAGAAGTTTCTAAGTATCACAATATCCGAGTAACAACATGCTGAAGTTTGTAGCCATTTTACACTTTGTACTCTTAAGGGATCGATTCGGTTGAACATAGCTTAGAGTGATTCTGCATGTTTGGATGTGAAAGAGGACTATGCATAGTGTAAAAATACCTATTGAGACACGTTGGAATAGTCTGTTTGGTCACATGAGTTGCAAAATGAAAGTTGCACCACTTTGCAACTTTCAACTACTTGCATTTGACAACTTTTTCCCCAAGTGAAAATTCGCCACCATAGGAAAATTCCTCTGAGATAGAAAAAACCAAGAGAGGTTATTGTAGAGAAAACCAACACAATCCCATAGGATAAGATGAGAAGTTTCTAAGTGTCATGGTATTGGATTAACAACATGCTGAAGTTTGCAGCCATTTTGCACTTTTGACTCTTAAGGGATCGATCTGGTTGAACGTAGCTCAGAGAAATTTTGCGTGTTTGGGTGTGAAAGAGGCTCATTCCTAGTGTAAACGTACCTATTCAGATGTGTTGGAAAAATCCATTTGGTCACATGGGTTGCAGAATGAAATTTGCACCACTTTGTAACTTTCAACTACTTGCATTTGACAACTTTTTCGCTAAGTGAAAATTTGCCACCATGGGAAAATGCGTTCGAGATAGTAAAAACTGAGAGAGGTTATTGTAGATGGGCCAAACACAATCCCATAGGATTAGACAATAATTTTCTAAGTGTTATGGTATTTGAGTAACAATATGTTGAAGTTTGCATCCATTTTGCACTTTGGACTCTTAAGGGATCGATCCGGTTGAATGCAGCTTAAAGTGATTCCATGTGTTTAGGAGTGAAACAGGACCATTCCTAGCATAAAAATACCTGTTCAAATGCATTGGAACATTCCACTTGGTCACATGAGTTGTAGAACAAAAGTTGCATGACTTTGCAACTTTACATTGCTTGCAATTGACACTTTTTACATCAAGTCAAAATTGGACACCATGGAAAAATGACTTTGAGAGAACCAAAAATGAGAGAGTTTATTTTAGAGGTTCCCTACATGACCTTCATACCTAAGATGGAATTCCCATAACCAACACGGTATCCGGGTAACAGGCCGTCAAAGATTGTTGCCCTTTTGCAATTTGGACAGTTAAGGGATTATGTTGCTTGAATTACGAATGTTTGAGGGTAGCAATAAATTTTGATGCAAATCAGGGAGGCAATAAACCTATAATCATAATTCAAGCCTTTAGAAACAAATTTTCAACCCTTTTAAACCTATCTCTCCAACTCTTCACAGATTCACTCAAATTCCCTTGTAGGTCCGTAGACCTAGTTTTTGGACCAAAAATCTTAGATCCAATCTCAAACCCACTAACCAATTGTATTTTCAGACACCCTTTAACATCTTACAAATCATATCTCAAAAGAAACATAGGTCACTCTGGACCAACTTCTCCAAAATCATGCAACTGCATTGTCCTAGACCTCAATTATGTCACTTTAACAAAGCATCACCCACTCAAACACCTTTCCAACCCTAAATATTCATGGAAAGTCACTTACCATCCTACAAAACCTCCAAATCCACAACTTTCGATCAGAGAATCATTTCCTATGACACCAAAACATGAAACCCTCACTTTATGCCATTCCAAAAGGGTTTATTGAAAAACACTATTCTAGGCTTCTACATAGCCAACTGAGGCCTAAAACACCTTTAGATATGTCAACACATGCTTGAAGGTTCATCAAAATCTACTACCCCCAATATTTTCTACAACTTCCCTCCTCTAACCATCAAATTTCACTCAAAATACACAGTTTGACAATTAGGGCATCATGCCCAGGTAGTTAAATCTCCTTAACTTCCCTTCCAAAGCTTCAAAAACTTCAATATATTCCTGATCATTCCAAATCAATCATCTTCCAATCTTTCCTAATACAATTTCACCAAAATCTAACATTGAAACTCCATTTTTAAGCCAAAATTCACCCAATTTCCTCTAGGACAATAACCAAAAACACTCCTAAAAATTTTCCATACTCCTAAATATTATTCCTACATCTAATCCTACCATTCTAGACTCATTCAACTAAGCCAAAGAGAGGAAAAATAGGTGGAATGAGTCATTTATTCATTTTTAGTCTTTAAACCCTTATGGTTGGCTATACAGACCCGTAGTCAGTAATTTGACAATAAAATTCTTAAAACTGAATGAATTTCCTTCACTCCAAATCCAAAACATAGCTCACACCTATCTCTACCAATTGGAAAATATTTCAAGACATAAAACTTCTGTACAGCCAAGTATAATAGTCTACAATAGAAAAACTCAATGAAACACACAAAATTACAATAGAAATTAGGGGATTTTTATTGTTTTTCCTTCACAAAAACCTTCAACAACCTCTTCCTTCAAGTTCCCAACATATTTAAACCTTATCAAACCTATGAAAATTTCTCTAACTTCCCTTTTAATTCCCATGACCGTTTGGGTTCTTTAAGTTTTCATTTTTTGCACTTTTTTCACATTGACAACTTTTGAATTTTTACAATTTTACATCATTTTGACAAATATGCAACATGAACTCTAAAATGACCCCAAAACCAACTAACATGACTGATTATATTATAAATTGTTCTAATATGACCTTATTCAATTGAAGAAACTCAAAACACAAAACTAACTTAAGACTTCCATGAACCAAATTTGCTCAATAACCTTGGTGCCCCTGCACCAAATTTCAATATTTGAGTAAATCTCATTACAAGTAAATCTCATTACAATGCCTTAGGTACTATATTCTCCCATATCTTTTACAATTTCACTCATACATTCAAGATTCTCTTATCATGTCTAGATCATAGGTGCTCTTGATGAGGTTAACTTCAAATGAGTGACTTAAGATTACCTCGGTAAGCTTCACACGCTCTTTTATAATGGCTTCAAATCAGAATTGAGATTTGTCAAGATCATCAAAATAAGGATGTTTCATTTCTTTTTTGGCTAAGATTCTCTTCAATGGCTCATAAATCAACATTTTCTGCAAGGAGAGACCAATCAATTTTTAGTAGTTTACTTACAAATACACAAAATAAAAGAAGAAAAAGAAAGAGTATCCAAAATGGAAATGAAATGAAAATAGATGGAAGGCACTTATAGACAAAAAATCCACACCATTTGGTTCCAACTCGAAAACAACAAGGCATAAATATTGATGCTTCCATTGAGGATAGCCATGCTAGTCTCTCAACTTAGTCACTCGTGGTCATACATCTTCACTAGGAGTTCCAAGATACCTATTGCACACAACACCTCTCATGAATAGAATAACTTGAAACTCAAGATGCTCTTATAATGTCTACATCATAGGTACTCATGATAAGGTTAAATTCAAATGAATAACTCAAAATTCCCCCACCAAGCTTCACACACACTTTTGTAATGGCTTAAAATAATAATTGAGATTTGTCAAGATCATCAAAATAAGGATGTTGCATTGCTTTTCTGGCTGAGATTCTCTTGGATGGCTCATAAATATGCATTTTTCTGTAAGGGGACACCAATCAATTTTTAGCATATTACTTACAAATAGACAAAGTAAAAGAAGATATTAGCATTGGCATCAAACAAATTAATGTGAATACATGTATAAATTAATAAGAACCAATGTGCATACTTAAAAATTAATCCAACAAACCATCTGGGTCTACTCTACTCATTAAAGTGTCAAGTATTGCCTCATGGTCAGACTCACAGACCTTCCACAAGGTCTTGTTCAAAGGTCTACCCCCATATTTGGTCAAACGAACATTGGATGCCACAAAAAGATTCGAGTAATGAAGAATCTTATGATTGCGTGTCGAAGTCCTGAAATAGCCAATGTTCAACACTATTATGTGGGTACCTTCTAAGCCATGTTCCAATAACAAAAATTGAGCCTATAGGGTGTTCGATATTTTCTCCATCTATATTTGGGGCCTCAAATTTATTTTTGGCCTCAACACAATGACACAAGTAATATTTTGTTCCCTCTTCATTGTCTTCATCTGCAATAGCTACATAAACATGCCTTGCATTGATATGTGCAACAAATCTCTTGAAAGTAGTCAACATTATGAATACACTACAATGCAAGATAACAATAGGAATTTCAAAAACTAAGTAAGTAGATATATTACCTTGTTGAACTAGATCTGATACATGGTCAAAGTCGACCGATTACTCCATCTGTGTTAGTTCCAATGCCGTTAGAGGGTGATACATGTGAATTGGGCTAAGATAACTTGTCAACCATTTGTCAACCCACTCCCCTAACTCACAATCATTCCACTCTTGCATTGTACATAAAGAACAAAAGCATGCCATATTTCGTGTATTGATACTCCATGAACCTGCATCTGAGCTAAGGAAAGAGTGTAGCTCACTCGATCCTATTAGTGTACAAAAATCCTCATATGGTGCAATTTTAGTATCATCCATCAACCAAAAAAATCAATGAACTGAAGATGTACCTTCATTACCTAGACCCATCCAAGCATTACACCACTCGATGATTGATCTTGCATTTGCCAATTTTGAATTATCTTTATACTTTAACTCTTCTCATGCCAATGCTCTTTTCATGCATGCTCCTACATCATCATGCTCCCCCTTTCCATGCCTGGCCTCAAAAAAATACCACATATGTTGAACACCTATAATGACATGCATCCTACTCAACCAATAGAACATGCACAAGTTCTTGAACTGTGCTACACAGTTATCCGAACATATTATATGCTGACCATATGCTATGCCCCTCTGAGCCAAATCACTGTAGAACATCTGGAAGAAAACTTGTATGAACTCTAGAGAATGTGTGTGATCATCACTAATATAAAAGTGATACTCCCTCAATACCTTCCTTTGGTCCTCTGTACTATCAGCTGCATGAATGAATTCTATGTGCACAAAAATCAAAACCTATGTGGAGTTGTAATGTTGTGATTGCACCTCATGCTATGGCTATAGAGTGTAGTTCTCTCCAAAGTCAACCACTGATACTATGTTGCCAACTGGAAAAGTGTCCTTGCATAGCTTGAATTATGTGTCCAGCCATCGGGCTCTATGGGTATGCCTTGCATACTTAGACACTATATTGTCACAAAACATGGACATAAATTGATACATTGGAATATTTTAAATAACCAAATCACATCGTTTTTCTTGGGACCCATCTTTTGTAATGTATGCCACTATTTTATACTTCTTCAACTCTACTAGTTTTTGTCCCACCTCATCTATGCTTTCCATATATTGAAATACTGGCATACGCTGCAAGCCACCATAATGGTCACATGAACCATCCAAGCATGTTTTCCTATAGAATATTTGGTCATCCTCTATTTCACATATTTTTTTGATAATAACTCTCTAGATGATGTTGACGGGGGCTTCTAAGCCACAATCCTGCAAAAAATTGTTAGTATGCAAATCTAAACATATAGAACTATAAACATAATAATGGTTAGAGAATTCAATATGTAGTCTACAACAACAAGTAGTGCATGTGTGATTTATCTTGACATAAAAAGGTTTAAGAATTTGAAAATATCTTTGAGAAATACTAATTTGAGGATAATCCTGTTGAAATTTACAAAAAAATTGGGTTTGAGTCATATCCAAAAAATTCTTTGGATGTGGCTCATGGTTCCAACTACCAATTCTCCTTCTTACCACCTCCCTTTGATTCAAATAGGCCATGTGTTATTGTTCCAACACTCTTCCATTAGTGTTCTCAATGCTTCAACAACTTTTTTATCTTTTCGTGGCAGTCCCCTGAGAATACCCATAATTCATTTGAATCAGTGCCCTCAATTATTTGCCACCTTTGAATGGATCTTGATAAAGTTTTTCTACTAATTCTCATTTGCTCACTCATCTTTCTAATGAGATGAGCTCTCTTTGTTCGACTACTTACCAAAGTTGATGTAATGACACGTCAGGTGACATTACTATCCTTTGAGCGTGAGGTCTTACCCACACACTTATAAGAATCCATTAGATTATTTACAATAGTATTTTCACTTGATGCATTCGATGTTCTCAACCCAGGAGTCTTCATGATGTTTCTATATTTTATACCCCGCATCATTTGAAAAAATAGTTGACATCTTTTAGTCTCATTTAGCCTTTCAAAGAACGATTTCCAAATCTTATCAGGATAACTTCTATAAGTGTGTGATGGAATCTTACCTTCCATGTGCTGCAAAATATCCCCATCAATATTAATCAAATACTTTGGCTTTCTACACAGAATTCTAGGTGGTGTTCTCCTAGGTACATACTCCTCAACATTATGAATTTCATCAATATTTAATTGAGGTGGGCTAGATTACGTACCTTCATTCATGGGTGGAGTAGAAGACATACCTTGAGGTTCACATGGGGATGATGGAATAGCTTCTTTGTCATATCCAATTGATGATGTACTCTCAACGTGAGATGCGCTGGATGGTGTCCAACCATATTCACTTGCGAGAGATGGTGTCCCTCCATATTCACTTGTGATAGATGGTGTCCCTCCATATTCACTTGTGCTTAATGGTGTTCCTTCGTATTCACTTTCCATAGAGGCTCTGTCTCCAAGTACAATATTTGAATCTGTCTTACCACGATGCTTTCACATTCGTGCCTTTTGTGCTGCCAATGCCTATTCTCTTTTTGACAGTTGAGGTTCCTCTTCAATTGGCTTGTTTTTGTCAACTGTATCCAATTTCTTCTTTTCCCTATATGCCACCACCTGTTCTATCTCCTTTGATTTGAAGGTTTCATACTATTCATCTATTAGTTTATTCCTTTTTCATTTCTTTGACATGGTAGATAATTTTACTTGTAGCATGGTAATGAGATGAATATTAGTTCCTAAAAAATGCATCCATTCAAACAAATGAAATATATGTTATTCAAGGCTTCATAAAAAATACTTACAATCATCCTCTAAAAGAGTCTTTCTAGTATAGACAAAGGTCACATGAATTTTTTTGATGGAATGCCTTACATAAATGTGGTAATGTGGCATGCCATGATTGCAAGATAGGCTGAAAATGGAAGCATGGACAAGCCATGTGGTGCAGGGGCACATAGCTAAGTTGCAATTTTGGTTTTGCGATAGGTCATTAGGTGTTTTATGTATTTTTTGTTTTAATACGGTCTGAAACCATGTTTTGAAGGGTTGCGGTTGCTTAAAATGAGAAATTGACTCATTCCACCTATTGTAAATATTGTCACTCGATGGAATGAGTCCAAAATGGTAGGAATATATGTTTGAATGATATTTACGAGTAGGGGAGGCCTTGAAAGTGGTTTTGTGTGATGCCCTAGATGACATTCCTTTGTTTTTTGATCAAATTTGGTGGTTAGAGGGTGGTGATAGGTGAAACTCTTGGGGGAAATTTTTTTGAAGGTTAATTAAGTTTGTGCAAAAAAATTTGAAAGTGGTTGAAGTGTTGTTAGATTGAAAATAGTTTGGGAAGGCATATTTCCAATAAACCCTCCCTAAAACAAGCCAAAATGAGGGTTTCATGGTTGGGTGAGTTAGTGGGTCTTCCTATAATTAAAAATGGTGGATCTTGAGGTTTTACAACCTGGTACATGATTTTCCAAAAGGAATTTTGGGTGGGAAATAAATTTAAAGGGGCGTTCCTTTGTAAAAGTGACCTAATTGAAGGTCTAAGACAACATAGAAGCACATGTTTGAGGGTTTTGTTCCAAAAGAGTTGTATTATTTTTTGTGATATGTTGTGTAAGGACATAAAGGGTGTATGAAAATGTATTTGGTTAGTGGGTTCTAGTTTGGATTTTTGAGATAAGACCTAGAAACTGAGTTGGTAGACCTACAAGGCAAACACAGAGATTGTGTGAGAAATCCAAGAGCTAGGGTTCTAAGAGCTGAAAAGTTGTTTCAAAGGACTTGAATTGTGGTTGATGAATGACTTCCTCCCTTCTATACATCAGCATGTGAATTCTATGAGGCATACACTGGACGTACCTTCTCAACCCTACCACATTGGTAGGCTAGTGAGCTCACTCACTGGCCCGCCAATGCAGTAGGGTTGAGAAGGTAGGGAAAACGTATGCCTCATAGAAATGGGGTCTCATGGTGATTATGAGACCTTATTTCTATGAGGCATACGCTGCCCTTATCTTCTCAAACCTACCACATTGGAAATCTAGTGAGTGAGCTAGCTTGCCAATGCAGTAGGGTTGAGATGTCCACGGTCACCGTGAGACCCCATTTTTATGAGGTATATGCTGCCCCTACCTTCTAAACCCTACCGCATTGGCAGGCTAGTGAGTGTCACCATGAGACCCCATTTCTATGAGGCATACTTTTCCCCTAACTTCTCAACCTTACCACATTGGCAGGCTAGCAGAGCATTGGAAAGCTAGCTCACTCACAAGCCTGCCAATGCGGTAGAGTTGATGGTGCAGGAGCACCAAATTCATGTTTTGTAAAGATTGTTTCAATAAGGGCTTAAGTTGGTATTTTAATGTTTTGTGTTTATAAGACTTTGAATAAGGTCATATAGATCATTTTATAATATAAATAGTCTTTTTAGAGGTCTTTAGGTGGTAGTGGAGTTCAATTTTAAAACTTGGAAAATATTGGAAAAAGTTGTTAAAAATGTAAACTTGCTAAAAATACAAAAATAACAAGATTGTGGAAGACCATGAGTCATGTAATTGAAAATAAAATTGGGGCCAGTTTTCATGGAGAGTTTGAGGCGTGTCATGTTTAAATTTTTGATGTAGGGTTGAATAGAGGGATGGTTTTTCAGATTTTAAGAAGAGATCAATACAAACTTTCTCTTTTATGTGGAATTTTTTTGAAAATTGCTTCTCCTAGCCATTGTATGGTTCCATATAGAATTTAAGTGCTGAAAGATTTTGAAATTGTTAGATCTATGTGTTAGCTCCAATTTGGATTTGGAGTGAAGTGATTTCATTATATTTTAAGAATTTTATTGCATTTCTACTGGAGGTGGGTCTGTTTAGCCAACCAAGGGTTTGAAGGCATTAAATGAGTTAAATGACTCATTCCACCTATTTTTTTTATTGTGGCTCAGTGGAATGAGTCCAAAAATGTTATGATTAGATGTAGATGTAGGATTTTGAGCAAGGAATAAGATTTGATGAGGTTTTGATTGCTGCCCCCACTGAATTTTTCAGAGTTTTTGCTATGAAAGTAATGGATCCAAGTTAAAATTTATTTTAAATGTACTCAAGAAGGCTGGAGATCAGTTCACAAAGTGTGTGCAAACCTTTTAAAAGGTTTTTGAAGCTTTGGAAGATAAGGGGAGGTAAAGTTAAGTATTTGGGCATGATGCCATAGTTGACAATATTATGCATTTGAGTGAAAATTGGTGGTTATGAGAAGGAAAGTGTAGTAAACACTTGGGGCAGAATTTTTTAAGGTTGTTTAAGCTTTTTCAGGTCATTTGGAGCATGTTTTATTCTTTGGAAATCTAAGATAGGGTGTGGGAATAGGAATTTCAATAAACCCTCCCTAAATTTGCTAAAAATGAAGGTTTTGTGAAAAGTGCACTCTATGAGCAGTTCCTTAGCTAAAGGTTGTAAATTCGGTGGTTTAGAGGCTAGTTAAATACTGTCCATAGGAATTTGGCTTTGGTAAGTTGTTTAGAGAGGTGATGCTTTGTTAAATTGGTCTATTTGGCCTGGTTGGGACATCGTAGAAGCATGAGTTTGAGAGATTTTTTCCAAAAGTGTTATATGATCTTATTGATATATGTTTGTGTATGCCTTAAAAGATATCTTAAAATCTATTTGGTTAGTGTTTTCAGTGATTATTTGGGTAGATTTGGTCAAGAAACTAGGTCAACAGACCTACAAGTGAAATTGGGTGAATTTGTGAAGAATTGTTGAAATAAGTTTTTAAAGGTTGCAAAGTTGTCTCTAAAGACTTAAATTGTGACTGACTGAATGTTTTAGACCCTGTACTGCATCAATTGAGAAGGTAGGGGTAGTGTATGTGTCATAGAAATGGGGTCTCATGGACCACATTGGCAAGCTACGAAGTGAGCTCACTATCTTGCCAAGCTCACTAGCTTGTCAATGCTACCACATTTCGCATACATTTATACAAAAACATTATTGTAAAAAAATTCAAATGCTTTGTCCATCCTTCCATGTTGAGCCATGATTACAAGATAGGCTACACCTTTCCCCATGTTGCTAACTTAGCCTTGAATAAAGAGTCTTGAAACACTGGAGAGAAGGGTTATAATCCCTTGTAGGTGGACTAATCAAGGAAACATTTAAAATATATCAGAACATAAGTGATGGGGTAAATTTATAAATAGAGATGAAAATAAAAATTGTTTCAAAGATCTATCAATGTGGGAGGAGTATATTCCAATTTTTTAGAAACATGTATGGAAAATTCAGGAGCATATAAAAGGCAATCAGCTGCTTGGTATAACTATTTGACAAAATACCTCAATAAAAGCTTTGGAGAGTGGTATGCACATCCATAATAAAGGATTGAGAAATGATTTTTTTTTTACTTGCTTAAAAATTATGTCATATATATGAGTATACAAAATGTGGAAGGATACACAAAGTAAGTCAATTGTTAAATAACAAAATGCCTCAAAGAGATGTGGTTTAAAAATGTAATTGGAAAGTGTATAGAATTGTGTAATTTAAAATGTGCATTGAAAACCTAAGGTTATAATGACAAAAAAAAAATGATCAACATGGAATATGCAAAATACCAAAAATGCAAGCAAGCCATAATAGAATGAAATAAAATGTGTAAAGACTTCACATACCTAAAAAACCATAGATTCAAATGGAGGATTTCTACCCAATTATGTATTTTTTGCTTCTTCTTTCTTCAAACTCCTCAACAATTTGACTTTTTCAATAGCTTTTTCCCCTCAAAACTTCAATTATATATCACTTTTGAATGGAATTCAAACTTGAATTGATATTATATGCCTTTCAATGTGAAAACTCTACCATTTCATGCAAAGGTGGTGGAAAGATCATGAAAAAGGTGGTGGAATGTGAAAAACATGCATGCACACTTCACAACATCATCAAAAAGCTACTTTTTGCCGAAGCACGCGCAAAACCAAGAGAATATGCAAAATGTGGGCCTTGAGATAATAGGTATATTGATTTTTTTACTATTTTTAGAGAAAGCCAAAACACACTTCCATTATAACATGCTCGCATTATAATGCACTCGCATTATAATGCGAGGGCATTAGTTCTTGCTAAAAATGGTCACATATCTACTTCTTCAAAACACGCTCGCATTATAAGAATGTTGTTTTTTTATTGATTTATTTTCTCTCTTTGTCTATACCCTCTCGACCCTAATTCTTTCTCTCTCCAAATGGCATGCCATAATAATCTATTTTGTTGCCAATTGATTCATACCCTTTATCAACAATGATGGTAAAGTTACCGAAACACAAAGTAGAAGGCATGAGAGATTTCCTTCCATAACTTTTGAGGTGCATAAAGTCTAAAAAGGCCAATTGCCTCATAATTTCTAGGTATACAACCCTGTCAGGTATAGTTTTAGGCAGTAAAAATGAAGCTTCCTCAAATCCATATATTCTTATCATAGTATGATCTTCAAATGCATACCGGTCTCCCCAATTGTCGCTTATCTTTCCCTCAGGGTTTTCTCCTTTCATTTGAGGAATCTTTGTATCTCTATAGACAAATTGTAATCACATTTATGGCCAAACAGCTTATACAAGGGTTTCACAAAACATTCTTTGAAATATAAGTAGTGGGATCTCCAACATCTACTATCCCATATGGACGTCCACATCTGAACTGGTCTCATATTTTCATCGTTAACCAAATCTTTGATTCTTAATTCCTCTCCCCATATGGCCATTGCTTGTCCTTCATATAATATGAAATGTATGAGGAGAGTGTATTGCTTGAAGTTGATGGCATCATTGTTATTATTAATGGCAGTAAGTGAGGTATTAATGACCTCAGATAAATATTCTGCATAGTCATAAGGCCTAACATCTTGGCTTTGGATATCTGCTACCAAAACCATGGGAGCCATAGCCATCACAATAGGAGCATCAATTCCTAGGACTTGGGCAACTGAATAATAAGTATACTGATAGTATTCTTCAAATGAATCCATAGGAAATGGGGGTTTCTCATCACTAGAGAATCTTCTAAGTTGGTTTCTTGGGCCCTTGGGTTTATGTAAAGGTAATTTCCACCTCTTATAGCATGTATCCATGGTCTGTTCTCTTCCAACATATCTCTTACCGTTAGTTTAGTTTTCATGGATGTGTCTAGTTGAAAAACCATGGAGATATAATCTTGTGTTATGCTGATAAATTGTGAACCATTGTGAGGATGGATTGGTCTCATTTTAGGGTTATAGTTTTTAGCTATTGCCTTAATTAATTCCACATGGACAAATAAATTAGGCATCACAAGCTTTGCCAAATTCCTGTTCCATGGATTTGATATGGGTCTATATTTGTACTTCTTTCTATAATGATACATAAACTTATCGTAACCTCTCTGCGGAGTCCACACATCTTTGAGATTTTTATGTTTATCTTCCAATTTTTCACATGAAGGATTCAATTGAGTTGTTCTCCTAGAATTTGTGGTGCAGGAGCACCAATCCTTTTTATGAATCTTTTCAGTGTTATTCAAGTCTAGCTATTAGGGTTTTGAGTAAAATTAGTGTAATAAGGCCACGATGAAGGCCAAGCATGATTATTTTAAGGAATTTTGGTTGTCAAGCAATGAGGAAGTAGCAAAATATGTAAAAATGTGGAAATTGCTAGTCATTGGCAAGTTTGATAAAGTTGTCATAGGTAACATTTTTTGTTGATTTTAAAGTATGGGGTCTTGTTAGATATTAAATAAGGTCTAAATAGACCATTTATGATTTTTTAGGGGTCTAGGTGAGTCAAGGAGAGAAATATTTCAAATACACAAAAAAGGTGTCAAGTGTAAGTTTGTAAAGTGCAAATCTGTAAGGGCATGGAAGCCCAACAGTCACCATGAGTTTGTAAGGTAGTTGGAAGGTGGTTCGGTTTATTGAGTGGGAGAAACTTTAAAAGGGATTATGAAATCATTGGAATGGTTGTTAAATAAAATACTTTGTGAATAATCAGTAATATCATAGTATTTCTCTTGCAAGTTGTGAAATTTCAGAGTTTTCTTGAATGTGAGGCCTCTCTACAGTAAGGTGATGACTTCTCAATGGTTATAATGAGTGTAAAGAAGGATTTAATAACCTTAAAAGCTGTTTTGATAGAGTTTCACTCAATTTTGTGAGTTTTATTGAAAGTTTTCTTCAGGTGGGTGGTCATACCTTGTTTTAAGTTTTGAACAAAATATGATCTATTAGAGCCCTCCGCCTACTATTTCCTTCATGTGGATTTGTGGAGAGGATTGATATAATATGGTTTGAGTGTTTTTAGGACTTTTATTGGTAGAGGAAGTGTTTGAGGGAATTTATGGTTGCTATCCTAAACAATTTAGTGTCAAATTTGTATGAAAATGAGGGTTTTACATTAGGTTTTGTTGCAAATGATAAGGGCAGTGATATTTCATTGATTTATAAGAATATTTGAGTCAAAATAAGGATTTATAAATTGGTGGCATGGTCAGGGGAGGTGTGCAAGTAGGAATTTCAATAAGCCTTAGGGTATATTGAGGAAAGTGAGGGTTTTGTGGATTGGAACGTTGTTGGGCCTGTATTGGCCTAAATATTGTGGATTTTGTGTTTTCTCAGGCAGGTGAGTGCTTCCCTATTAATATTTGGGTTTTGAGAAGTGTTTCAAAGGTGGTTTCTTTGTAAATTCGACCTAATTGGCCTTGAAAATAGTGTATTTTGCTTGATTTCTGAAAGTTGCTTCAAAAGACTTGTATGTGAGATTGAGGTATGTTATAATTGACCCTCATGGGTATCTATATCAATCATTTTCTTGTAAAGTCATTTGGGGAATTTGTGAGAGAAATTGAGAAAAGTGGTTCTGCTATGCTACTAGATTAACAAGGTGAAAGGTTAGAAAACATACCAGATTGGTTTTGTGAGGAAGGAGTTGATCTGAGACCTTTTGAATTGTCAAAGAGGAGTGATTATTCCACCTAGGCTACATCAAAGTAGTATCAGATCAAGGGAGTAG
The DNA here is from genome assembly GCA_007115665.2 of Sequoiadendron giganteum. Lineage (NCBI taxonomy): Eukaryota > Viridiplantae > Streptophyta > Pinopsida > Cupressales > Cupressaceae > Sequoiadendron > Sequoiadendron giganteum. The sequence continues at coordinate 59,972,015 of VCHN02000014.1, read as the reverse complement.
GTCTATTGAGAAGTAAGATTAAGAGTTTTTGTGGAAGAAGGAGGTGTACTTGGAGGAATGAAAATGCCTCCTAAGTGAAGTGTTGTTGCAAAAAAAATTGACAACCAAGCTAAGAAAATAGAAGCGTTGGAGGTAGGGCTCTCTTGGAGGAGAGTGAAATAGAGGAAGAATCCACTAGTGATGAAGAGGAGATGGATCCAGAAGATGTAAGGATGATGAAGCTTTTGAAAGTTGTGAAGAAGGATGGACATGAAAAAATGGATGTGCCTATGTATGGGATAAAATTAGATGGAGAAGAGCTCTTAGATTGGATAGGGGCTTTGAAGAACTATTTTTAAAGTGAGGAGGTAGGTGAAGAACACAAGGTGAAGAAGGAAAAAACCAAGTTGAAGGGACATGCCTTGTTGTGGTGGAATTTTGTGCAAGATGAGAGGGAGAAACAAGGAAAGAACAAGATCACTTCTTGGGAGAAAGTGAAGACAAGAATCAAAGGTAAGTTCCTTCCTAAAGATTATAATGTTAAATTGCTTAAAAGACTTCAAAATCTTAGGCAAAAGGATCTAGATGTGCAAACATATGCTGAAGAATTTTATAAATTAAGTATAAGAGAAAAACATGAAGAAGATGAAGAAGAGAAGGTGGCTAGGTATCTCAATGGTCTGAGATATAATATTCAAGATGAGATCAATGTGTTTGCACCAAAAAAAGTGGAGGCATGTTTTCAAATGGCTATTAAGATTGAAGAAAAAACTCAAGAGGAGACAAGAGAAGGTAGAAAGAGGAAGAGGCAACATTTCTAGGGGAAGAGGTAAAAATTCAACACCAAGCCAAACCAAGGAAGACCTTGAAGATATTGATAAGAACAAAGAACAAGATCCTGAAGCAAGAGGAGGATGGAGAGGTGGAAGGAAAAAATTTAGGCAAAAAGAGATTACAGTGAGTTTACAAGTAGGTGCTATAGGTGCAATGAAATTGGGCAACCATATTTCAAGTGTCCTCAAAACAAAGGTTCAACATCAAGTGGTGATAGGAAGAGTGAGAGAAGAACACAAATAGTCCAAGAAGAAGAATGCAAAAGTTCAAGAAAATCTGTATACCCAGAAGAGGGAGAAGCACTCATGATGAGAAGAACTTTGTTGCAAGAACCTAAAGAGGAATACATGAGTAAAAGAGGGAGTCTCTTTCAAACCTCATGCAAATGCAAAGGTAAAGTGTGCCAAGTTGTTATTGATTCAGGTTCTCAAGACAATATGGTATCTAGGGAGATGGTAGACAAATTAAATTTGGATAAGATACCTCATGTGGCACCTTATAAAGTTTCTTGGGTGAATGATAGTCAAACACTAGTGGTGAATGATCAAGACTATGTAGATTTCTAGATTGGGTAGTATAAGGATAGGGTCTTGTGTGATGTTCTACCAATGAATTGTTTCCATTTTCTATTGGGGGGACCATGGAAATTTGATAGAAGATCTATGTATGATGGTAGGGAGAACACCTACACCATCAAGAAGGATGACAAGAGTTTCAAGATCACTCCTTTACATGGAAGTGGAAGAGATAAACACAAGTCTAAGATGGTCATTTTTGGAAAAAGAGAGCCTTTAAGGTTTGAGGACATAAAAAATAATGTGATTGTAGGTATAGAGTAGGTTAAGGATGCTAGGACAACAAGAAAAGAAGAAACAAATGATGCTAGGACAGTTAGGAGTTTAAAGGCAGAGTAAGAACTCATGCCTAAGTTTGAAACACATCAAATTAAGTGTGTTTCAGTTTTGAAGAATGAGGGAACATGTTACTGCCACAAATAGGTCAAGGAAAGGCTAATGTGCAGATGCAAGTTGAGAGTAAGGGTGGTGACACCATCCTTGTGGGGACTGTGAGTTGTCCTATAACAATGAATAGGATTGGAGGGCAGTTTGGCACTATCAAGACAGAGTTTTCTGAGATTGATGAACTTGACAAGAACAAGGAAGTGGTGGAAAAAGGTAAAGGTATGTGTTGTAATATTTTGTGTGCAGGTCTAGGGACACTAAAGGAACCTTTTATAGGTGTAAACATAGTTAAGGAGTATGGAGCAGATCTATTGGAAGAAGATAAGCTGAGGAAAAGAGAGGACAAAGAAAAGTATGAGAAAAGGATAGCATACACACCACCATGGATGATAATTTCAGTTGAGAAAGCTTATGAAGGCCATGAAGTTGATAAGAGGAAGACAAGAACAAGTTTCTACTGTCATTCACGGGGCATGAATCTTTTTTAGCTCAAGTGTATGGTGTAGGAGCACCAATCCTTTTTATGAATATTTTTAGTTTGAGTTGAGTCTAGGTGTTAGGGTTTTGAGTCAAACTAGTGTAATAAGGCCATGATGAAGGCCGATCATGATTATTTGAAGTACTTTTGGTTGTCAAGAAATGAGGAAGTTGCAAAATATGTAAAAATGTGGAAATTGCTAGTCATTGGCAAGTTTGATAAAGTTGTCATGTAGGTGAGGGTTTTTGATGATTTTGAAGTATGGGGTCTTGTTAGATGTTAAATAAGGTCTAAATAGACCATTTATGATGTTGTAGGGGTCTAGGTGAGTCAAGGGGAGAAATATTTCAAATACACAATAAAGGTGTCAAGTGTAAGTTTGTAAAGTGCAAAATTGTAAGGGCATGGAAGCCCAACGGTCACCATGAGTTTGTAAGATAGTTGGAAGGTGGTTGGTAAGTTTATTGAGTGTGAGAAACTTTAAAATGGATGATGAAATCATTAGAATGGGTTTCAAATAAAATACTTTGTGAATAATCAGTAATATCATATTATTTCTCTTGCAACCTATGAAATTTCCAGAAATTTTTGAGTTTTCTTAAATGTGAGGCCTCTGTATAGTAAGGTGATGACTTATCATAGGGTAAAATGAGTGTGAAATAGAATTGAATAACCTTAAAATTTTGTTTGATATATTTTCACTTAGTTTTGTGAGTTTTATTGAAAGTTTTCTTTAGGTGGGTTGTCATACCCTATTTTAAGTTTTGAATAAAATATGATCTATTAAATCCCTCCACCTATTGTTTCCTTTATGTGGCTTGGTGGAGAGGCTTGATATAATATGGTTTGAGTGTGTGCAGGCCTTGTAGTGGTAGGGGAAGTGTTTGAGGGAATTTATGGTTCCTGTCCTAAATAATTTAGTGTCAAATTTGTATGAAAATGAGGGTTTTACTTTAGGTTTTGTTGCAAAAAATAAGGGAAGTGATCGTTCACTGATTTCTTAGCATATTTCAGCCAAAATAAGGATTTTTGAATTGGTGGCATGGTCAAGGGAGGTGTGCAAGTAGGACTTTCAATAAGCCTTATGGTATATTGAGGAAAGTGAGGGTTTTGTGGATTGGAATGTTTCTGGGCCTGTCTTGGCCTAAAGATTATGGATTTTGTGTTGTATTAGGTAGGTGAGTTCTTCCCCATTAATATTTGGGTTTTGAGAAGTGTTTCAAAGGTGGTTCCTTTGTAAATTCGCCCTAATTAGCCCTGAAAATAGTTTATTTTGCTTGATTTATGAAAGTTGCTTCAAAAGAATTATATGTGAGATTGAGGTATGTTAGAATTGACACTCATGGGTATCTATATCAATAATTTTCTTGATAAGTCATTTGGGGAATTTGTGAGAGAAATTGAGAAAAGTGGTTCTGCTATGCTACTAGATTGACAAGGTGAAAGGTAGGAAAACAAGCCAGATTGGTTTTGTGAGGAATTGATCTGATACCTTTTGAATTGTCAAAGAGGAGTGATTTGGACACCTAAGCTACATCAATTTGGTCTACAATCGAGACTTTCTTCTATTAGGTATTGATTCAGTGGCCTAGCCTTTGTTTTCCACCTTTTTACTTTTGTTTTTTCTAGGGTACTTTCCATCTCAAAACCCTATTTGAATAGTTTTGAAGTAAATTCTTATAGAATATGTTTAGTTGAGCCAAGAAAACTTACTTGAACTAATGCCATGGTCTCTGAGCTGCCTATTGTTGCCCAAATCTACCTCCTCGATTTTCAACCACAATTCTCTATGATTTAGATTTCTTAAGAGTTAGATATATAAAGATTTGGCACACTCGAACTAGTTTTGGTTCATAAATGATGCCCACACCACCTTTCTAATCAATAGAAACAATAATGGCAATTATCTCTTTGATGACCTCGTTAGTCATGTCAACCGAGTAGGAAATCATTTCTTCATGTTGAAGAGACTTTGATCACATTGTCAAAGATGTCCTTTTCTTTCTTTGATATGTCTTTGATTCCTTTTTTAAAATATCAAAGAGACATTTGAGTCTTTCTCTTCGATACCACATAGTCTCTTCAGTAAGTATACTTTAGGTTTTTCCTTCTTTGTACTTTGTTTATTAGAATGTCAATAAGATTGGTTATCATTTCCTTCTGATGAGCTTATGTCTCCTCGACATACCCATGTTCTTCCTTTTGATGGTGTTTTTTTGAATGACCCCTTTTGTGCCTTCCAGATATGATTTTTTCTCTTTGATGCTTTTTGCCTCTTTGAAGTTTCAAAGAAACCTTTGGTTGCCTCTCTTCGATATCCAATAGTCTCTTTGATAATATATGTGTGTAGCTATGTTTTTATCATCAAAATATTGAAGAGACTTTTATCAATGTTTTTTTGATGCTCTTTTGTCTTTTCGATATCTTGTTCTTACTTGTTCTTGTGGTGTCGAAGAGACTTCTTTATTCCATAGTCCGACACATTGATGTCTCTTCAAGATTGCCCAACTGTGATTTGCTAGTAATTTATCATTTATTTTATAATGATCTCTCGATGACCGAGAGATGTTTTTTGGTTTCTTGAATGCAAAATGATTATATATCCTTAGAGTATCAACATTATTGTGTTTTTTCAAAGAGATAAGTTAAATTTTCACTCTGAAGTATCCAGGTCTCCTCGACATATTTATCTTCAGGTTGTCAGAGAGACATTTGAATAAGTCACCTCAAAGCATGAAGGTCTTATAGATATTTTGATTAGCCTTTTGTTGATTTTTTCGAGGAGATTATGCTGAAGCTTTCTTCGATATGGTATTGTCTTGGTGAACCAAAATCCTAGTGGTGAAATCAAGGCTATGATGATGGAAAGGATAAATTAATGATGCCTACCTTTATTAAAATGACTAGGGAGTTGTGGCTATAATATCTTGGGCTTATTTATAAAGGTGGTTCTAATGACTACACAATATGAATTATTTTATGGATCTTGTCATACAAATTGCTGAATTTCATGTTAAGCATAATGTAAAATCTGAGGCAATAGTTCTTTTTGAGATAAGTGAGGTATGAACATGGTGATGAAGGCTAATGGAAATAAGGTGAATTTTTAGCTCTAATAGTGGCTCTGATTGGGGATGAGTGAACATGAGGTCATTGCAAGAATCCAGAAGTGATCTCTAGGAAGTAGACCATGAGTGAATGTGATTAATGGGAAAGGGAAAGGGAAAAGAAACGTAAAACTACTGTGCATGGAATATCATATTTTTAAGAAAATAAGTGTTTCAATAATTTTCCATGCATTGGCAATTCCTGAACTTCTCCTATCATATTTTAAAGATAATAAGAGTATTCACCACCTTTGTCTGTAATAACAAATGGTCCTATCCAAAGGGCTTCAAATTTCCCATGTTTCCCTTTGTCTTGGCATTTGGAATTTCATAATAGAACCATATCATTTACTTTAAATTTTCTATATTCCACCTTTTCATCAAACAAGTATTTCATTTGTGATTGCATATTTTTGTTATGCTCCTAGAATAAGTTTCTAATTTCATCAAACTCTACTAATTGATCCATTCTATCTTCCATGGGTTTAGAAATATCCAAGTCTTCCTAGAGTACAAACCTATATACTGGTAAAATATTTTTCATGGGAATTCTCGCTTGTGTCCCATAAACAAATTCAAAAGGTGATTTGCCAATAAATTTCTTTACTATAATTCTATCCACTCATATCGCCAGCCTCAATTTGGAGTCCCAAGCCTTTTTATTGTTGTTTAGCATCCTTTTAATTATTTTTAGGATACTCTTGTTGCTAAAGTCAACTTTCCCATTTTATTGTGGATGGTATGGAGATGCATACAAAATTGTTATGCCATATGTCTCAAAAAAACTTTTGAACTCGTTTGATCTAAAGCACATACAATTATCTGTGACTATCCTTACAAGTGTTCCAAATCTGGTGATGTTATTTTCCATCAAAAAGTTTATCATAACCTTATTGGTAGCTTGCTTTGTAGCGATGGATTCTATCCATTTTGTAAAATATCCAGTTGCTACTAAAATCCATTTATGGCCTCCACTGTATTTCTCTGGTATTTCTCCAATGAAATCAATCCCCCATTGATGAAATAGAGCTTTGACTTGCATTGGTCTAAGTGGCAGTGCTGCTTGATACTTCCTTTCTAGAAAACCTTTGACATGCTTCACACTTTCGTATATAAGTAATAGAGTCATTGAAGATCCCTAGCCAATTGTATCCAGCTCTTAGGATCTTGTGGGTAGTGGTCTTGGCCAAAAAATGTCCTCCACAGACACCTTTCTTGCATCTCTTTTAACACATGGTTTGCTTGCGATTCATAAAAACATAATAATAATAATCCATCTATGTTCTTCCAATATAGATCTTCATCCATAAAGAAATACTTTGAGGCATGAAATTTCAAAGTTCTTTGATTTTCATTGAAATCTTTACAACATTTCTAATTTTTGAGATATTACATTATATTAGTATACCATGGGGTTTTTTCAACGCTAGAAATCATACCTTCTTCTTCCCCTATTTTACAGATTTGAGCTGCTTCAACATTTGATTCATTCATAATCTTAGCTAACCCTTGTCCTCTTACCAATTTGGTGATCTAGATTTCAATGTCAAACTTTTGAATTTTGTTAATCCTACACCTCCTCCCCATGAGTTCAGCTTGCACAAATACATCCTTGACAACAATATTAGGAACATAGACAATTATCTTAGCACCAACCAAATAAGGTCTGAAGGATTTTACATCTTTCACAAGTGCATATGCCTACTTTTCTATAATTTCATACTTTAGTTCTGCTCCTTGAAGGGATTTTATGAAGAATGATATTGGTTGCTCATACCCTGAACGTCATTTTTATGTAACATCACTGTTGCAATAGTGTGGTAAGATGTAAATGATAAAATATAAAATGGTTTATTGAAATGAAGTGATTTTAACATTGGGGTCTCCTTGATTGCTCTTTTAATAGATATGAATGCATCAATAGCTTCTACTATCAATCAATTTTGTCACCTTTCTTCAACATTTTTGAAATATTCTTAAAAATTTTAGCAGAATTTGATATAAACCTTCTTAAAAAATTGATCTGCCCAAAGAAAGATTGAATGGATTTAACTATTTTTGGGATAGGAATCTTATCGATTTAGTCCACTCTCTTAGGATCAATTCTTATTGTATCCTTGGAAACTACGTGGCCCAACAACTTTCCTTCAGTTACAACAAAATGAAATTTCTTTGGGTTTAAGGAAATACCATGCTCCAAAGCTTTACAGAAGATCTTTTCTAAATGTTCAATATGGTCTTTTTCCTTCTTAGAATATGTTGTGAGGTCATCTTGATATACTACAATTATTGTATTAATCAAGTCAGCAAAGGCAATGCCCATAGCCCTCTCAAAGGTGGCACTAGCATTTGTTAGGCCAAATGGCATCCTTACATATACATACATTCCCCATGGTGTAGTAAACACAATCTTATATTGCTTTGATTCTTTTACTTTCACTTGGTTATATCTCAAAAATCCATCCATCATAGACAATAAATCACACCCTGTTACCCTTTGCAAGATAGCTTCCATGTTTGGGAGAGGATAATTGTCTTTAAGCAAGGAGACATTCAAAGTTTGAAAATCTACACACAATCTTATGTCTCCATTATTTTTCCTAATAGGCACCAAGTTGGAAACCCAAGTATGATGGGTTTAATGATACCTCCTCCGAGTTTCATGAGCTCTTCATGCATCTTGGGTTTTAGAGTAGGATTTATCGGTCTTTGTTTCTGTCTAAAGGGTTTAGCATCAAGCTTCAATGGAATGTCATGTTGAAATAGATTTTCTCTATATGATTTAAGGTCATTGTATGACCATACAAAAACATTCTTATATTTTCTCAACAATATGATCAACATATTTCTAATTGTGGGGCTTATCTTCTTCCCAATGTAAAACATTTTTGGAGCCAACTTAGTTCCAAGATTAATTTCTTTGATATCTTCCCTTCTCACTGGTGTTTACTTGATAATTTATCAGTCATTCCCATTGAACATGTTGGGTCTAAAAGATGCAGGTTTGAACCACGAGAGGTCATCAAGCTCTCACAATGCTTTTGGCCAATGTACAAGGCCAATTGATGCAATTATACCTTCTTCTCTTTAGATTCTACTAGACCAAGGCAGGTGAACCTATGTGAATGATGTAGATTTGAAATGTGTTTCCCGATTGAGCAATCTATCCATAGTGGAAAATGGAAGTGAATAGATGAAAATCACTACAACTACTCCTACTCCTACTACACAAAAGAAAGGATTTGAATAAGTTGTTTGATATGAAATTTTATCTCTGGGTTGAGGCAAATCAGTGCCTTCTATCCACATGGGCAATGGAGTCAAAAATCATGAATTAGGTGTGTTTCCTTCTCTGGATTAACTCTAGTTGTTAGGCACTTTGTAAAATAAAATATTATGACTGGCATATAATTTCATTTATTTATGACTTGCATAAATAAGGCTGGAATGTTTTCTTACCAAATTCTACTTCAACAATCCAAAAGAAATCCTAAGCCACTGTGATTTACTTGAAGGAATTTAATTCTGACTTGTAGACACCAGCAAATAAAAATCACACAAAGTGGGAAAATACACCTTGATAAATCACACATATGCTTGATACATTGACTTAAATGATCAGAGGACTTCAAGTTGGAGAAAACTAGATTATAAATATAAATGATTGTAACACAACAACTGAACACAGTAAAGGTTTCAGTGATTCAAAAATAATTCATCCATTTCTCTACTTCAAAAAAAGGTTTGTCATTATTTACATTCCCAGTTCCATTTTCTGGAAAAATTTAACTATTCTAACTACTTCTCTATCTACTCCCTTTGCAACTAATTTTTTCCAATTATTTATACAGTAAATTCCAAGGGTCACGACCCTTCACCTTTCTGGTAAAACCGTTTACATTTTATGACAGAGATAAAAATATTTAATTAAGTTGCCTTTCGGGAAATTAAATATTTTGATATAGTTCGGAAGTTGATTTTAATTTTTACCTCTTCCTGCCTGTATTTTTCATTAGACTTTACCTACGGCTTAATACTTCACTCTCCCATGTCTTTATTATTTCTGTTTACATGCTATGAGCTTTCCTTTATATTTACCACTATTCCATGGTCAACCATTTGACCAATCACGGGATCGCGGTGATTGGCCTTTACTGTCATCATGCATTGTCACTGCGTTACCGCAGTCTGCTTGTTACCTCCTCATGGTACCGCGGTGCCTTCTCTTAACTGTCGCCTCATTGTTTCCTCATCATCCATCTCCTTACCGCTCAGCTGTCGACTATATTTTGTCTCTCTACGGTATTGCGCTAAGACATTATCTGTCACCTCCGGTCGTCTACCGTGATACCGTAGTTATCATTTCTTCCTCCCATGGTTCAGCGGTGACCAACATTTATTGTCACGATAACTGTCTACTGTGTCACCGCGGTCACTGACTTGACCGCTAGCGGTAACATGGTGACCCCTCTGTCAATCATTTCGCCTGCCAACCTCTGACCACCGTGCCACCGCGATCTTTGTTAGAACCATGTATAGTACCACGGTGAACCCTCCGACCGCTTCCTTGCTGCTGCTGCGCCAGTTGCCTCACCACCACCATGATACCGCGGTCAATGAATTGATCGCGCGCGGTGTGGCAGTGACTGTTCTCTAACCACCAAGCTCATCCTCCACCGTACAACCATGAGCTGATTGATAACTGTCTGCGGTAAAGCGGTATGAAGTGAAAAGATAGGGATTTCAAAGAGATTAAGGTAGCGATATGAAATATAAGGTGTTCTAGCAATTTGGAAGGTGATGAAATGAATTGTTTATGAAAAGGATAGGAAAATAATGAGTTTAAGTGGGTAAAGACTGAGGATTTTAATGGAAATTTTGGGTTCTAACAGTGGTTCCTATTAGGGATGATTGGTTTAACAAATCACTACAAGAATGCAAAATTCTTTGGGAGAGCAGACCAAGCAAAAGATATGAAAAATGAAAGCCATGGCAGATGGAGGGAATGAACAGATGAATGATATGAAAATGGAACAAATGAAGAATGGAAAACCCTACGCTACTGTACATGGAAAGAAAACCATCGTTTTGAGAAAGGGAACTTCTAGGAATGTCCATGTACTGGAAAACCCAGACCCTTCAAAGATTCCTAAAATTACTGTGCATGGAAAATAATTTTTTCAAAAGGTTTTGCTAATAATTTTCCATGCACTGGCAATCCTTAATCCTCTGTGTCTACCATGGTTTAAAATTCAAACCATAAAGGATGGCCCCAGGCCACCTAGAAAGAAAAATCTGCACTTTCCTCTATCATAGACCTTATTCTGTTTAGAGATCATCAGGTTTCTTTTGAAGCTATCCATTCCACCTGCCCTGTTACATGCACTGTCATTGAAAACCTTCAGAAAGTCATTATATTCAACTTGACACACACCACTCTGCAATTCATCATTCTTATTATCATATGACAAATCTTGGTAATCTTCAGCATACAAAGTGTATCCACGTTCAACAAAACATTCATAGGAATGCTCACTGTCATATGTTGCTAAATGATCAAGCAGCTGTAGTGGGACCTAAAAATCTGAATGCTTCACATGAGAATCTACAAATTCTATCTCATCAACATCTTCTGAAATAATCAAATCAAAATTAATTTCCATTTCTTTTCTATCACCAGTTGGCATTGACACATACCTATGATCCATACAGTCATCCTCATCCATACTTGAATCAACAAATATTGAACACTCATCATCAACAACATGCAAACCAGTATCTTTTTCTTGCAAGCAAAAATCATTCAAGTCACATACCTCTTCTTGGACACAAATAGATTCAGGATTAGCTTCAATGATTTCTTCATCAATCTGAGAGATGCACATGGAGTCATATGAATTGTTACACATAGTACCTTCACTGTCAAAGCAAATATAGGTTGGAGCCAAAACTCCAGAATCATCTTTATGTGCATACTTCTGGTATTCAAGAGTTAACAAATCTGAAACTTGCTCATTGCTGAGTGAACATGTTTCATCCAAATCTTCTGCTATTTCTCCAACTTCTTGATAATCACCCTATTGTAGATCAACATCCATAACTTCATCCTCACAATTTGAATCACAATTTGTTATGCAAGAGAGATCTTTTATATCTTCATCCTCCTCATGCATGTTGTTATAGGAATTATTTTGACTTTCTCATGTCTCATCTTCTAGTTGTGTTGCTTGATTGGTTTCTCCATACTCATTAGTGATTTCACCATTTTTATGCCTTTTCTCATCTATGATAAAAATTAACTTATTCATCTGGTCTAGAGTAACTTGCTTCAATGACTCAGGCCAATGAATGGAGATAGGCTCATATACCCTCATGAACTGCTCAATGAAGTGTAATTCAAACTTATTAGGCAAGGAACTAATAGGTATTCGCATATAGGCATCTGCCATTCTGTCAAATAAAGCATGTCCCCATTCTCCTTCATGTCTCCTTATATCAAAAAATGTACCTAAGGGGGAAACTCCACATTTTTATTTTGTGATGGCGTCTTGGCTTTGATTATGTGCATATTCATCCTCTTTCTCCTCAAGTTGCTGATTCTGACATGTATTTTCAAGAGAGTCTATGTTTTTTTTTACTAATTGATCAATTCTACTACTGATATGATTGCCACCATCCTCATACATCCCCTTATCAATGATATCAATTATCATATCTACTTGGTCAAAAGTGACTGGTTTTACTGACACAGGCCAATGAATTGAATCAGGCCAACATACTTTCATGAATTTCTCAATAAACATGCATGTGTTGGGCCTATGATTAATAGGTATTTGCACATAGATATTTGCCATTTTTTTGAAGAGAGAGCGTCCAGATTCCCTTTTGTGTCTCTTTATGCCATAAAACATTTTTAGAAGACCCTGGCTTATCTTTTGAAGACGGATAACAAGTTCCACATCAGGTGCAAATTGATGATAACGAATATAAGTTGGACTGTGGTGTGTAGGGTATTGAGGTGGGTGGGTTGGGAAAACAAGGCCTTTTATACTTTGAAGACATCCCATTTTGATTATAAATTGTACTCTTCCAAGTATTCTTCATCAAGTTCTTTATCAGAGTCGCCACTCACTTTCTTAAAAGTGAGAAAATGAAACTATTTTTAATTCACCTAGCGGAGTCACTTTTCATTAAACTTCTTAACTATGAATGTCTCTTCAATGACTACTATCTCCTTTCTTCTTCTTCTATTTTGACAAAATAATACTGCTTCACAACATCCATGTATTATTTATCAAATGAAACAGAGTTGCCGCCTACTTTTCCAAAAATTAGGAAAATGAAATGGATTGTTTTGGTTTGCCCCAGCAGAATCTCCAATAAAAATGTGAAACTTTGTTGACTCTATAAATGGAAAGGCTGAAAAATCTTCCTGAGTAATCCCAAGTAGAGTCGCCCAACTGTTGGGTCTCAAAAATGCAGGCTTGAACCACGAGAGGTTGCCAAGCTCTCACAATGCTTTTGGTCAACGTACAAGGCCAATTGATGCAATTGTACCTTCTTCTCTTTAGGTTCTACTAGACCAAGGCAGGTGAACCTATGTGAATGATGCAGATTTGAAATGTGTTTCCTGATTGAGCAATCTATTCATAGTGGCAAATGGAAGTGAATAGATGAAAATCACTACAACTACTCCTACTCCTACTGCACAAAAGAAAGGATTTGAATAAGTTGTTTGATATGAAATTTTATCTCTGGGTTGAGGCAGATCAGTGTCTTCTATCCACATGGACAATTGAGTCAAAAATCATGAATTAGGTTTGTTTCCTTCTCTTGCTTAACTCTAGTTGTTAGGCACTTTGTAAAATAAAATCTTATGACTGGCATATAATTTCATTTATTTATGACTTGCATAAACAAGGCTGGAATGTTTTCTTACCAAATTCTACTTCAACAATCCAAAAGAAATCCTAAGTCACTGTGACTTACTTGAAGGAATTTAATTCTGACTTGTTGACACCAGCAAATAAAAATCACACAAAGTGGGTAAATGCACCTTGATAAATCACACATATGCTTGATACATTGACTTAAATGATCAGAGGACTTCAAGTTGGAGAAAAATAGATAAGAAATATAAATGATTGTAAAACAACAAATGAACATAGTAAAGGTTTCGCCGATTCAAAAATAATTCATCCATTTCTCTGCTTCAAAAAAAGGTTTGTCATTATTTACATTCCCAATTCCATTTTCTGGAAAAATCTAACTATTCTAACTACTGCTCTATCTACTCCCTTTGCAACTAATTTTATCCAATTATTTAAATAGTAAATGCCAAGGGTCATGAGCCTTCACCTTTCTAGCAAAACCATTTACATTTTATGACATAGACAAAAATATTTAATTAAGTTGCCTTTTGGAAAATTAAATATTTTGATATAGTTCAGAAGTTGATTTTAATTTTTACCTTTTCCCGCCTATATTTTTCATTAGAGTTTACCCATGGCTTAATACTTCACTCTCCCATGTCTTTATTATCTCTCTTTACATGCTTCTAGCTTTCTTTTATATTTACTGCTATACCGCGATCAACCGTTTGACCGATTGTGGTATCGTGGTGACTGGCCTTCACTGTCATCATGCACTATTACCGCGTTACCGCGGTCTGCTTGTTGCCTCCTCATGGTACCATGGTGCCTTCTCTTAACTATCACTTCGTCGCTTCCTCACCGTCCATCTCCTTACCGATCAACCACCGGCTATATTTTTTCTCTCTACGCTATCACGCTAAGACATTATCTGTTACCTTTGGCGATCTACCACGCTACTGCAATTATCATTTCTTCCTCCCATTGTTCAGCAGTGACCAACATTTATTGTCACGCTAATTGTCTACCATGTCACTGTGGTCACTGACTTGACCGCCAGTGGTAACGCAGTGACCCCTCTATCGGTCGCTTCGCCTGCCAGCCTCTGACCACCGTGCCACCGCGGTCTTTGTTAGAACCATCTACGGTACCATGATGAACCCTCTGACCGTTTCCTCATTGTTGTTGTGCCGGTTTCCTCATTGCCATTGCGATATCGTAGTCAATGAATTAACTGTGCGCAGTGTGGTGGTGACTATTCTCTAACTGCCAGGCTCATCCTCCACTGGACAACTGCGAGCTGATTGATAACTGTCCGCGGTAAAGTGGTATGAAGTGAAAAGATAGGGATTTGAAAGAGATTAAGGTAGCGATATGAAATATAAGGTGTTCTAGCATTTTAGAAGGGAATGGAACAAATTGTTTATTAAAGGGATAGGAAAATAATGAGTTCAAATGGGTAAAGACTTAGGATTTTAACGGAAATTTTGGGTTCTACCAAAACACCCTTTCTAATGCAACTAATCCTTTGGGAATCTTATTTGTTTTGAGGTGGACCACTTCTTGGCCAAACATAGTTTTTTTATTGTCCACTTATTGAAAAAATGCATTGAAATCAATTTCTCGAGCCCCATACTGATTGATACAGTGTAAGAACTTAATCAGATCAGTGTCATCATTGGACACCTGCCAATTATGAATATTGTCAAGAATTGTAGGTTTGGTTTTGAGTTTCACTTGTGAGATACCTGCTAAGGTAATGTTGTCCTTTTTTAAGGCCACATTTTCCAAGAATTCAACCATTAGTTTTTTTGACCTATCCACCCAGTCAATGGAAAAGGAATCAAAGATTTCTATAGTACATCCCACACTGTGTGTTTGTATTGCTTCAATCTCTTGTTTTTGGTAGAAATTTTTTCTCTTACTTGTGAAACAACCAATTTTGAATCCTCGAAAATGGTTAATAGTTTGATCCCATGTTTTGTGGAAATGTTTAAGCCTAGGAGTAATGCATCGTACTCTACTATATTTTTTGTGCATTCAAATGTTAGTAGAAATGAGTATTTAAATGTTGTGCAACTAGGTGAAATGAAAATAATTCTATGTCCATTCCCCTCTTTATTGTAGGCTGCATCAAAATACATTTTCCATATGCCTTGTTCATTTTGAGAAACATCTCTAGCAATTGGATCTATGTTTAGCCATTCAGGGTTTGAATGTTCAATTCTAAAGTTCCCTAGATCCATGCCAAGAAAGAAATTCATTTGATTAGGGTCAAAGAGCTCAATGAAATTTTCTAATCTAGGTTCTCTATACAACTTGACTTCCCTTCCATTCATAGTTATGGTGGCATAAGATAGATCTAGTTGGACATTTCCACCTACCACTGTAGTCCATTGCCTAGATAATAACATTCCATAGTATGGGGGAGTGTCTACCATAGTGATGTATGTTCTGTATGTTGCCTCAGGGTATGATGCTAATTTAAATTCTATGTCCCATATCACTCCAACTACTAGGACCAATCTATTATCCATGACGTATCATTTTCCATACGTAGTGTTTACCCACAACCTTAATTTCTTCATGATAGCCAAAGGAATGATATTAATTGCTCCCCCTGAGTCAATCATGTAATTTTTTACCAATTTTTTGTTGATCACCAATGTGGTGTAAAATGGATCCACTTGGGAAGGTTTTTTTGTAAGTGTATCACCAAAATAAACTTCTGGTACCTTTTTAGTTTCTTGCTCAACAACATTGACCTCTTTATTCTGATCCTATTGTTTGTGAGATGTGTTGGTAATCAGTTTGAGGGTTGTGTCTTTGTACTCATCAATTTTTATCATTTCCATCAAGGGTATTGCCATCTTTATTTGAGTTAGTGCTTGAGAAATATCAAATGAAGGTATAGTCATCCCTTGTTTTGTTTTCTTAATTTTAACAGCCTTTCTAGCTTTAGTTTGAACTTTGTCATTATTTGGTTTTTTCTCAGATGCAACATTTACAACCTAATTTTGAGAAATATTTTGATGCTTCCTTGTTTCATCCTTCTTTTAGTCAGATGAGACATTCTCTTTATTCTTTTGTTCCTTTATAAACAAGCCTCTAGTGTTGGCATATGGATTCTAGTGTTTTCATTGATGGCAACATAATTCATTGATCTAGTCTACAATTTAGTATTTGTCCATACCGATAGACAGAGTAAAGAGCAGGGTATTACCAAAAGTAAGAGTGAAGAACAGGGTACCTGATTAAAGTTAAGTCTGTCGATCTATATACTTCACTGGATTATCATTTTGTGTTATGGATCTCAAGGAAGGTTGTTAAGCATATGGAGTACCTTATTATCAAGTTTTGTTTCGTTACATCAATTGGTGTATGAGTCAAAAGATTTGGTAGGATGATTTTCTGCTTATTATCTCATGAAGGCCAACTAAGTGAATGAAGCACGTCATAGATATTCGAGGTATAATTATTCAAGGTATTTTATGTTTGGATATTTTGTTTTGGGCCCTCACTATGTTGTGGCCGACTTTGATGGGTGTGCATTAAATGTTATTTATGGATTGAGCCGACTATTGGGAAATATATTATATTCTGATGAAGCCAACGTGAAGCGATTAAATCCTTGGTAGTGAATATATAAGAGAGATTTTTTTTTTTTGTGTGTGTGTTCAAAGTGTGTTGAAATATATTATGAATATCAGAAGGGTAGTAGAGAAATTATGCCCAGTTTCACTTGTGCAGAAGAGGATTTTGTGAAGTGAATTAAGGCAGAGAAGAGCGAAGTGCATAAACAGATAGAAGGTCTAGAATCTGATCTATGAGCCCAACCAAAACTATAACCAAGAATTCGTAGATGCTACTTTCTCATTTCAACCTTTTGATGTAATCCAAATATTTTGTAAGGTAGTGAGCCTTCTTGATTTTGAGTAGTGAGCTCTAGGCAGTATGTCGGAATGCATGTCCATTGCCATTTTCTCTATACTTTTAATAGAGTATGAAATTATGGATTAACCTCCACCGTGGTTTCTCGCCTAGCAAGGTTTCCATGTAAAAATTCTTGTGTTATGGTTATTTATTTCATGTGTTTGCATCTTTACTTTTGGTCAACCACTGTAAATGGTTTTAGGATCTACTTTGAAAAGGTTAATTCTATAGAACACTGATTCACCCCCCCTCTTAGTGTTCCTTGAGTCCAAAAATTGGTATTAGAGCTAAGTTCATTGGAAGAATTTAAAAAGCTTGAGGTTTATCTTGGAAATCAATGGACTTTGCTGGTCTTCCACAAAAACTTTTGGTGGCACTTGATGATCCTGATCAGTTTAAAGCTGAAGTCTGGAATTGAGAGCAAGTATTAAGGATACTGAGAAATTCATTCAATCACTGAAACATAAAATCAATGACTCAAGAGAGAAAAGAAAGGAACTCTATGATCAGCTCAAGCATAAAGAAAGTAAAATCATGGAAGATGTTCACTTGAATCAGACCTTGAAGTAAATAATTAAAGAATGTGAAAAGCTTTCCAAAGATAATGATAACCTAAAACTTGAGATAGAATCTATGGTGATGAAACTGACTAAGGAGATTGGAGGAAGAAAGAAGAATGAGGAAAACTTTGCTCAGTCCTTGAAAGAAAAATCTGATGAGTGCAACCTAATTAATGGAGGATTGATTCAGATAGAGATTGAACTGCAACAATCCATAATTAATGAAGAAGAGCTTGAAAAATAGATTGTTATTCTCAGGGATGAACTTACTACTAAAAATGAATACAAGGAGAATTTTAAGATCATTTTTGCTAAGCTTGATGAGCTAACTGAGCGATAGAAGAATGTCAATGAAAAGAAAGGTCTTGGATATGAAAAAGGAGAGAGCTTCGAATCTGAACAAAAGAGTTTCAGGAAAAGAAATCAGATGAACAAAGGTGGATGGTATCTAGTAAGACAACCTAATGCTCAAAATTTTAATGGATACTACTTTTCTTGCAACAAATTTAGTCATATGGCTACTCAATGTAGAAGTAAAATGAATTCAAGTAGTCCATCATTCTCTAGTTGATGTTTTAGTTGCAATAAGTTCGGTCATAATTCAATTGAATGTAGAAGTGTATTAAACAACTATGCTAGTAGAAAGAATGTCAAATGTTATACCTATGGAAGATTTGGGCATATTGATGACCAATGCAGATCTAGAGGAAATAAATGGAATGACTGATCTAGACAAAAAAATCCTGTGTGTCACAATTGCAACAAATATGGTCACATTGCAAGATTCTACAAAAACACAAACATGAATGGAAGAGGTTTGGTATACAAAGGAAAAAACTCACAGAGAGATGATAAAGGAAAAGGGAAAGTGACTGTGGAAGAAATAAGAGATTAGATGAAGAAAACATGGGTGAAGAAGAGTTCTTCCACTAAAGGAAATGAGCCTACACTAGAATATTCTTCTGGTAATTACTTCGGGAATTGATCTCCAACCATTAGGCCCAGGGGGAGTTTTTGAAGAAAACCCTTTGTCCGCCTATCAGTAGTTAGCACCAGAATGCAGGAGATTGTCAATGGTTGTGCTAATAGTTTATTGATACATTGGAGATCACTTGTATAGAAATTTAAGAAGTTGAAGGTCCATAGAAGAATCCTTCTCTCGCTGTCTGAGAAAGCAGGATATTTGGAACACCTAGGGTAAACACATTTAATGCATGAAAAGGGTTAGGTAAGTGAGTTATAAAAATTAGTTGGAACCCTCATTTGTCACTTTGCATCGAAAAAGAGAAGAAGGAGAGCACTCTGTAGCAAAATTTTGAAGGAGTGAAGATAATTTGACAACGAATCTCTAAATCCATCAGGTATTTCAGCTGTTTATGGAATTTCCATTTAATTTGGTGCTCGGTAGAAGAACTTGTTCGGTACGCAAAATGGAACAAATCAAAGGAATTGTGAATTTAGATGATTTTAGTAGTGAGAATATTAGAGCTATAAAAAACCTGTTGTCACTCGATGAATTAAAGTGGTTGGAAGATGCTAAACACAAAATTCTAGACATTTGGAGTAAATTTCCCTATTTTGAAAATGCAAAAAATGTTATGTTTATTCTGGACAGATTGAATAATGACATTCTAACTCTGGATAAACTCTATCATATTTCAAAAGAGGTAATTGGAGTCATAACTGTTTTATGCAAAATTGGGGATATATCAAGAAAGAAGTAGATCTGAAACAAAGAAGTCAAAACCATAACTGGAGTAACTAGAGACCAAAGGGCATTGATAATTTTGACAACTAGTGATTCTGTAACAAGGTACATTACACATGGAGTATCCTATAAAATATTTTTCAGAAATAAAGAAGGAGCAACCTCGGCTGGTGTAGTTTACATTTCTCACAAAATGATAATGGAAGATCAGTACTTTGACCTATGCAGATTGCTAAAGGATCAACTAATGGAGAACATGTAGTTAAAAAAGGAGAAATGTTATCCTTTTAGGTTTGGTACTTTGATTACATGTCTTGTGATGTAATTTTTGAATTATTTTCCATTGAAGAACAATGTTGTATGGAAAGAGAATGAATCAGTTTGCAAGCAGATTTATGAACAATCTAACAATTTCGAAAACTATGATCAAGAATATGCAAGTTCCTTTAGAGGTTTTCTAGAAAAGTTTGGATCAATTTGCATTCCCCTTCTGGTAAGGGCACCTGAAGTTGGCTCCTCTTCCAATGAGATGGAGAGAAAGAGGAAAAGAGGAACAGAGTCTATTTTTTACACTCATTTGGAATGCAAGATTCCAACAATTGAAGGGAAAGGCAAAGAACAAGTAATTGTGAACATATCGGATGAGGAATCAGATAAGGAAACTAAGGAAACCCTAAGGGAAGAATTGGAATCAGGTGAACTAGATCAAGAAAAGGTAGAAGGAAGTGAAGAAGAAGGTGATTTATCTAAGGAAAAGATACTACAACTTATTCATGAGAAAGATGAGATGCAAAAAATTGCAACCATATGGTCTTTCAGACCCTCATATGAGAAGGATATGATTTTGAAGACACTAAGTGATTATTTTGTGCTCAATCATATAAAATTGGAGAGTGCAAAATTTTCTACCTAAAGAGATGATTGAATGCATTTAAGGAAATCATGGACTTTGAGTCTCAAATCAAGAAAGAAGAAGAAATAATTCTACACTTGAAGGATCAGTTCAGGCTATTACTTACCAAGTTGAAAAGGAAAATAAATGAGCCGAGGCAATGCATAAGTAAAACAAACAAAATATATAACTATTGCATCAGTTGGCCTCATGCAGTTGGGAAATACAAAGAAAAGTTGGAGAAAATTGAAACAGAGTTAAATAGGATTGGATAATGTTTTCATATGTTTTAGGATCAGGATGGCGCAATCAAGAAAAGGATTCAAGAGTTATAGTCTGAGCATACAAAATTTCAATTCACTAGAAACAAGATTGTGGACACTTTTTGGAAAGTAAAGGACTTAATTGAATGCAGACAGGAGCAGTTAATTGAGATTCTAAGGAAATGAGAGAAATTAGAGGATGCAATCACAAGTTTGGAATCCCTCATCAAGATTATCAACTGAACATCTGAAAATATCAACATGATTATAATCATTGGGATTGCAGTAGAAGCTTGGAAGAATTTTCTTCCGGAGATGAAAGAAAAACACAAGATAATCTTTTGACTCAAGTAGTAGTTCTCCTTTTTCAAAATTTCTAATTAGTTTTGAATCAACAATTTTTTGGTCATATTTCAAATGGGGGAAGGTCCAAAATCTAATCTATGAGCATAACCAAAATTGTAACCAAGCATTCATAGATGCTACTTTCTCAGTTCAACCTTTTGATGTAATCAAAATCTTTTGTAAGGTAGTGAGCCTTCATGATTTTGAGCAGTGAGCTCTAGGCAGTATTCTTGAATGCATATGCATTCCAATTTTCTCTATACTTTTAACAAAGTATGAAATTATGGATTAACCTCCATTGTGGTTTTTCCCCTAACAAGGTTTCCATGTAAAAATTCTCGTGTTATGGTGTTATGGTTATTTTTTTCATATGTTTACATATTTACTTTTGGTCAACTGTTGTAAATGGTTTTAGGATCTGCTTTGTAAAGGTTAATTCTACAAAACATTGATTCACCCCCCCTCTCAATGTTCCTTGAGTCCAACATTTAGGTGGTCCCTAGTCTACATTTGTGGGTCTACTTCTTAGGTTGTATCTACTTTTTTTTCCTTTAGCCATGGCTTTCGCTATGATGGCCCTCTTCTCTTCTTCTGTTGGTGTTGTCAATTGAAATTGTGGAGTTGTATTATATGCACAAAATGTTTCTTATGTATTTCCTTCTAGGCCAGGGAACACTTCTTGCTCGATATTAACATTGAAGTTTTGATTGCTAACATCATATTCATACCCATCCTTGGAAGATGATTATTCATCATTAGTTTGATGGGACCCCCATCTCAACATATTTATGGTGTGGCCATCTCGATCTTGTTCTTGTGACCATTCATCTTCCTTGCAGGTCTGAGCTACTACACAGTGTTTTGGGGTGTGGGTTCTATGACATTGTGGACACCATGGTGTAGTATCTACCGCGTTTGTTCCATGTTTTTTCAGAGGATCCAAAGTGTCTCTCCAATTTGGCTTATCCATTGGTTATGCATCCTTCAAAGTGGTGTTATATGGCATGTCATGTAACCTTGGATTTTCATTCATGTATTGGTTGTCTTGTCTATTTTGGTGGTTGTTAGGATTTGGTGGGATCCTAAGGTTATATCTTTTGCCAACCATGCCAACAACTTTCCTATTATTCTATTTCCTCCTTTGTAATTCATTGTTTAGCTAGGGTTTTGTTTATGCATTTTTTTTCATGCTAACCTAACTTTTTTCCTTAGTTACATTGGTGAACCCAACATCGAAAACACTTTTTTGGAGATTTCTATACGATATTTTCATATTTTTTGTAGGTACAGGTACATAACGCCACAAACAAAAATTTATGAGCCACATTTGATGCATCATGATGCATCTTCATTCGGGAACGATGCAACTGCATTAAAGAGCCACATTTGACATCATGAACGATGCATTTTCTCCATTGAACTGCATCTGCTAGACTAAATCACACATTTTTTGTTGCAACACATATGACATGTAGAATGACACATTTTTCTATTATAGGTTTGCTCTCAGTTTTTTGCATCATTTCAATGTTTTCTTCTTTATGTTTCATTAGGTTAGTGCTTTTTGGGTTACTGATCTATTGTTGGCAGCATGTGGCAAGTTGGAAGGAGACACTAACCTTTTTTTGTTGATGATTTTATAAATATTTTTCAATCCTAAAAGAAAGAAAGCAAACAAACAATCACAACTACAACTTGCATTCACACTTCATGGCTTAAAATGAACATGCATTCACTCATGGGTTTAAAATGAACACAACTTGCATTTGGAACTCATCAAGGCTAAATTTTACTTGCATTCTTAGAGTATTGGTTTAAAAATAACTTTACTTGTCTGCTAATAAGCTTGGGTATTAAATGAATAAGTGCTTGATGTGTCTTGTGGTATAGTGATACTTCCTTAGTGTGTATGCAATTCTCTTGCACCTTGTTGGAATCTTGAGAAACAAAAACACTTAGGGGTTGTTACTTTTCCATCCACATATTCAATTTGGGCATTAAAATGAACAAAATTGTGAGTGTGGGTTGAAAGCTTTGTGTATGCAATCTCCTCGTGACTTAGTGTGATCTTGGATGACCAAAAACAAAGTTTTCAATTCTCTTTTGTTTAAACCTTAGAGGGGCCTTCCTCGAAAGAGGGAATGACTCCAATCGGTTTTTTGCTTGGGCTAGTATATAAAAGGATGAGACTAAACCATCAAGTCCTCATTGTATGTAGGCCTTAGCCATATAGTGTTATTCAAAACAAGGTACCTACCTTTTCTTTTAAAGGTATAAGAGCCCCTAGTAGAGTGATTAAAGAATTAAGTGGCTTGTTGGACACTCGTGAGGTGCCATGTCCCCAAGTATTCACTAAAACCCTCTTGTTTAGTTTGCTAAAATCCTTTCTATTCGCTAGTGCAGTAATAGTTGTTGCCAAGCCAACCCACATTCTCATGATTCTTAGTAGAGATGAAGAGTTTTTCATGGGAGAGTCAAGAGAACTCAAAGCTTTGTTGACTTGAGAAGTGAGTGATGTGGAGGGGAGTGAGTGTGTCCAAGCTTCTAACTCATCCGCTAAGAATAAGCCTGGTTGGAGTAATCCAAGTGGGAATCTAGTGAATATATTCCTTGCCATCCATAAGGTTGTTCTTGTTTCCAATATGCGTGTTTCCAACAAATCAAGAAAAAATCATGTGTTTTCCAAGTGTTTGTTGAAATAATAAACACATAAGACACCTTTTATAGATCTGGAAAAATACAGTCAAATTGAAAAAACCTCACAAATCTACCAAAACTTGCGAGAAGAATAGACTTTATTCAAAACTACAATGCATCTAGGACATTGTAAAATGTATCTAACTATTTTGTAATGCATTTGACATAGTGAGCCACAGTCACCATCTTAAACAATGCATTTGCTAAACCTGCAACACAGTCACAATTTGGAATGGCGCATTTGTTCTCTGCGACGCATTTGATACCTAAAATGACGCATTTTCCTATCATTTAGGAAAAACATTGTCTCTATCCAAATTTGAAACCAAACATTGTGAATCTGTTTCTAAACATCTTTTCTCAATGGCATCTGTTCAAAAACCAGAAAGGGATTTTCTCAAACCATCCATCTTTACACCTTTTAGTTTGCATTTATCCTTTTCCATAGGTTTACCATTACAAGTTGTAATTTCATCTTAGCCTCCACAACCATTTTTAGCATAGGAAAACCCTTAGATCCTAATTTTACAAACTTTAGAATAGAAAAACATTCCATACTTTGTGGAACCTTTTCCTTTAAAAGTAGATTGTCATTGGACTAATCAAAATCACTCCTTTAAATATTTTTCATTTTATGTGAGATATTTCCAACTCTTAAGTCTAGTTTGGAAACCTCACTTTGTCACTTTGTCATTCCATTTATTCCTACAAACAATACTTTGACAACCAAAATTGAGACATTGACCAAACTTTGGATGGTTAGTAAAAATTTCATAAAATTCTACCATAATTGATTGCACCATAGAGTTTCCTTATACCTTGCATTTTCATTGTCATACCTCAAAAAACTTTGGTCTTCCACCATTCATTTTAGTATTCATTATCACTGTGCATTTGACATCCTCTTTAGAGAACATAGTCACTATTTCATTCCTTATTTTAAAAATCCAAAAACACAGTGTCATATCATTTCCATACATAGATTTGGTTATCTTCAATTCTTCCTCATTTGAGAAAATATTATATGGTTGAGACAA
This sequence comes from Sequoiadendron giganteum, assembly GCA_007115665.2. Lineage (NCBI taxonomy): Eukaryota > Viridiplantae > Streptophyta > Pinopsida > Cupressales > Cupressaceae > Sequoiadendron > Sequoiadendron giganteum. The sequence goes on along the minus strand of VCHN02000014.1, from coordinate 59,947,349 downwards.
GGCTACAAAGAAAGAGAAGATAAATGGATTCCTTTGGAAAAGGAAATGACTCTTATAACCTTCATAATGACATGAGCTTAAACACAGATATGGAGAAATCTTTCATTAACCCCTTTAGTGACATGAACATAACATCTTCCTCAGGCAACCCCTTTGAAAAATTTATACAAAGAGATGAAAATGGAAAAATATTCATGGAAGATTTAGAAGCTACTACCAAAGAGCTTGAAGTGGCTTCCTTTATGGAAGAGTTGGTCTTACAAGATTCAGAGTGATATTTAGCCATGCTTCTACACCAAGGGGCTAAGTTTCCACGAGGATTCAATGTTAACACCTTGAGAGCAACATCTCTTGATCCTATTACACAAACTATTCAACCCAAATCAACACCACAACATAATGCAAACAATGCCTCCATTGGTGCCACAACACAAAATCCAACCAACACCATCAAAGATACTTCCGTTGGCACCTCCAATCAAAACACATATCACACAATCAACACAACATCTATTATGGGAACATCAACCATAGCACACACCATATCGCAATCAATCCAACACATATCAACAATTCTGTCACAGACTATTGGGACTACATTTGGGTCTTCAACCAATACAATGGGGAAAAATTCATTAAACCTTTTATTTGGATCTTCATCTAGTGATATGGGAACGACATCATCAAACCTTCTATTTGGGTCCTCAACTAATTCCATGGGAACAAACTTATCAAACCCCTTTGGGAGGAACACAAGATGAGTTACTATTCAAGGCCCTCAACCCAATGTCCATATCCCATCACAAGTCAATACCAACACTCATGTTCCCCAAAGGAAAAATAGCAATATCCCACATGGCCACATTCACCAATTTGGACAAGGAAACCAAGTAACACAACACATGAATCCATTTGGTCATCAAAACCTTCAAGGGCAACAAATTCTGCGAATACAATCTAACATTGTTGGAACATACATTCCCACATATGCATCTCATATCCATACACAACAACATGTTCCCACTCATAATACTCAATACCAACAAATTCCAACCCAAAATACATCATGCGGTCCAAACGAATACATCTGAAATCAGATTATACCATCACAACAAATGAGAACTTAGGGAATACCTATCACCAACATGAGTGATGCCACAAACAACCCAATAGTAGATGCACTCATGACTCAACTTGCTGTCCTAGAGAAATAAGTGGAGAACATGCAATTGTCCAACAAGAAGACACACACATCATATGAATTATGTTCATACCCATTTGAAATGAACTTACACATGCTACTATTCCCTCCAGGATATGTGGTACCAAACTTCTCCAAATACAAAGGCAAGACTAATCCCATTGAGCACATAAGAGAACTTATGACCAATTGTGTGGACATTGCATACAAACATGCCTATTTGATGAGACTATTTCCTAGAAGTCTCATAGGTCCTGCACTTGATTGGTTTTCTCTCTTGACCAAAGGGATAAAGTCATGGGAGGAACTTGCTATTAAATTTTTACAAAATTATGCCTATAACATCGACACTGACATTGCCATTGCCACTTTATGTAAGACTACCCAAGAGGACAATGGTGAGACCTTCATTCCTTTTTTCCAAAGATGGAAGGGTATGGAAAGTTGTTGTCCTATTGAGATACCAAAAAAGGAGAAAGTCAACCTTTTTGTTCAAAACCTTGTTAGCCCATTGAAATATGTGTTGCAAGTCCATTGTTGCACCACTTTCACAGACCTAGTTGAGAGAGGAGTCCAACTTGAAAAATATGTTATTACCAAAGGAGAACTCAAATATGCCAACAAGAACACAAACCCAAACCCACCTAATGACAAAAAAAAATATTGGTTCAAGAACAAGCATATCACTAATGATGGCATTGTTGAAACTAAAGCAGTAAATGCAATAGGTCTTGCAATTATGCTTAGAGGATATCAACCCCAAAATCCTCCTTTGACCATACCAATGCCTAAAACAAATTCCATCCAAAACAATCAAGACCAAGGGCAACCGTGATAAACTAGACAATTTCCCAAAAGACACACATACACCCCCTTGGCCAAACTAATTGAACTTATCCTCAAGAAGCTCATCCAGATTAACATCATAACACTACAAGACCCTAAACCATACGACCCAGGGTAGTTCAAACCATCATAGTTGGATGATAATGCATTATATGACTATCACCGAGTAAAAGGGCATACAAATTCTTCCTATAGACAATTGAGAAATCTCATATAGGACCTTATTCAAAATTGGACCATTGAAATGGATAGTCAACAATTTTCTTCAAACTTAGACCATACAATCCATAAAAACCCACTGCAGGATCATGGTTCAAATAACCCCTCTATGTCAGGTCCAAAGACTAATAACAATGGAGCCAATTACACTCACACTTCTTTTGACTATTCCAGTGGGCCCATAATTAATCACCTCCGAGTTGTTGATGAACATGTTAATACTATCACCATTAAGAAGAATCTAGAGTGTAATGTCACCACTCCTTGAGGAAAGGTCACAATAGCTGGTCCTCTTGCTAGACAACCAAAGATCACAATACCTGGTCCCTCTGCCAAACAATCACAACCCAAAGGACAATTCAATCTTATTGACCAATTGGGTAAAAGGCCCACTCAAATATCCATACTCGAGCTATTATGCATCTTTCTTGCACACAAAGCCATACTTGATAAGGTTTTACAAGTCTTTTGTACCTACTGACATTGATGTCAACCATTTCGAAGCCATGGTCAGATACTCGACTACTCCCCATCACATCACATTTTTGGACCATGATTATTCCTCACCAAAACCATGTCACAATGATGCACTTCACATTGAAGTTTTCATCCATAAACACAAGGTTAGACAAATCTTAGTAGATGGCGGAGAAGGACTGAATATATGCTTCCTAAAATTGTTCAAAGCACTAGGCTTCTCTAATGCGTGTGTGGATGCTACCAAAAGAATTTTCATAAAGGCATATGATGATTTGGAATGCTCTTCTAGGGCATCATCGAGTATGTGTAGGATCATCATGGAATAAACATGCCCTTAAGTGGTGATAAAATTCAGAAAAATCAGAGTTAGGAAACTTGATGTAAAAATTGGAATAAGTTATCTATATTATTTCAAAAATATGTAAAAATAGAATATGTAGAAAATTGAATTTAGTATCTGAACTACTAGGTTTATTTAAAAAATAAAAAAATCTATTTGGTGAAAATTTGAAATTTCAATGCAGTAGTACTTAAATTTCAGGGAAAAAATAAGAAGTAGGTGTTTGTCTAACCACCCTAACCACAATAAAATGATAATATTTTTTAATAATATTTTAGATATAAGTAGAGGACTCATGTCTCGATGTGATGCATATTTTTTTGTAATTTATTTCCAATTAAATAATTAATTATTATTTTTTGATTACAACTTGTAAAAAATATAAAAACTCATATGTCTAACCACCTTAACTTGGTCAAAACTTCATGAAATTCAATTTCTTTTTAATCCTATAATATGTGAGGCATAGAATGTGACACATGTTTCAGATTCAAAAAATGTGATACCTTTTGAAAGCTATAGATGTTTTTCAATTAGCCTATCAATCAGGACTTTAGTCATAATTCAAATAGAAAATGAATAATAATAATTTATTAAATTCAAAGGAAAGCATAATTTATATTGGTGGAAAGCTGAGAATCTCCTTTAAAAACCCTTTTTGTTCCATCAATTTTAGGAAAATAAATGTCGTCAACCACATAGGTCATCATATCACTTACATATTGCCACTTTTTGGCCCTTCATGATCATGCACATACCCCATCACACTCCCCATCTGTGTGGGGCTAGTTATTGTAGACACCACATGCCAGGTCCTAGATCTTGAGCTACCTTACAACATCCTACTTGGTCGACCTTGGATCCATGCCTTAAAGGTTGTGCCATCCACCTACCACTAATGCTTGAATTTTCCTTTCAATGGCACCACAATCAACATGCTTGGAGATCCAAATCCCATCCAACATTGGACCAACTTGAGATGCATTACTAAACACCACATGCCCATTAATCATGAAGCATGAACATCCACTTCTTCCAAATACATTGATCCATCCACACTTTCCAAGCCATCCACAGCTACTCCTTTGACCTCCATCACACCGTCTACTTCCAATACTCCAAGTGTCGATCCAGGACAGAGGTTTTGGCACATACAAATTACACAATACCTACTACATCACTACAATACCCAAGTCTCCAAAATTGCATGGTAGGCCTTGTTTCAGAATAGAGCCAAAAGTGATATTTAAAGTTCCTCCAACAACGACTTTTACAAAATGGGGAGATATGAATGATGAAGATATTTAAGATATTTCGAGGTAAAAGCACAAAGTTGTGTCACACTTTATAAAGGAAATGGCCAATGCTGATTCAACTTTTAAACTTGAATCACTAAAAAGTGGCATATATGTTTTGAATTTTGAAATGATGTAAACTTGTAAAATATTTATTTTTTATATATTTTATGTTTGTATTTAAATTAAAAAATAAAAAATTATTTTAAACTAGTTTTTAATAAATTAACACTATAATTTAGTTGCTGACAAAAAGCTGAAAAAATGAAGTTGCATGGGACGTCAAACGTTTTATAGTAAATTTTATATTTTTTCTTTCAATTTTTTTGTGTGTATTTACAACTTGAAACTTTAGTGCATGGATATATTTTTTTCCAATTTTGATAAATATATATTTTTAAATAAATATTAAAATGTGCGTGAATCAAAAAATAGTTGTTTCCATCGGACGCCAACTTTAATATTAAATATTTATCTAAAATGGAAAAAAAATAAACCATCTTGAAATAGATTCTTTTATCTAGTGCATCATATTTTTTTTCTATTTTTTTAAAAGTTTTAGTATTTTTCCTTGGCATAGTAATCAGCCTAATTTTTTGTGTTGATAACCTACTTTTAGTAAAAATAAAATATAAATAGTAATTAAACTATTAAAATAAATATATTTTTGAAAACTACACTGATGGATCTACAAAAGGGTATTTTTATATATTAAAAAAAATGTTATTTAGATTAGCAGGAGTTATTGCAACTTCAAGGTTTTCAAATAATTTTATTTTTTTAGCCAACAATTATAGTTGAAAAAGTTGTGGAAGCATCTAGCTTAGCTATAATGAATCTTACTAGATCATATGTTTGAACAAAATTAATTTTTAGTTAGAAATACTTAAATTCAGTTGTGCTGATAAGCTGGTGTAAGTGTGACACAAATTTTTGCTTTTACCCTTCAACATGGATTTACAAGGGCATAGAAGACTTACCTCCACTTGCATTTGAATACTACAACAAAGGTTATGATATGATGAAAGCAAAAGGCTATGATAGAACTAGTGACCTTGGTATAAATAAGACTAGAAGAAGAGAACCTATCGTGCCACCCAGAAGCCCAAAGAATATGGGGTTATGGTTTGAGCCACTCAAGATTGATGGTCCACGTACCCATGTACTTTCTAGGGAGGGCATAAATGCTTCTAAAAGTGTCAAGAAATCCGAAGAATCCTACACTAAGACTGACTTGCACGAGTGGGAATTTGGTTCCCAAAGATCTCTGAGTGACTATGAACTTAACAAAACATTCTGAGAACTAGGTGAGCCTTCCTTTGAATTTTTTTTTTATAAAATGTTTAACATCTCACCTAATATTGACCATCCTATAGTCCCTTTAAAAATAGAAGCTTGGCTACAACTCTTTTGGCCTTGTGATGATGAAAAACCTAAATCACCACCTAAACCTATTTTCTATGAGTCCGATTTGCCTGATTCTGACTCGTTCGTTTCTTATTTTGGCCAAGAGTCCAATAAGTGTTCAGGAATTAGCAAGGACAATGATTAAGGAAGAAAATCTATTGGATGTATACTAGACAGAAGCAATTCATATTGCAATGTATATACTTAATAGAGCACAAGCAAGGACAAATAGTTCAAAGACTCCCTATGGGTTGTGGTATGGAAGAACCCCTACTGTGAAATATTTTAGTGTTTGGAAGAAAATGCTATATCAGAAGAGATGAAGAAAACTGAGGAAATCTTCCTTGGATATTCTACAAGAAGCAAGGCTTATTGAGGCTACAACAAGAGGTTGAAAATAATTTTTGAAAGTGCAAGTGTCAAAGTAGATGAAGACTTATGTAATTTTTTTTAATGATGATAGATGGATATCAATTATATGAGTCCTCTTGCAAGGAATAAGAGAAATATGGTGGTAAAGAAAAATAAGTGCATGTTGAAGAGGAATAAGCTTCAAAAAAGATCTCTAAGACCCCTAATTATGTGTAGAATAATCATTTAGAAGACCATATCATTGGTGGTAAAAGAAGAGGTGTGTTGAAAACAAGAAAGGTTGCTATGATAAAAAGAAAAAGTAAACTTATGTTTACTTTCCAAAGTTGAACCTAAAATAGTGATTGAAGCATGCAAAGGTGAATAGTGGATCAAGGATATGGAAGAAGAATTAATCTAGATTGAGAAGAATTAGACTTGGAAACTTGTCCCAAGACCAACAAACAAGAATGTGATTGGAACTAAGTGGGTATTTTAGAACAAGTTGAATGAGAGTGGAGAATTAAGAAACAAGGCAAGAATTGTGTGTTAAGGCTACTCATAAGTAGAAGGAATAGATTTTGAGGATACATTTTCTCTAGTGGCAAGAATGGAAGCTATTAGGATGTTTATGGATTTTGTAGCACATAAGGATGTTTGAGAAAGTCAGTGAGTGTATTTGTGTAGATGTGTCTCTTAGATCTTTGTCATACTTGATAGGAAAGGGACGATGCCCCTTATCTTAGAGTTATTGCATGCAAAGTTAGTCACTCTCGGGGTAGTGCCTTTCGCACAAAGACTTGTCATTAGAAAGATCGATTTTGATCAATGTTTGAGTTGGAAACATCCTAATTTTCATGTGCATTATCTAAGCTCTTGCAAATGTTAGAAGGAATTGCTTGGAAACTATGATAAATGATTGCATAAATCATCCATATGGTCGACCTGCATGTTTGATGCTTTGTCCTTTTACATGATGTTTGTTAGTTAGTTGCAAAAATTGGCCCTTTTTAGATTCTAAGACCCACTAACTATATTATTTGTGTACTCATGAAGACCCTATAAGAGAAGGTATCATGAATGATGTCTTGAAATATTTCTAAGATGTTCTTTAATACAAAATTTGAACACATCGTAAGAGATTTTAATAGATTCTTGCATAGTGCCTTGCTTTGAAAGGTTATTTTTTTGTAACTAGAATTAAGCATATGTATGCATGATAACTTAAGAAGGAATTGAATGCATGTAGACATCCTAAGGTTATCAAATGCATGAAAATAAAATAGTTAAATAATAGAGTGTATGCATGCCATAATAAGTATGCATTGAAAATTTTAAGAGTTATTCCAAATTCTACATGGTGCATCTTGATACATAGGAGCCATGTGTTGCAAGAATGAAAAGACTAAAGGTGTTGAGGAAAGTTTGTAGGTGTTTTCATTGATGTCAACTAGTTATCTACTAGTTGCTATCGGCTATATATGTTGTGGATATTGAGAAAATTGTAATAAAGATATGTTGCACATGTTCAGTGGTTGCTCCTATTTTTGGTCCATAGTTTCTCCTGTGCTTGTGTAGTTCAGATATGTTGCTCATGGTTGTTAGTAGATTTTATATCCAAATTTTTGGTTGTTGATTCATTGTATAGTGCAAGTTGTGTTCACCAGTTGTGAACTATAGTTTTATGTGTTTCTGGTTGAGGTCCAAGAGAAATGTTGTTGGTCTGAATTTATCTTTGATGAAGTCTTATGACTTGCAATTCTAGAGTTGTGTTTCCTTGGTTCTATTGAAGATAGTTTCATCATTTGGGAGATTCGTGCTTAATGGTTCTATATGTTTTGTACTGGTTTGACCGACCTTGTGTGAAATACTACTTTTGAGGATGATGAAGCATGTTGGATCTTTTGGGTCCCTTGAAGCATGTGTTTAGGTCACCCTCATTCTAATTCCACCCTAGGATGTTTTTGCATTGATTGAATTTGAATTTAAATTTGGATGACTGACTTTGGATATGTTTTAAAGTTGAAGATGGTATAAATGCAAGATGAGTTAATGGTGAAGACATGATGATGCAAGAGCAAAGAAGAAAAGTGATAAGAGAAAAGAGGAAGTGCAATTTTTTTGAATTTGGTTGTATTTAGTGAGTGTGTGTGTGTTGAGAGTGTGGTAGATCAATGTGAAGCTTAATGCTGAGTTTCCAAATGTAGTGAGCAGAAGGTGAACTCTATCATTCATGCATGTGTTCAAATAACTATGGTGGAATCCTTTGTTGCATTGGTATTGTAGTCTCTATAAAAACTCTTCTTTTTATTCTTTGTACCTCTATGGTATTGAGACCTCCAGGTTCTAGCCCTATTATATAGTGAATCCTTGTTCCGGATAGTGTGTCCTTATTTCAGGTAGTCGGTCCTTATTTTAGGCAATGAGCCTTGTTTCAAGCATTGAGCCTTTTATAATCGGTCTTGATATTCTCTATAGTGTGAGTTAATCCTTATTGTGGTTTTTCCCTTATTTGGTTTTCCACGTAAATTTGGTGTTATTGTGTTTATGTGTTGGATTTAAGTTTCTGCATTGCCATTTGATGATTAATCATTTAAGCAATATTCAAAATTGGTTCCGGTAATTAAGTTAAAGGTTTAATTATATGACAAATGATTCACCCCACCCTTTCAGTTTTCCTATTAAACAATTGGTATTAGAGCTTGGTTCCTTGGTGAAGAGCTTAATTAGGTATGTGTAGGATCATCATGGAAAAAATAGGCATTTAAGTGGCGATGAAATTTAAAAAAATCAGTTAGGAAACTTGATATAAAAATTTGAATAAGTTATCTATATTATTTCAAAAATATGTAAGAATAGAATCCATAGAAAATTGAATTTAGTTTCTAAACTACTAGGTTTATTCTATTTTTTTTAATCTATTTGGTGAAAATTTGAAATTTCAATTCAGTAGTACATAAATTTTAGGGAAAAAATAAGAAGTAGGTGTCTATGTGACCAACCTAACCACAATAAAATGATAATATTTTAGATATAAGTAGAGGAATCGTGTCTCTATTTGATGCATTTTTTTTTTTCATTTTTTCTAAATAAATAATTAATTATGATTTTTTTATTAAAACTTTAAAAAAAAATAAAAAATCATATGTTTGACTACCTTAACTTGGTGAAAACTTCATGAAATTCATTTATTTTAATCCTATAGTATGAAAAGCATATAATGTGATGCATGTTTTGGATTCAAAAAATGTGAACCATTTGAAAGCTGTAGATGTTTTTTGATTAGCTTATCAATCAAGACTTTAGTCGTAATTCAAATAGAAAATGAATAATAATTATTTATTAAATTCAAAGTAAAGCATAATTTATATTGGTGGAAAGCTGAGAATCTCCTTTAAAAACCCTTTTCATTTCATCAATTTTGGGTAAAAAAAAAATCGTCAGCCACACGGGCCATCATATCACTTACATATCACCACTTTTTGGCCCATCATGATCCTGCACATACCCAACCATTTGAGGAAGGTCAAGGATGGATAGAAAAATGGTTTATGATTATTTGACGTTCTATGGAACTAATTATGGTATTTGGAAAGTATTGATGGAAGAATATCTAGAGTATTGTGGATATGATGTGGAGAAAGCTTACAAATATCATTACACTCCTACTAATGGTCTGAGTACACTTGAAGAAAACAAAGCACATGAAGTGAACAATAAGGTGAAATACATTTTGAAGAATAGTATAGTACATTTAGAGTTGATTAAGGTTCAAAATTGAAAGATAGCTAAGGAAGTCTGGGATGCTTTAGAAAGAGTGCATGATGGTGATGAAAGAGTTAAAGAAGAAAAACTACAAAATTTGGAAACACGGTTTGATCTTCTACATATGTCTGAGAATGAAAATGTAAAAGCTTATGTACAGATATTGGATGAGATAGTGGTTGAAATGCGAGGACTTGGTGTTACTATTGATGAAACAACGATTGTAAAGAAGATTATCAAAACTCTGCCTGATTCTTACAGTGAGAAGGTGAGTGTTATTGAGCAGACTATAGATTATAAGACTTGTACTAAGGATTTTCTGTTAGGATTTTTGACATCTTATGAGATGAGGATGTAGAGTCCAAGGAATGCGAGCAAATCAGAGACTAATTTTAAAGCTACAAAATCTAAAGATACAGATGAAGAGAACTTTGATGAAGTAGAAGCTAAATTTGTAAGAAAAATGAGGAAAGGCTCCGATAAGTATGAAGGAAAGTTTCCCTTTAAATTATTTAGTTGTGGAGAAATAGGTCATTATGCTGCAAAGTGTCCGAAAAGAAATAAAAAGAATAAAAACATATATGAGAAGGAAAATAAAGGAAAGAAGATTAAGAAAGTTTACTATGTAAATGCGAATGCTAATATTTCTGATGAGGATTCAAAATATGAAGATCTTGATGACAATGAATGGTTGTTTTTGGAAATTAAGGATTAACCTACTTCTGCTAAATCTAAAAAATAGGTAAAGGTAAGCCCTCTAGAGAAGGAGAAAAATGAAGGTATGGTTATCTCTACCCTACATGCTAAACAAGAGAAAAATTATTGGGTAGATGATAGTGGTTGTTCACATCATATGATTGGTGATAAAAGTTTGTTAAGCTTGAGAAATATGATGGAGGCTTGGTTATGTTTAGAGGTGATACTGGTGCTAAAATATGTGGGATAGGTTCAGTAAGTTTTGATGGAAAGCATCATACTGCTGATGTTTAATATGATAATGGTTTAAGGCATAATCTATTGAGTGTTGGTCAGATAGTACAAAAAATGATATGATTTTGTGTTTAAGGATGAGAAATGTGAGATTTGGAAAGGATCCAAAACATTGATTGCTACAAGAAAGAAATTTGAAGGGAATATCTATCAACTTAAGGCTTCTGATGGACGATGCTTTATGACTTAGATAAATGACAATTGGTTATGGCATAAGAGAATGTGTCACATAGATTTTGATAATTTGGCAAGGATTTGTGTTGTTCAGGCCATGAGAGATTTACCAAGAATTACAAAGCCTATTAATTCTATTTGTAGGAATTGTCAGTTTGGAAGGAAAGCAAGAAATCATTACAGATCAAAGGAACAATCTACTACCAGAAAATTGGATTTAGTTCATACAAATCTTTGTGCTCCTACAAGAGTGAGAAGTCTACTTGGTGAAAGGTACTTTAATCTTTTAATTTATGATTATTCTAGATATACATGGGTTACATTTCTTAGAGAGAAATCAGACGCATTATGTAGATTCAAGGCATTCAAAGAAATGGTTGAAAATGAAGTGAATTTGAAGAGAAAATACTTTAAGATCTCACAGAGGTGGAAATTTCACCTCCCATGAGTTTAATATGTTTTGTGAAGTTCATGGAATAAAGAGACAGTTATCTACTCTACGAAATTCTTAGCAGAATGGAGTTGTTGAAAGGAAAAATGGAACAATTCAAGATGCTGCTAGGTCAATGGTTACTGAGGATAGTTTACTAGAAGTTTAATGGAAATAAGCTATTCATACTACTATTTATGTGTTCAATCGAGTTCAAGCAAGAGAAAATAGTACAAGGACTCCCTATGAGCTATGGCATGGAATAATTCCTACTATTAAATATTTCAAGATATTCGGAAGCAAATGCTATATCAGAAGAGATGAAGAAACTTTGGGAAAGTTTGATGCAAGAAGTGACAAAGGCATTTTTCTTTGATATTCTACTAAAACCAAGGTATACAAATGTTTCAATAAAAGACTAAGAAAGATTGTAGAAAGCTCAAATGTGAAGGTTGATGAGACTATGAAGAATTCTATTGAAATTGATGGATATGTATTTGATGAACATGATTGTGAAAGAATAAAATAAATTGTGGAAGAACAAGAAAAAGATGAGCAAGAGAAGTAGGATGAAAAAAATGAAAGAGAATAAGATGCTTTGGTGATATCTCCTAGGACACCTAGATATGTACAAAAGAATCATTCAGAAAGTCATATTATTGGAGATAAGACAAAAGGTGTGAACAAGAAGCAAAGTTGTTGCTGAAGTGAATTTGTGTTTACATTATGAGATAGAATCAAAGATAGTAAGTGAATCTTGTAAAGATGAACATTGGAAGGAAGTAATGAAAGAAGAAATTTTGTAGATTGAGAAGAATCAGAATTGGGAATTGGTCCCAAGACTGATAGATAAAAATATCATTGTATCAAAATGGGTATTTAGAAATAAGTTGAATGAGAATGGAGAAGTTGTTAGAAACAAAGCGAGGCTTATGTGTAAAGGTTACTCACAAGTAGAAGGCATAGATTTTCAGGAATTTTTTTATCCTGGTAGCAAGAATGGAAGCTATAAGGATGTTCTTGACACTTGTTGCTCATGAAGACTTTAAGGTCTATTAGATGGATGTGAAGTCAACATTTTTGAATGGTGAAGTAGAAGAAGTATATATGGAACAACTAGAAGGATTTCGGTTGATAGATCAACTAGATATGGTGTGAATATTGAAGAAAGCTTTATATGGGTTGAAGAAAGCTCTGGGAGCTTGGTATGAAAGGTTAGATGAGCACTTAATTCAAAAAGGATTTAACAAAGGTATGCCAAATAGTAATTTGTATTTTAAGATTGAAAATGAAAAAATATTGATTGTAGTTGTGTATGTCGATGATACTATCTTTGGAGGAATGAAAATATGCGCAAGATTTTTGTGGAAGAGATGCATAAAGAATTTGAAATTTCTATGTTTGTGGAGATGAATTTCTTCCTTGGGCTACAAATTAATCAAATAGAGAAAGGATTTTTCATATCACAGTATAAGTATGTGAGAGAGATGTTGAAGAAGGTTGGGATGGATGGTTCCAAACTAGTAAGTACTCCTATGGTGACTGGTTGCAAATTGGGTAAAGATGATAATTCACCTAAGGATGATTAGAGAAAGTAGAGATCTATGATTGGTGGACTATTATATTTGAATGATACTAGACTGGATATCATGCATGTTGTTTGTCTTGTGGCTAGATTTTAAGAATATCTAAAGAAAACACATGTTTCACTTAAAAGAATATTCAAATATTTGAATGGCACTCTGCATTATGGATTGTGGTATCCTAAAGATACTAACTTTACACTTAGTGTCTATACAGATGCAAATTGGGTTGGATGTGTAGATGAAAAAAAGAGTACAAGTGGTGATGCATTCTTTCTTGGATGTATATTGGTGGCATGCTTGAGTAAAAAGTAAGATTCAGTCCCCTTGTATAATGTTAAAGTTGAGTATACTAATATTGCATCTTGCTATACAATTTCTATACTACTTTTGTATCTTGCTAATGTTCAAGGTGAGAAAGCTTACAAATATCCTTACACTCCTCCTACTAATGGTCTGAGTACACCTGAAGAAATCAAAGGACATGAAGTGAACAATAAGGAAAAATACATTTTGTAGAATAGTCTAGTACATTTAGAGTTGATTAAGGTTCAGAATTGAAAGATAGCTAAGGAAGTTTGGGATGCTTTAGAAAGAGCACATGATGGTGATGAAAGAGTTAAAGAAGTGAAATTATAGAATTTGGAGACACAGTTTGATCTTCTACATATGTTTGAAGATGAAAATGTAAAAGCTTATGTACAGACATTGGATGAGATAGTGGTTGGTATGCGAGGACTTGGTGCTACTATTGATGAAACAAGGCTTGTAAGGAAGATTCTCAAAAATATTCTTGATGCTTACAGTGAGAAGGTGAGTTCTATTGATCAGACTATAGATTATAAGATTTGTACTAAGGATTTTATGTTAGGATTTTTGACATCTTATGAGATGAGGAAGTTGAGTCTAATAAATGGAAGCAATTCAAAGACTACTTTTAAAGCTAAAAAAGCTAAAGATCCAAATGAAGAGAACTTTGATGAAATAGAAGCTAAATTTGTAACAAGAATGAGGAAAGGCTCCAGTAAGTATGAAGGTAAGTTGCCCTTTAAATTCTTTAGTTGTGGAGAAATAGGTCATTATGCTGCAAAGTGTTTGAAAAGAGCTAAAAAGAATTAAAAAAGATATGAGAAGGAAAAGAAAGGAAAGAAGATTAACAAAGCTTACTATGTGAATGAGAATGCTAATATTTCTGATGAGGATTCAAAATATGAAGATCTTGATGACAATGAATGCTTTTTTTTGGTAATCAAGGATTAACCTACTTCTACTAAATCTAGAAACTAGGTAAAGGGAAGCCCTCTAGAGAAGGAGAAAATTGAGGGTATGGTTATCTCTAACCTACATGCCAAACAAGAGAAAAATTATTGGGTAGTTGATAGTGGTTGTTCACAAAACATGATTGGTGATAAATGTAAGTTTGTTAAGATTTAGAAATATGATGGAGGTTTGGTTATGTTTGGAGATGATACTAATGCTAAAATTTGTGGGATAGGTTTAGTAAGTTTTGATTGCAAGCATCATACTGTCGATGTTTAATATTGTAAGGTTTTAAGGCATAATCTATTGAGTGTTGGTAAATTGTACATAAAATAATATGATCTTGTGTTTAAGGATGAGAAATGTGAGAATTGGAAAGGATCCAAAACATTGATTTCTATAGGAAAGAAATCTGAAGGGAATATCTATCAACTTAAGGGTGTTGATGGATGATTCTTTATGACTCAGATAAATGATAGTTGGTTATGGCATAGGAGAATGTGTCACATGAATTTTGATAATTTGGAAAGGATTAGTGTTGTTTAGGCCATGAGAGATTTACCAAGAATTACAAAGCCTATTAATTATATTTGTAGGAATTGTCAGTTTGGAAAGCAAGCAAGAAATCATTATAGATCAAAGGAATAGTCTACTACCAGACAATTGGATTTAGTTCATACAGATCTTTGTGGTCCTACAAAAGTGAGAAGTCTACTTGGTGAAAGGTACTTTAATCTTTTAATTGGTGATTATTCTAGATATACATGGGTTACATTTCTTAGAGAGAAATCGGATGAATTATATAGATTCAAGGCATTCAAAGCAATGGTTGAAAATGAAGTGAATTTGAAGATAAAATACTTTAAGATCTCACAGAGGTGGAAAATTCACCTCCCATGAGTTTAATATATTTTGTGAAGTGCATGGAATAAAGAGATAGTTATCTACTCTGAGACCTCCTCAACAAAATTAAGTTGTTGAAAGGAAAAATAGAATAGTTCAAGAAGTTGCTAGGTCAATGGTTACTGAGGCTGGTTTACTGGAAGTTTACTGGAAAGAAGCTATTCATACTACTGTTTATGTGTTTAATCGAGTTCAAGCAAGAGAAAATAGTACAAGGACTCCCTATGAGCTATGACATGGAAGAATTCCTACTATTAAATATTTCAAGGTATTCGAAAGCAAATGCTATGGGTATGTGCAGGATCATCATGGAAAAAACATAGGTGGTTAAGTGGTAATGAAAACTCAGAAAATCAAAGATAGGCAACTTGACGTAAAAATTTGAATAAGTTATGTATATTATTTCAAAAATATGTAAGAATAGAGTTTGTAGCAAATTGAATTTAGTTTCTAAGCTAGTAGGTTTATTTAAAAAAAAAAAAAATCTATTTGGTGGAAATTTGAAATTTCAGTGTAGTAGTACTTAAATTTCAGGGAAAAAATAAGAAGTAGGTCTCTGTCTAACCACCCTATCCACAATAAAGTGATAATTATTTTTTATAATATTTGAGATATAAGTAGAGAACTCATGTCCCGATGTGATGCATATTTTTTTGTAATTTTTTTCAAAGTAAATAGTTAATTATGAATTTTTTATTACAACTTCTAAAAATTATAAAAACTCGTATGTTTGACCACCTTAACTTGGTCAAAACTTGATGAAATTTAATTCTTTTTTTTTAATCCTATAGTATATGAAGCATAGAATGTGACACATGTTTTGGATTCAAAAAATGTGACACCATTTGAAAGCTATAGATTTTTTCAATTAACCTATCAATCAAGACTTTAGTCATAATTCAAATAGAAAATGAATAATTATTATTTATTAAATTCAAATTAAAGCATAATTTATATTGGTGGAAAGATGAGAATATCCTTTAAAATCCCTTTTCATTTTGTCAATTTTGGGTAAAAAAAAAGTCATTAGCCACATGGGCCATCCTATCACTTACATATTTCCACTTTTTGGCCCATCATGATCCCGCACATACCCCTATATCGGAAGAGATGAAGAAAATTTGGGAGAGTTTGATGCAAGAATTAATGAAGGAATTATTCTTGGATATTCTACTAAAAGTAAGGTATATAGATGTTTCAATAAAAGACAAAGAAATATTGTACAAAGCTCAAATGTGAAGGTTGATGAGACAATGAAGAATTCTATTGAAATTAATGGATATGTATTTGATGAACATGATTATGAAAGAATAGAAGAAATTGTGGAAGAATAAGAAAAAGATGAGCAAGAGAAGTCGGATGAACATAATGAAAGAGAAGAATATGCTTTGGTGATGTCCCCTAGGACACCTAGATATGTACAAAATAATCTTCCGAAAGTCAGATTATTGGAGATAAGACAAATGGTGTGAACTAGAAGCAAAGTTGTTGCTGAAGTGAATTTGTGTTTACATTCTGAAATAGAACCGAAGAGAGTAAGTGAATCTTGTAAAGACGAACATTGAAAGGAAGCAATGAAAGAAGAACTTTGGTAGATTGAGAAGAATCAGGCTTGGGAATTGGCCCCAAAACTGAAAAATAAAAATATCATTGGATCAAAATGGGTATTCAGAAATAAGTTGAATGAGAATGGAGAAGTTGTTAGAAATAAAGAGAGGCTTGTGTGTAAAGGTTACTCACAAGTAGAAGGCCTAGATTTTTAGGAAAATTTTACCCCGGTAGAAATTATAGAAGCTATAAGGATTTTCTTGGCACTTGCTGCTCATGAAGACTTTAAGGTCTATCAGATGGATGTCAAGTCAACATTTTTGAATGGTGAAGTAGAAGAAGTCTATATGGAACAACTAGAAGGATTTCAGTTGGTAGATCAACTGGATATGGTGTGAAGATTTAATAAAGATTTATATGGGTTGAAGCAAGCTCCTAGAGCTTGGTATGAAAGGTTAGATGAGTACTTGATTGAACAAGGATTTAACAAAGGTATGAAAAATAGTAATTTGTACTTTAAGATTGAAAATGACAAAAAAATGATTGTAGTTATGTATGTCGATGATATTATCTTTGGAGGAAATGAAAATATGTGCAAGATTTTTGTGGAAGAGATGCATAAACAATTTGAAATTTCTACGTTTGGGGAGATGAATTTATTCCTTGGGCTACAGATTAATCAAATAGAGAAAGGAATTTTCATTTCACTGTATAAGTATGTGAGAGAGATGTTGAAGAAGGTTGGGATGGATGGTGACTGGTTGCAAATTGGGTAAAGATGATAATTCACCTAAGGCTGATCAGAGCAAGTAGAGATGTATGATTGGTGGACTATTATATTTGAATGATACTAAACTGAATATCATGCATGTTATTTGTCTTGTGGCTAGATTTCAAGAAGATCTAAAGGAAACACATTTTGTTGCACTTAAAAGAATATTCAAATATTTGAATGGCATTTTGGATTATGTATTGTGGTATCCTAAAAATACTAACTTTACATTTAGTGCCTAGACAGATGCAGATTAGGTTGGATGTGTAGATGACAAAAAGAGTACAAATGGTGGCGCATTCTTTCTTGGATGCAGATTGGTGGCATGGTTGAGTAAAAAGAAAGATTTAGTCCCCTTGTCTAATGTTGAAGCTAATTATACTACTATTGCATCTTGCTATACACAAGTTCTATGGATGAAACAAACATTGAAAGATATCACAGTGCTATATGATGATCCCATTTCTATTTTCTATGATAATACAAGTGAAATTGATATTTCTAAGAATCTAGTGATGCACTCGAGGATGAATCATATATCTATTAGATATCATTTCTTGAAAGAGAAATTCATGGAGAATGATGTAAAGCTTGAGTATGTTTCAACGAAGGATCAGATTGTTGATAGTTTCACAAAGGCTCTTCCTAAAGATAATTTTGAGTATGTCCGAGAGAAGTTGGGGGTTATTGACCCTCCTTTCTTGAACTATATGCATATGGAGATGCATCAGTTTGGTGGATCTATGGATCTATCTTTCTTCTAGACTGATGTTTTGGTGGCTACCTCTCAAGGGGAGCAGGTGGTATCAAGTGGTGTCATTTTGTGTATTCTGTTTGTCATGTCAAAGGAGAGATCAATGGAAAATATTATTTTTCCTTTTCAATTGATGTCAAAGGGGGAGAAGTGTGTGAAAAAAATTAAAAATAGAATGAGAAGAAAGCATATAAGAGATTATCTTCTAAGGGGGAGAAAACAAGAAAAAGTATTTAGAGGTAGTATGTTGTCTTTGATGGTTTTTCACATCATGTGTTTCCATCAATGAAAAAGGGGGAGATTGTTGCAAGAATAAAAATACTGAAGATGTTGAGGAAATTTTATAGGTGTTTTAATTGATGTCAACTGGTCAAGTGGTTATCTACTAGTTGTTGTTGGTTGTATATGTTTAGGATATTGAGAAAATTGTAATAAAGATATGTTGCATGTGTTTAGTTGATGCTCCAGTTATTGGTCTGGATTTGATCTTGTGGTTGTGTGGTTTAGATATGTTGTTCATTTTTGTTAGTAGATGTTATATCTAGTTTTTTTTATTGCTGATTCATTGTAGAGTGCAAGTTGTGTTCACCAGTTGTGAACTATGGTTTTGTTTGTTTCTGGTTGAGGTCTAAGAGAAATGTTGTTGGTCTGAATTTATTTTTGATGAAGTCTTATGACTTGTGGTTCTAGAGTTGTGTTTCCCTGGTTCTATTGAATATAGTTTCAACATTTGGGAGATTCATGCATAATGGTTCTATGTGTTTTGCACTAGTTTGGCCAACCTTGTGTGAAATACTACTTTTGAGGATGATGAAGCATGTTGGATTTGAAGTGTGTGTTTGGGTCACCCTCATTCCAATTCCACCCTAAGATGTTTTGGTGTTGAACTAATTTGAATTTAAATTTGGATATGTTTTGGAGTTGAGGATGGTAGAAATGCAAGTTGAGTTAATGGTGAAGACATGATGATGCAAGAGAGAAGAAGAAGAGCAATAAGAGAAAAGAGGAAGTGTAGTTTTATTCAACATTGACCCTATTCAGTGAGTGTGTGTGTTGAGAGTGTAGCAAATCAATTGAAAGCTTAATGATAAGTTTTCAGTTGTAGTGAGCATAAGGTGAACTCTCTCATTAATGCATGTGTGCAAATAATTGTGGTGAAATATTTTTTTACATTGGGATTGTATTCTCTCTGTAACAACTCTTCCTTGTCTTCTTGGTATCTATATGGTAGTGAGCCCTCCGGGTTATAGCCCTGTTGGACAGTGAGTCCTTATTTTAGGCAGTGAGCCTTTTTTAAGGAAGTGAGCCTTTTGTAATCAGTTTTGACATTCTCTATAGTGTGATTTAATCCTCACCATGGTTTTCCCTTAATTGGGTTTCACATAAATCTGGTGTTATTATGTTGGTTTCAAGTTTTTGCATTGACATTTGATGATTAATAATTTAAGCAGTATTTAGAATTGGTTTCAGTAATTAAGTTAAAGGTTTAATTTTGTGACAACTGATTCACCCCTCCCCTCTTAGTTATCCTATTCAACAACATGTGTTGCATGATGACGATAATGCATAAGATGGTTAGAACATTATTATTTCTAAAACTTTTGATGTGCATGTTACCTCTCTCATGTAAGAATGCATGATTGTATGTATAAGTGAAGCATTAAACTTGTGAGAAGTTAATCTAGTAGATCATTGAGAATGAAGACCTATGACTCTAGAATACATTATCCATAGTAATTATGTAAAACCTAGATGGTTAGCACTTTGTAGTGTCTTGAAAAAGTTATATGGGTCCCATGAGTTATTTGAACCCATGGCTATAGTTGGTTAACCTATCTTCCTTAATGAGATATAGAGTGGTAGAAAGGATCCTACCTTATATGTAATCTTCTAATGTGGTTGTGATGAAGAAATGACCATACCTTGCAAATCAAGGGAAACTAAGTTATAATGTAGATTGAAGATCATCGAGTCTAAGGACTTCAATATGTTAACCTACATAAGTATTTGGATGTCATAGTATTAGGATTGTGATAGTGACTTGAGATGTAGATTGTGTAGACCCTTAAGTGGGTAGCTATTGCATGACTAAATGAAATGTCATCTCTTGCATAATACAATTTTCTTTAGTTTAGTAGCATTGCATGGCTTGTCTTTGAACATGTAATCAAAGTGACCTTATGCTATAAGTCTTGGAATTCCATATTTGGTTATTGTGCTTTGTATAATTCATGTAATATTGAATTGAATAAGAGGAAATTTAATTCCAAGTCAAACCATGTATATTGACTTATGAACTTTGGAAATAATGTGGAATTACTCTTTCACATGTCTTCTTGCATTACATTGAAAATAAATATTTGAGTATATAAAATGAATGGAAGCATGTATGAATATATGAAATCATTGCATGAATGCGCTACTAGGAATGACTTGGTTTGTGAATGTGGTTAAGTATTTTCTCTAGTGCACCTAGGATGAAAGGTGTCATGTAGCCATTTACTCCTTTTGTGTGCTTACTATGGACACATATTTATGTGAAGTGTTTCAAATTGATGATTTATTTGATTTAATTGATGAAATTGTTTCTTGTGTTGTAAGGAACAACCTTTGTACTTTAGTTTTTTCTTATGATTAGATTAGTCACCAATTCCTTGATGGTCGATTTTGCGACCCTTGGTTGTACTTTATTTATTGTTGGAATTGTCAACATTTTCTAACTTAGTGTTGAAATTGGTGATTTTCCTCTGTTGAGTTTTATTTTGAATCTTTTTGTGACTATTCAATTTTTTTGACATTGTTGTTCCTCTATCACATTAAGTCTTGTAACCTATCAAGTTCACCATGAACAATGATAGAACGTTGAGGGAGTCAATTGTGGAAAACATACTGATCTTGAATTTGTATCATGATTGAATTTTGTCTTACAAATTGTGAAGAATGGCATGCATGCTTGCTATGTATGATAAATGAAATGAAATGCAATGTATGATATGCATTGTGAAGACTTAAATTTTATTAAGTGATTGACATTAGTGTATTCTCTTCATTCATTTAAGATGTACTAAAGATTGTTTTCTTGTATATGTTTGAAATGATACAAAAGTACTAGATAGACTATAGCACATAGATGTATGATGCTAGTAGATGGTCTAGAAGGGAGGGATACCCCCTTGTTTATGTTTTCTAGGGTGGGTTCTAGTGAGATTAGATTTTTATTCTCCAAAATCTAGTTGGGTATGTGTAGGATAATCATGGAAAAAATAGGCCCTTACGTGACAATAAAAATTTAGAAAATCAGAGTTAGGCAACTTGATGTAAAAATTTGAATAAGTTATCTATATTATTTCAAAAATATGTAAGAATATAATCTGTAGAAAATTGAATGTAGTTTCTAAACTACTAGGTTTATTTAAAAAACATAAAAATCTATTTGGTGAAAATTTGAAATTTCAATGCAGTAGTACTTAAATTTTAGGGGAAAAATAAGTAGGTGCTTGTCTGACCACCCTAACCACAATAAAATTATGATATTTTTTTATAAGATTTTAGATATAAGTAGAGGATTCATGTCCTAATGTGATGCATATTTTTTTGTAATTTTTTCCAAGTAAATAATTAATTATGATTTTTTTATTACAACTTTTAAAAAACTATAAAAACTCGTATGTCTAACCACCTTAACTTGGTCAAAAATTCATGAAATTCATTTTTTTTTTTAATCCTATAGTATGTAAAGCATAGAATCTGACACATGTTTCAGATTGAAAAAAATTGATACCATTTGAAAGCTATAGATTTTTTTCAATCAACCTATCAATTAGGACTTTAGTCATAATTCAAATAGAAAATGAATAATAATTATTTATTAAATTCAAAGTAAAGCATAATTTATATTGGTGGAAAGCTGAGAATCTCCTTTAAAAGCCTTTTTCATTTCATCAATTTTTGGTAAAAAAAATTCGTCAGCCACATGGGCCATCATATCACTTACATATCGCCACTTTTTGGCCCATCATGATCCTGCACATACCAAGTTAAGTTGCATTTTATGCAACATGAGATTGGCTAATATTTATAGTCAATGTGTGTGTTGGACTATTTTTATTTATCCTCTTTTTGTCATTACCTAACATGGAACTTACATGTTCTAACAATAGATAGAAATGCATGTAGTTAGGTATGCACTGGTCCCCTTGCCTCAAATTATTTTGAGATAGCTAGGTGCTTGCAGGGTTAGTAGATCTTTGGTTAGGAAGATCTCCATGGAATTATAAACCACATGAATTGGGTGGAAAAGAACCCAAATTGTGATATCAACTTTGACTAGTCAATTGTGGATTGATAGTTAGTGACGATTAACAGCTAGTGACTAGCTATGTGAGGATTGATAGTCAGAGAAAATTGACTAGCCAAGTGTGGAACTGATAGTCAAAGATTTTTGATAGTCAGTGAATAGCCATGAGTGGATTGATAGTTAGTGACAATTGATAGTCAATGACCAGCACCATGAGTGGATTGATAGTCAAAGACTTCAAAGATCATGTTTTGCATACCATTAATTGTTTACTACTTGTATGATGCACTATCATTGGTATAAGTGTTGTGTTTTGTAAACATACTAACATATGACTGATGCACTTGCATATGTGGAGATATAAAATGTATGCAAAATACATCTACTGGTTGAATTATTGTTACTTTTGACTCATGTATATTGATGATTTTGATTGCAAATGAGTCTCTATATGAGAATAATTTTGTAAGGATAATATACCTTTGATAAATTGAGGACGTGCAATGCACAAGAGTATCATTCATAAAGGAAGGTATGTGAATGAATTCTATATATATTTCCACTTATATATGATCAAGATGTGGCCTGGCCAATGTTAATCATATTTTGGAATTGTAATCCTTGCCTTACAATATTGAATTTCCTATGAGGTGCTAATATTTAATGAGCTAGAAATAGCACAAGTGTGTAAAAGGAAATATGGGAACATTGAAGAGGAAACACGAGCAACCTGGACAACCAATCAAACTAAAAGGGTATGGTAAGCATAGGTATGCATGTGCATGAATATGAAATTTGAAGCTTGAGAAAATGTGCAAAATCGTTTACATTACTTAATTATCAAGATGATTAAATATTATGAAGATAAGAAGAAATGTTTTGAATAAAATTTGAATCTAAATTTTATTATGGGTACTAACATGGACTAAAGTGATATGTTGTTTCCATGAGTGCAATAGAAAAATCATCACCATTCTAAGGGAGAGAACATTGTTGGAGAAGATGTAACCTAGCTCTGTAAAGTTGAAAGGTAGTAATGGAATAGAAACACACTCACTTAGAAATGGATGCATGAATTTTTTGTCAAATGAATGTGATTCTCTTACTTTGAATGTGCATGTTTCATTGAGTGAATTTAGTTGATGAAAATGTTTACCATGCCTTATATGATCTTGAAATATTGTGTTTTGAATATAATAAAAAAGGAATTGATAGTACTTGTTTGGAAAAGAGTGAAACCTCAAATACTTCAATGATTATTGAAAAAGGCATTGGAACGATGTCTCTTTCTAGTGGGGAAGGATGTCACATCCCAACCTTGCACAATTTAACTGGGAAAGATAAATAAAATAAATAAAAGGTCTTTTTCAATATCCTAATGAAATTAAAGAGTTTAGTTAAGCTTGTTAGTATTATAATCTAAATATAAAACATTATACATAAAAATAATTAGAAACTTAATTATTGATATTCAAAATAAGTCTTAAATTATAAATGAATGAATTATTCAAAATAATTAGATAGAGCTATTAAAATGAGATAATTAAATCTACATGCATTTAACTGATGAATGCATGAAATTCATTTATAAGAATGAGTGTGTTTTAGTATGTAATATATTTTTGCATGAACATGTTAATTAAAATAATATAATAATATTTAAGGAGTGGAGGCAATTTCAATCATCATATAAGGAAAAAAAAATTGGGTGGTTGGAGAGCATTAAGGAAGGAGGAGAAAACAGAGTAAATGACATAAAGAAGGCCATTATTAGGTTTCTCCCCATTCATTCTTACTTGGAGGGGGAAATGCATCAATTGTACTTGGGGTAGTAACCAACAAAGGCCATGATCACCCAGTTGCAAACATTGGTATGCATGAGAATAAGCTTGAAAATTATTCTCAGTGGATGCAAGACTGCAGAAAAATAGCTAGTAGATGGCATAATACCAATTCATGAATTCGAGATGCTTGGGTTTGGGAGAGGAATGGTGAAAGGATAAAGTTTTTGGGAAATGTCAAGTTTCAACTACTCTTGAACGAGGTGATTCAATTTCACCACTTGGAGTTTTGAGGTATGCACCCAATTACTTAATGTCTTCAACTCTCTCTCTCATGCGGTTATATATATCTCGTGATCTTTTCTTCCATGGTGAATCCTTTCTTGTGGAATTTTTTGAATCATTCTACATGCCTTGTCTATGCTTCTACATTTGGCATGTGCATTAATGAGACCCTTCTAGTTTAAATATCTTCTAGATTTATCCTTATCATTTTGTTTGATGGATGTTCATAGTGCAGTCCAAAAGCTTCTAGGTTCAGTAAATTCTTTTGGACAGATATTTCTTTGAGGCTTTATCACCAATCCACTTAACATATGCCCTTTACAATGGCATTTCTTGAGACCACCAAATTTTTATGAAATTGATCCAAATATGATAAAAAACAAAATTGAGTCATCTTTTAACAAGAATAAAAGGAAAAGGCAGATGTTAGGGATGAAATTCTTAGGAGTGATGGATTGCTCACATAAATAAATTGTATAGTGTTACTTGAAGTTCGAGTAATTCCTCTAATTCTTACTCGATGGGTGATAGGTGGCTACCTTAGAACCCATTCATGAGATACCCTTCTTAGCACCCTTTTATTTTTTCTATTAGATCATTGTCTCTTATTTGGTTGTAGCTCTAGGTGTAATGGTATAGTTGGGATAATGTGTTGCCGAGTTCGAACCTATGTTACCATGTATTATAGCTAACGTGTATGCCTAGGTTTGTAATACAACCATACGTTATGAGTTGACCCTGGTTTCATGTTTGCAAAATTTCTTAAGCATACTACTCAACTATCTACCTTAATGGTGTTGGAAATATTCTATACCCAACAGACCTGCCAACTCAACCCCCACGTAATCTGTAACAATTTAATTTGCTAGATGATTTTGAATTCAAATTGGAGTGCTCATTTTGACCTTGCAACAACCCAACATTTACCTGCAAAAATTAATGTGGTGGGTTAATTTAAAATTTGAATGTAGTGCTCATTCTCATGAGCTTGAAACATGTAAAGAAGAAAACAAGGAATGTAACTGTCAGTTGGTAGTATAAAATTTTTGCATTGTGTTAAACTTGCAGTAGCAAAAGAATATTCAGAAGGAAGGAATGTTTGTTGAGAGAACAGTAGTGCAAACAAAATATCTATCAGACGTAGTGCAGTGATAGCTGCAGCTATAATATTGTAGCAAGTTTTAGTTCCAAGTGTGAGTGTACCACCACAAAATATTGGATATTTTTCCAAGTAGTAGAGGTAGAAGTCAAAGAGGTAGAGGCAAAATCAATTCTAGAAGAGGTGGTTCTGACAACATAGAGGAGTTGAGCAACTTACAATCAACAAACTAGAACCAAAAGAGGAACAACAGTTCAAATCAGAAGTATGAGAAAAGTAATGTCTAGTGTTATTACTATCACAAGTATGGACACTATGCTAGTGAGTGTAGAAAGAAGCAGTTGACTATGGAGGCCAAAATGCAAATATAGCAAGTGAGCACAAGGTTGAAAATGACAAAAAGTCCAATGTATTCATTGTTTGCAACCTTGTTGAACATAGTAGTAATGAAGTATGGTACTTGGAAAAAAAATACAACAACCACATGAGTGGTAACAAGAATTTATTTGCCTCCATGGACAATAGTATAAAGGCTGAAATCAAAATGGGAAATGATGAGAACGTTCTCGTGATGGGAAGAGGTGTTGTCAGCATTCAACCCAAGAATGGTGAGAGGCAACGAATTGAGGATATCTATCATGCCCCCAACATAAAACATAATCTATTGAGCATTGGGAAAATGGTCCAAAATGGTTATAGAATCCTAATGGAGAATGGAGAGTGCAATATATTTGACAAGGGAGGCAACAAGAAAGTGATGGTTGCAATGAAAATGATGAGAAATAAAATGTTTCCTCTTAGGATGCACATAGTATCTGGGAAATAAACAACCAACACACAACAACAACATTGTTTGTTGGCACTCACAATAGTCAATAGTGGAACAACAGTCTGCATTCAAGACAATCATCAAAGGTGCATCTAAACTATGAAATTTAAGGTATGGGCACTTAAGCTTTTCTAGTTTGAGTTTATTGTCTAGGAAAGGCATGGTTAGAGGTGTACCATCCATTGGAGAACCCGGCGGAAAGTGTGAGGTTTGCATCTTAGGAAAGCAACATAGGCAACCTTTTCAATCAAGGTACTCTAGGAGAGCAAGAGCACCACTAGAATTAGTGCACTCAAATTTGTGTGGACCCATGAAAACCCCCACTTAAGGAGGAAATACTTATTTCATGACATTTATAGATGATTATAGCAAAAAAATATGGGTGTATTTTTTGAAAAACAAATCGGAAGCCTTTGAGAATGTTTAAGTGGTTTAAGGAAATAGTTGAAAAGGAGAGTGGTCATTATATGAAATACCTTAGAATAGATAAAGTGGGAGAGTACATCTCCAAAGAATTTCTAAATTTCTATTCACAAACAATTCACAACTAGGTATACTCCATAGAAAAATGGAGCGGCCGAGAGGAAAAATAGGACCATTCAAGACATGGGAGAAAGTATGTTGAAAGAAAAAGGGCTATCAGACAACTATTGGGGAGAAGTTATAGCAACGACAATCTATATACTGAATAGGTGCCCCACAAAGGCTATCCATGATAGGATTCAACAAGAGGCACGGACAAACCACAAATGGATTGTTGAACACCTAGATATTTTTGGGTGTGTGGAATATGCATTCGTGCCAAAAGAGAAGAGGCAAAAATTTTATGACAAAGGTGAGAAGTGCATCTTCATAGGCTATAGTGAAGAGTCAGAAGCCTATAAATTGTATAATCCCATCACCAAGAATGTTGTGATAAGTAGGGATGTTGTTTTCATTGAGAATGAAGCATGCGATGGAACGGTGGATGACACCACAAGTATTTCAGTCACAATACCCCTTGATTATGAAGAAGCTCCAAAAGATAGCAACTTAGGAGGAGCTCAAGAGAGCAGTAGCTTGGGGAGAAACTACTGTAGAGAATTGGTAAATAGCAGCACTAGTGATGTGCAACAAAATAGTAGCTCTGTAGGTGTTCAGTAGAACAACAACTCTAAAATAGAGACAAAAAATTAGTAGCTCTAGAGTACAACAGAATAGTAGCTTCGATAGTTAGCAATAAAATAGCTCCAAAGGTTAGAGTGACAGTAGCTCAGAAGAAAACTGAGATGTGACACTTGCATCACTGATGCCATAGAAGATAAAGAGTGTGAGGGAGATATATGATAGCACACAACATTTTGATTTTGATGAAAATTTGGATTTTGCATTATTCTCTTAGAGTGATCCAACACACTTTGAGGAAGCGGTGAAAGAAGAGAAGTGGTGTAAGGCTATGGATGAAGAGTTGGATGATATAGAGAGGAATCAAACATGGGAGCTAACCGATTTACCCAAGGGTATAGAAGTGATTGGAGTTAAGTGGGTCTACAAGACCAAGTGTATAGCTGAAGGAAAAATTGAAAGACACAAAGCAAGGCTAGTTGTCAAAGGGTACAAATAGTAGCCTGGCATAGACTATGATGAGACATATGCACTAGTTGCAAGGTTGGAAATAGTGTGGATAGTGATAGCAGTTGTAGCATAACATTAGTGGAAGGTGTTTCAAATGGATGTAAAGTTAGCCTTCTTGAACAAAGTTGTGAAGGAGGAAGTGTATGTGGAGCAGCCGCCTAGTTATGAAGTCCCAGGGCAAGAGGAAAAAGTGTATAGGCTCTGAAAATCTCTTTATCAGGTGAAACAAGCACCTTGAGTGTGTTATAGCAGAATAAACTCCTATCTATTGAGCAATGGCTTTAGAAAAAGTAGCAGTGAGCCCACACTCTACATCAAAGAAGTTCAAGGTGATATTTTAATTGTTGTTTTGTATGTAGATGATTTTATTTTTACTGGTAACTGTGACAACAAAATTGTTGATTTTAAAGAAGTGATGAAAAATGAGTTTGAGATGACAGATCTAGGTTTGTTGAAGTATTTTCTTGGGATAGAAGTTTAGCAAACAATGCATGGAATATTCATTTTGTAAACTAACTATTCAAAATATATTTTGAAGAGGTTTAAAATGCATAACAACAAACCTGCCCCGACATCAATAGCAAAAATTCTAAAAATGTAAAAGAATGACAACAGTAAGGAAGTGAACCCAACCCTCTACAAGAGTATGGCTAGAAGTTTGATGTATTTGACATGAACAAGGCCTAATTTAATGTATGTAGTAAGTTTGATATCTAGGTTCATGAAGAAACTTAAGGACACACATTAGTAAGTAGGAAAGAGGATTTTAAGGAAAGTCAATTGAACAACAGGTAATGTCATCATGTATGGTGCATATAATGAACTTAAGTTGGATGGTTTCAAAGATAGTGATTGGGTATAAAATGTAGATGATAGGAAGAGAACATCAGGGTATGTCTTCAACATGGGATTGGGTGCAATCTCATGGGCATCAAAGAGGCAACCCATTGTCTCTCTCAGAATAACAAAAGTAGAGTACATAGCAGAAAATGTAGCAGCATGTTAGGATATTTGGTTGAGGAGGATCCTTGCAGATTTATAGTAAGAACAAGAATACAACATGGTCATTCATTGCACTGACAAAGAATCTAGTCTTCCATGGATGAAGCAACCATATTGAGATTTGTTATCATTTCATAAGGGAATTGGTAGAACAAGGTGAGATAGAATTACAATATTGCAGATCTAAGTAGCAGTTGGCCAACATCTTCACCAAGGCATTTCCAAAGGATAGTTTTGAATGCCTAAGAGATAGGCTTGACATTGTGGATAGCTTCAGAGATCAACTCCGAAAGGATGTTGTAGATTGATAGTTGACTTGCAGATTAAGGGGGAGTGTTGGAAATATTCATTGGAAATATTGTGTAGTTAGTAGACCTATCAAGTCATCCACCATGTAATCTATAACAATTTAATTTGGTAGGTGATTTTGAATTCAAATTGGAGTGCTCATTTTTGAGCTTGCAACAACCCAATGTTTACTTGCAAAAAATAATGTGGTAGGTTAATTTTAAATTTAAATGTAGCACTCATTCTCATGAGCTTGAAACATGTAAAGATAAAAATAAGGAATGTAACTGTGAGTTGGTAGTACAAAGTTTTTGCATTGTGTTAAACCTAGAGTAGTAGAAGAATATTCAAAAGGAAGGAATGTTTGCCAAGATAGTAGTAGTGCAGACACAATATTTATTAGACGTAGCATAGTGATGACTACAGCTATAGGATTGTAGCAAGTTTTAGTTTCAGGTGTGAGTGTAGCACCACCAAATATTGGACATCTATCCAAGTAGTTTTAATTTTATTTTTTTTTGTAAAAAAGAGCATGTCATTTCTATTTTATAAGTTTTTGAAAGAAAATGAGGAATATATGAAAAGTTAATTTACTCTTGTGATATTTTCTTTCATGTTGTCATTGTACATCTTTTGTATTATTTTATCCTTTCTATTTTGTTCATTCTGTCACCATGTAACAACAGTGACTTTGTGGTTGCACCCCTTCCTACCAACAAATGGATCCTTCATTTAAGGTGTAAAGCTCTCCATTCCTTGCATCATTGCATCTCAACTACTAGGTTTTTTCAAATGAGTCCTCCATTAGCATCTTGTTTGAGAAGAAAAATCTAGGTTTATAGAACCAACCAATAAAATGGGAAAGCCACATCCCCTATAATTATGAGTTAAAAAAATATGAACACATGAAGTGACAATGGATTTAAAGAATCTAGAAATTAAGAGTCACTAATATTTAAATATATCTATTAAGAATACAACTTGGAATTTTGATGTTCTATTCATAATATTTAGTCTCCCTTTTGGGTATGTGTAGGATCATAATGGACCAAAAAGTGGCGATATGTAAGTGATATGATGACCCATGTGGCTAACGACTTTTTTTGACCCAAAATTGCTGAAACGAAAATGGTTTTTAAAGGAGATCTCAACTTTCCACCAATATAAATTATGCTTTACTTTGAATTTAATAAATTATTATTATTCATTTTCTATTTGAATTATGACTAAAGTCCTGATTGATAGGCTTATTGAAAACCATCTATAGATTTCAAATGATATCACATTTTTTGAATCCGAAATATGCGGCACATTCTATGCTTCACATACTATAGGAATAAAAAAAAAAGAATTAAATTTCATGAAGTTTTGACCAAATTAAGGTGGTCAGAGATACGAGTTTTTATATTTTTTAAAATTTGTAATAAAAAAATCATAATTAATTATTTACTTGGAAAAAAATTACAAAAAAATATGCATCACATTGGGACATGATTCCTCTACTTATATGTAAAATATTATAAAAAAATATTATCATTTTATTGTGGTTAGGGTGGTTAGACAGACACCTACTTCTTATTTTTTCCCTAAAATTTAAGTACTACTGCATTGAAATTTCAAATTTTCACCAAATAGATTTAAAAAAAATAAAAATAAACCTAGTAGTTTAGAAACTATATTAAATTTTCTACAGATTCTATTGTTACATATTTTTGAAATAATATAGATAACTTATTCAAATTTTTACGTCAAGTTGCCTAACTCTGATTTTTCTGAATTTTATTGCCACTTAAGGGCCTATTTTTTCCATGATGATCCTGCACATACCCTTTTACTAAGCATGTTGTTAAAAAAATAAAGAAAAATTCCTATCATTTGATTATTAGGTAACATTCTCAAATGTTACTATTTGGCTTTTCATTTAGCTTCAACCATCTGAACAATGCACAGTCAAACGTTCTAATTATTACTATTATATCATAAATAGTGTTGAATGTTACATGTTCAACAATGTATCCTTTATGTGTTTGATTGGAGGAGGGGGCCTTGCCCTGTGGGAGTGTTGTTATCCTTTACCTATCTCTGTGGTATGGATGGGAGTTACTTTGTCCCCTTTCGGTGCTTTTTTTTTCTCAGTGGGTTGCTGTGGGGTCTCTGTTTTTGGGGAGTCCCTTGGTTGATTTTTTTCCCCCTATGGAGGATGGTGCCTTTTTTGGTGGAAGATTTGTTTGGGTTTTAGAGGTTGTTTGTGTTGCCTTTGTTCCTTCGGTTTGGATACCTTGGGAGGAGGTGTGTGCATGTGTTGTTGGAGTTCCTTCTTGCTACTTTGTTCTACAATCATATTCTATAGAGGCAAATATTGCTCCTACTGAGGTGGAGCCCTCTCCTATTGAGGTGGAGCTGGAGATTGTAGCGCTGGTAGGAAGTGCTTCTCTCTTGGGTTTGTCCCTATCGAGGTGGTGTGTGCTCACTTTGGAGGGAGGCTTTTTCGGTAGTTCTGGTACCCACTTCTTCCTCTCCTATAGAGGGGAACCCCATCCTTTTGAGGTGGGTTTGGGGTTGGTGTCTGGATGGCTGGTGCATTCAAATGAACATTCCTCCTCTACAACTTGTGTTTCATACCCCTCTTCTGGTAGGATTCTTCTTGGCTCAATACTATTTTATTCGAGCGAGAGATTGACCATTGTCCAACTGCTGCAGGTGGTTAGTGATCAGGTTGCTTCAAATAGCCTTATTGGGCTAGATGTGTTAGGGGTTGTTTCTTGGCTCAAGGCCTTTAGTGTTTTTGACTTAGGACTGTTGTTTGTCCTAATATTTTTATCACTCCTGGGTTTGATGCCTGGAATGAATTGTTAGTTGTTTATGACTTAGGACTATTGGTTCTGAGTGTGCTGTCGATCCTAGATGTCTAGTGACTAGGTGTTGTTTGGCTCTGCTGCATGTGTGGTTTCTATTGCTCTCTATTTTTTTGGCTTGTTAGATTTGTAGTGGGTTCATGGTCCCTTCAAAACCATGCTTGGTGATCCTCCTTGGCCCTTGTGGCTTGTTGTGTAAAGGGTACGACACCCTGTAAATGCTGCTTATCTTTTCAAAACCAATGTATCCTTTCTTTTGAAAGGAGATTTTCATTATTTGAATGGTAGTAACAATATTGTTCCAAATGATATTAAATTATTTTAAAGATTTTTAAAACATAGTTTCATTTATTCATATCTTTCTTAATTATATTTAATGTTTAAAATGGTGTTTAAATCTGAATGTTATAAAAACATATCATTCTTCGATATATAATTGTTACAAGAATGAGTTTAAATCATATGAAATGTGTCATTCTAAATAAGTTTATTCTTTCAATATATTTTGATTTAAATTAGAACTATACGTTTATCATTCTATTTGTAATGGATGATACCAATATCTCATCAAACTCATCACACCTCACAAATTTCATTGTATTGAAACCAACAAAGACATGGTATAAGAAAAACATTACAATTCTAGCCATAATTTGACTTGAATCAAATACAAAATGGCCTTGTGACATTTTGATTATTAATTAGACTCAGAACGCTAAATTCTAGTGGTGACACTATTAATTACATTCTTGTAATAAATAGTACATGAATGAGAAATTTTGATGGAAGTTGATATCTCTTTCTAAACTTAAAGATTTGCATAAAAGAATGTGTATACACATATATACATATAGTTATGATTAGAAGGCCATATATATGTACATTCATAGATAATCCATTTATGCATATACACACACATGTGATATACCTTCTTTCTATTAACTTATTTACTTTACTCAAATAATAATTGGTTGATTTTGTTGTAAAGGAGATAAGAAAAAAAGTTTTGGTTTGATACCTTATATGTATTGGATGTCTATTTATGATTACACATTAATAACAATTAGAGATCAAGATAAATGGTTGTTTTCATGTTGCTACACATTGTAACTATTGTCTCAAGATTGTTATTGCGGAATATTTTGATTCTATTAGAAAGTACAAGTTGATGTAGAATAGACTATTGCACATTATGTTATATGTCGCAAGTGAATAATTTTGTAGATATTGTTGGATGCACAACTTGATGAAGAAATGACTATGAAGATTAATTCTGAAAATAGAATCATGTGAACTCTTATGAATTATTGTTTATGTTTTCCCATGTAAGAAAGGTAATGTTTGTTCATATAATCATCAAACATGTTTTCTCATGATGGTCGGATAAGAGATAATGTGGTAATGAGATATCTTTACTTATGAATGTATAATTATATATATACCCATATATATGTATATACATACATACATGAGCTATACCTTCTTTATTTAATATTGCATCTTGTAGACACTCAAAATTTTCCCTCACAATTTTCCTATTTTATCGTCTATTAATTAAATGGATATTATCATCTGCTTCATTAATTCATTTAATACTTTCTTCTATTCATTCATTAATTTGCTTAAACCATTAACATATTAAACGAATTTTTCCATTTGCATAATCATTTATTCATCATTTATTCATTTCATACCTGCTTTATTCATGCATAATAATATCCATATATTAATTTATATTGATCTTATATCCATTGCATATTTTAAATCAATTGCATTTTCATGTATAAATCCATTTAAATTTATATCATTCATCTACTTTGTAAATGCACTTTTAACCTAAATTCCTAAATCTCCATCTTATCATAAAGTCATCCATTTATCTCTCTCATTCCCATCAATTTCATTTGATTAAACAATATGGGATAATTATTCTTTCTCCACTTCACTCTTTTCATCCCACATTTCTCCCATGACTTGAATCTACCCTATGAAGACATCTATAAAAGGCCTCTTTCTTCTCACCATTGGAAATAGACACCCCTATTTGATACATACACATTTGATTTCAATCATACAATATTTTATTTCATTCATCATAGCTTCTTGCTGGATTTGTGCTTGTGAAAATTTGAGAGCAACAAATGCACAATACAAGATTTTGATGATAGGAAATAAATGGAGTTAGTTTTCTTTTCAATGCATATTTTTTGGTTTTCATAGTATAGTGTTATGTTTTGCATTTTCTTTCATTTAGGAAAGCTTCATTGATGTTATGCTGAGATTTTGATTTCTAGTTATAGTTTCATTTAGTTTTTCATTTCCAGTTTAAACAAAATGGTGGACCCGACATGAAATATTTTATGGAGATTTCATTTCTTCCAAATTTTATCAAATAAATTTTATTTGAATATCTTTTAGGGAGAATAAATTTCTTGCAGTGACAGATCTTGCATGCTTACATGTTGAAGCTATGGCAATGAACAAAATTTCCACTTGTTAAAGACGTTGTCATTTGGAAAGCTCGAGACAACATTTCTACGAACCTTCTCTTTGATAAATTCATTCTTAGGAATTTTGAGAATTTTGGTTTATAGATTTATATTTATTTTCCTTTCAATAAATACTGTGAATCTAAATATGCTAGTAATAAAGACTTATATCGAAAGATATTACTTTTGAACACTTTTGTGAACCTGGAGTTACTGTTGAACATTATCCTCAAATAAGTTTTCCTTTAGTTCTTGCATATTAATAAGTAAATCCATACTGATATTTGATTTTTCATCATGTGATGCTTATTATATTAAGGATTAATCTTAAGGCGATACTGTTTTGTGCTCCTATTGATATTATTATTCATTATGGAGTAAAGTAACCAGGTATTTCCTTTAAATATCTAGATATTTGAAACGAATACTTTCTTGCGAACTTTCACCGCCACCATTACTATATCGGGTCTCTCTTGTAGTTTCAAAATAGTTTTGGTATTAGACACATCTCACAAAATCGATTGGCTTTGGTAGCCACTCCCAACCCATCCATGTTGATCTCTCGTAAGGGATTCCTTTGGAGCCCTTGTCTAGCGATTAAGTCACTTGGAGTAACCAAATTTTGAGATTAATGTTATTTTCTTTCTTAGTTCAATTTTTTATTTTGTGGTTAATCTTTGGCTTTTTTGTAGGTTTGTTTGTCCACGACTCAAAAAATCAAAAACATAAAATCTTGTTTGTCGAAGACCAGTGACTCAAACTGCAAATTAGTGTGTTGTAGGTTCGATTGTTAGAGAATCTATCTTGAAACATTGTCTCTTTTTTTTTTTAAACATTGGATTAGTTGGTATAAAAATAACTTGAGTGTTTTATTTGACATTATAAGTGGGGTTAAAATTAACAAGTGTTTTCCATATCTTGTGGTTTGCATTTTTGTCACTGAATGCATATATACTCTTTTCTCTCGCCACTTGGTGATCTTGAGAATCAAAAGTGTTCCTTTGAAATATTGTATAACCACTGACATATTTCAATTTGGATTTAAAACGAACCCCATAAGAGTGTGAGGAAAAGGCATTGTGTATGCTCTCTCCTTGTGCTTTGTGTGATCTAGGAGATCAAAAACAATGTACTTCATTTATTTTGTTTACCCTTTAGAGGGCCTACCTCAAAAGAGGGAATGATTGGAGGCGGCACTATTTTGGTCCGTTATATAAATTTTCATGACCATTACGAATGTCTTGGATCACTTGGTGAGGATATCCTATGCAAACAAGTGCCACCCTTAGTTTCCACACGACATGTCAAAATCCTTTCTTAGGAAGGGATCGAGAGGCCTCTTAATTGAGCTAATCTTGCCTTGCACATAGGAACTAGTATATCCTCGAAACATAGACTAAGAACCATTGTTTTAGTGGCCAAAATTATTTTTACTTGCTAGCATAGGAATGGTTGTTTTGAATCCACCCCACATCTTCACTATTATTGTATAGAGAAAAAGATTCCTCTTTGGGGAATGAGACTTGGTGTGACCGTGTCATGTAAGGGGGAGCCAATGTAACCAAGTCTCTAGTTGTCTACCTTGTTTAAGTGGCTAGAGAAATCCAAGTGGGATCTAGCAGGTAGTATCTCTTCCTATCCTAGGTTGTGCAAAGTTTTTTCAAAGTGTTTTCCATTTCACATGAAGATCAAACTCAAATGCATTTTGTCTGC
Source organism: Sequoiadendron giganteum (assembly GCA_007115665.2). Classification (NCBI taxonomy): domain Eukaryota; kingdom Viridiplantae; phylum Streptophyta; class Pinopsida; order Cupressales; family Cupressaceae; genus Sequoiadendron; species Sequoiadendron giganteum. The sequence continues at coordinate 59,910,779 of VCHN02000014.1, read as the reverse complement.
TATGTCTTTCATGTGTGTTAAAAAAAAATCTCAACCAAACATCACACCTAGGAATCTACAACATCTCAACCTCGCAAACACCAAAAATTCAAACAATAAAAACATCCAAAATGAACCTATCATTTAAATGTCTTGGGGGCATCATCATTCAATTATGATATTTTAATCCTTGCATTTTGCCTAGTCCTTGCATATCCTCTACCCTTGTATATCCATCATTGGTCAAACAAACCTTTAGCTTGCACTTAGGTTACTCTTCCTAGGTCTTGACATCAAACCTTTGGCTATTAATCGCCCAAATCACTTGAGGTTTATCATCCTTGAGTTAGAAAATTACCATTATCTTGGAGTAGGGAAATATTTTTGGAGTTCATCATCTCCTACATACCCTCTCTTGATCACTTATGCTTGTGTTTATCCATCATAGCACAAGTAAAGCCTTGCATCATAATTAGCTTTGGACCTAGAGTTTCCTTGAGCTCTTTCATTCTTATCATATAAAGCTTATCGTATCATACAATTCTCATATCTCATCTTAGACCCATATCCTAGTCTTAATTCTCATACATTATCTTGTTCTAGGTTGAAGATCAGAACAATCATCCATGACCCCTAGAACAAGATTTAACATGTTTCAAGAAGAAGGGAACCCTTAGGGAAAAGACTTTGATGGGGAAGATCACATTAGTGTTTTGAAACTAGTGAAATAAATGAAATAGATAACAAAGAAATAACCCAATCCCATATAGATGAGGCACTTAATGAAGATAGATTCACTAAATTGTTTACAGTGGTAGTCAAATGTAATCCACAACAATATTTCAAGGCCCTTGTTGATGATGGAATCAAAATACCTCTTGATTTTGACATATCCTTACTCAAGATGAATGAAAAACATGAACCTAGTGAGCCTAAATGTACAAAAAAAAACAATGAGGCTAGAATCAAAGATCACTGACCCTTTTATTTACAACCTAGTTACAAGAGATATTTAAAGACATCAAAACATGCACCTACAAACAATCCTATTTTGAATGAGCTTAAAGCACTACGACAAGAATTAGATACTTTCAATAATAGTAAAATGTCATCCCACAAGTTCTCCATTGAAGATATATGTCCTTATCCTTTCGATCCGAGCATACCAATACCACCTTTTCCTAGTCACTAGGACATACTGAGACTTGATAAATATAAGGGAAAATGAGATCCTAAAGACCACTTAAGAGAATTTTGTGCTGCTACCTTCAAATTTATAGTTGATGAGACATACCTTATGAGATTATTCCCTCACAGTCTAGGAGGAAAAGCTATGGAACGGTTTTCACGATTACCCGCAACCATCAAATCTTTTCAAGAACTGGTTGATAATTTGTCTCCAAATATAGTTTCAATTGTGAACTTAAAGTGACCATGACAAACCTTTTTAACACCAAACAAAAATAAGGAGAATCTTTTGTGTCATTTTTACAAAGATGGAGACATTTAACTAAATGATTACCTTATACAATTCCAGACAAATAATTGGTTGACCTCTTTTTTCAAAATTTGAACAAGGAAATTGGCAAGGAACTTCACCTCAAATGCTTGGATTGATTTGATGAAGTCATAGAAATGGGATTTCAAAGTGAAGAAACTCTCATTGATGGTGGAACTATTAGAAATAATAATTACAAAGAACAAAAGTCAGGCTCAAGTAACAAGACACCTTTTTTGGGTTAAGCACAAGAATTGCAATCTCTTGCTACACCGTGGCCCTTTTATCAGTGGCAACTCGATCTCATGGGAAAGATCCATCCACCTTCATCTAATGATCATAAGTTCATTCTCGTTGACACAATCTATTTCATGAAATGATTGAAGATGTTCCACTCACTCATATCACTAGAAAATAAATAACCATTTTCATAGTGAACTATATCATCTATCATTATGGTGTTCCTTTATCCATTATGATAGATAACATTCATCCATTCAAAAATCAGGAAGTCCATGAAATCTATGATAAATTCCATATACAATATCATTTTTCTACACTTTACTATCCTCAAGGTAATGGCTAGGCTAAGGCTTCTAACAAGACCATTCTCAAAATTCTTATAAAGATAGTTAATGAAGTTGGCTGAGATTGGCATGTTCAACTGAATCCTACCTTATGGGCTTACTGTACGAGTGTCTGCACTCCCATAGGTGCTACCCCATATGCCCTTGTCTATGGATTTGAAGCCATATTTCCCATTGAGGTTTAGTTGCATTCTTTGTGGGTCTCCTTGGACAATCAAATCAGTGAAGAAGACTACCAAGTTTCCCATTTCCAAGAATTGGAACTATTGGATGAATGAAGAAAAACTTCTTTCAATCATTTCATAGCATACCAACAGTAGATGTGATGAAGCTATAACCATAAAGTGAAACCACAAACATTCGAGATTGGGAATCTTGTCCTTCATGAAAATCCTCGCAATCAACAAGATAGAGAAAAGAAGGGTATATTTGAGCCTAACTGGTTGGCTCCATACATTATCACTGCTATGTATGGATTTGGGACATACCGGTTATCTACTCCAGAAAGTGAATTGACCAGTGATCCCATCAAAATTATGCACATTCGTAGGTTTTATACCTAGATAATTAAGAAAGTATGCTCTTTTAAAGTCCTAAAAAAATTTTAAAAAATGGAAAAAGTCTTGAAAAATATTAAAAAATGGAAAAACGTCCTTAAAAAGTGCAAAAAAAAGTGGAAAAAATTCTTTTGAAAAAAAATGAATAAAGTAAAGAGAAATCAATTTTTTCAATGGTGAAAACCCCTTCGGTGGCGCCTTGAGCAAGTACCATTGTGAAAACTGGGAAACTGGTGCCATGTGTAGAGGCTTTTCTCCTCTTGCATTTAGATCTCTACTTGATCTTTCCATTGAATTTCAATTTATCCTCCACTTCATAATAGCCTTTTCATACTCACCATGGCTTGTGAATTGTTCAAGGATAGGGCATGTTCACTTGTTTGTTGTCTGTGGATTATTTCTTATTCATAGGATGACTCGTCTTAAGACATGGTTGTCTAAAATCATCAAGGACCTATGAGTCTCATGTGGATAAGAATATTCCTTGTCCAGTAGTGTCTTGAATGCAATAAGTATTCAATTCATTTAAGGTACTTGTACCTAGATTCTTATACTTCATTGCTAAATCTAAATACAAATAGTATTCGAATTGTCTAGATGTTCATACTTTCTAGAAACTTATACTAATTTACAAAATAATAAGCTCTATGATGATAAAGCACTTTATAAATCACAAGAAGCTTCATCAGCTTCATTTCCTTCATATCTCTTTTTCATCTATCATTTCTTCCATCATCCATTTCCTTCATGATCCTTATCTCAAAAGGTAATTAATCATTTTATCCAACTGATGCTAGTCTTTTAATCCAAATATCAAATCAATCAACTTGATTTTTAGCATCAGACTCTAATACTCCCTAATCACTCAATTTATTAATCAATCATTATTTTGTGCTAGCATCAATCTCAATCAGCTTAATCATCTTATCAACTTGGCTATATTGAGCATTTCCATCAATTGTTCAATTACACCTATTAGTTGTGCATTTCCATCAAATGTGCATCTCTGCTTAAATACTCACGTAATATCAATTATCAAATTCTCCCCTTGTGATCTATCGAGAGATTAATCTTATCTTATCTTGTTCGATCAATCTCTTAAGGGGGCATATCATCCTTATCATCATCCTTACTAGGATGTCCCTAGGGTGTGTATCAATTAATCAATTTTTTTTCTTCGAAACAACGCAACAAGTTGCATTGTCTCAAATAGGGGCAAAATGTACACTCAAAAATTTTCTTCACAATCGTCCTATTTTTTCATCTATTAATTAAATGGGTATTATTATTTGTTTAATTAATTCATTTAATAATTTATTTTATTCATTCATTAATTCTCTTAAACCATTAACATATTATAAGCATTTATCCATTTTCATAATCATTTATCCATCATTTATTCATTTCATACATACTTTATTCATGCATAATAATATCCATACGTTAATTTATATTAATCTTATATGCATTGCATATTTTAAATCATTTGCATTTTCATGTATAAATCTATTTAAATTTATATCATTCATCTAATTTGTAAATTCACTTTTAATATAAACACCTAAATCTCCATCGTATCATAAATTCGCCCATTTATCTCTCTCATTCCCATCAATTTCGTTTGATTAAACAATATGGGATAATTATTCATTTCTCCACTTCACTCTTTTAATCCCACATTTCTCTCATGACTTGAATCTACCCCATGAGGACATCTATAAAAGCCCTCTTTCTTCTCACCATTGGGCATACACACACCTATTCAATACATACACCTTCGATTTCGATCGTGCAATGTTTTTTTTCATTCATCATAGATTCTTGTTGTTGTAGACACATAAAAATGACCAAGGCCTACAAGCACTATTTTACCACCTTTTCATCCTAGCATAATTATAACATTTTCAACTATTAATTAAATAGTTCATAATTTTTTAATTAATTCATGACCCCCCTAATTATTAAATAAATATTTTGATTTTTTTATTTAATGTGTCACTAATTATCTAAAGTCTTCTCATAATTAAATAAAGTCACAGTTTATTTAATTAATCTTTGTCATTAATGTCCTCTTGATTATTAAATAAATATATTTTAATATATTTATTTAATATGTCACTAATTCCCAAAATCTTCTTTTAGTAAATAATGTTAAATCAAATATTTACTATGTCACTAAATCCATATTTTGAATTAATTTTAATTCAAAATGGAAATATTGTTCTACAAATCAAGTAATTGCTAAAATTATTGATTTTCTAAAATCTCATCTTCTTATCTTTTGATTTTTACAAATCTCATCTCACTGTCACATTCATTCTCCATCCTTGATTTAATTTCTTAAATTAAATCTTGTCCAATCATTTGAGAATTTTACCCTAACCCTAAGTGAGAGGCCATTTTGAATCTTGACCATTGATTCTAGGGAATTTTTCTCAATCTTCAATCTTATCCATCCGTTCAAGATTTTATTTTCTATAAAATGGAAATCTTGTCCTCATTTTTGACATCTATTAATATTGCAATCTCTTAATATTTGCAATCTCTTATTATTATCATCTTTTAATCTCTAGGATTCTTGATCTTTTACATTCTTTCTTAACTACTTGCATTCTAGATTTAACTTCATTTTGCATTTAGTTTATACAAAATCCTTCAAAGCTTTTTTTAGGGCTGGTCCCTTTATATAAGTTTGCTCATCAAATCTGAAGGCACACTCTGCATCACAGCAAGCTAAGAAGGTGCAATGGAAGTCAACCATGGAGGAGGAAAGATTTAGTGAATTTGCTTCTTGTTTCTTTTCTTATTTCTCCTATGCCTTTTATTGCTTTGTTGGATTTAATTAATTTACATGCATGCATATGTTACTAACAATCTATCTTGCCGAAAATCCATCATTACAGTTGCATTTGTGCTTGTGAAAATATGAGAGCAACAAATATGTAATACAAGATCTTGATGATAGGAAAGCAATGGAGTTAGTTTTTTCTTTAATGCATATGTTTTGGTTTTTGTAGTATAGTGTTACATTTTGCATTTGCTTTCATTTAGGAAAGATTCATTGATGTTATGCTGCGATTTTGATTTCTGGTTATAGTTTCATTTAGTTTTTCATTTTTAGCTTAAACAAAATGGTGAACCCGATGTGAAATCTTTTATGGGGATTTAATTTCTTACAACTTTTATCAAACAGCTTTTATTTGAATATCTTTTAGGGAGAATAATTTTTTTGCAGCGATGGCTCTTGCATGCTTGCATGTTGAAGCTATGGTAGAAAACACAATTTTCACTTGTTAAAAATAGAGTCATTTAGAAAGCTCTAGACAATATTTCTACGAACCTACTCCTTGTTAAGTTCATTCCTAGGAATTTTGAAAATTTTGGTTTATAGATTTATCTTTATTTTCCTTACAATAAATATTGCAAATCTAAATATGCTAGTAATAAACACTTGTATTGAAAGATATTATTTTTGAACATTTCTACGAACCTAGAGTTACTATTGAACACTATCCTCTAATAAGTTTTCCTTCAGTCCTTGCATATTAATAAGCAACTCCATACTGATATTTGATTTTTCATCTTGTAATACTTATTATATTAAGGAGTAATCTTAAGGCGATATTTTTTTGTGCTCCTATTGATATTGTTATTTGTTGTAGAGTAAAGTAACTAGATATTTCCTTTCAATATCTAGATATTGATTATGAATACTTTCTTGTGAACCTTCACCGCCACCATTTCTATGTGGGGTGTCTCTTGTAGTTTCGAAATGGTTTTAGTATTGGACGCATCTCACAAAAGGGATTGGCTTTGGTAGCCATTCCCAACCCATCCATGTTGAGCTCTCATAGGGGATTCCCTAGGAGCCATTGTCTATAAATTAAGTCACTTGGATGAACCAAATTTTGAATACCCAAGACACCTGATTATCATGTGAGTTATCTCTCACTATCCTAAAATAGTCTCCTTATTGCTAGAGATTCATACAAAAAGAGAGCAATAAAAATATGTAATCTCACCATGCAATAGAAAATCTGAATCCGTGAAAGAATTTGATCCTTACTGCCAAAGGTGCATACATAAAGAGAGAAATAAAATAGGAAATCTTTGAAACATTGTAAAAGTCTCCTTGGATTCTTTCCCATGACAAACATGTATCATATCACGCCATTTTGAATGTATCTTGCAATCATGTCATTTCATCCTGTAATCAATACATTTTCAGAGCAACCCATTTTGAACGTATCCCGCAATCATTATTTTCTTGATACCATATTTCGTTGCACCCATATTGTAGTGTGAGCCTATTTTTCAGTTTGTTTCATTTGGCATCACCACACTGCCTTTTCCCTAGCTCTATGCCCAACATAGTTTCTATTAATTTAGATTAGATTAATCTTTAGTTTCGAATTAATTTAGATAGATTAATTAGTATTAAGTAAAATTTCTTAGTATTAATTTAGATTAATTTTAGTTTGAAATTAATTAATTTTGTTAATTTAGGATAATTTTACTTAGATGAATATTTTTTGATTTAGATCATTTTAGTTTTGATTAATTTAGGTTATATTTGTAATTAATTTTAGATTAATATTAGTTTAAATTAATTTATATTAGATTAGTTTAGATTAATTTTTAGTAATTAATATTAGTTTTGAGTAATTGAGATTAGATTTAGATTAATTTAGGATTAAGTTGATTAGATCAATTTTTCTTGTTAATTTTTAGATTAATGTTATTTTCTTTCTTAGTTCAATTTTTGATTTTGTAATTAATCTTTAGTTTATTTGTCGAAGACCAGTGACTAAAACTACTAATTAGTGTGTTGCAGGTTCAATTGTTAGAGGATCTATCTTGAAACATTGTGTCTTCTTTTTTTAGATTAGATCACATTTGGATTAGCTGGTCTAAAAGGAACTTGAGTGTTTTCTTTGACATCATAAGCGAGGTTAAAATTAAGTGTTTGCCATGTCTTGTGGTTTGCATTTTTTCATTGAATGTGTATGCTCTTCTCTCGCACCACTTGGCGATCTTGAGAATCAAAAGCATTCCTTTGACATCTTATATAACTATACACACATTTCGATTTGGATTTAAAATGAACCCCATGTAAACGTGAGGAAAAGGCATTTTGTATGCTATCTTCTTGCACTTCATGCGACCTGTGAGATCAAAAACAACATACTTCCTTGATTTTCTTTACCCTTTAGAGGACTTTCCTTGAAGAGGGAATGACCCAAGTGACACTATTTCGATCCACTATATAAATTGTCATGACCATTACGAAAGTCTTGGATCACCTGGTGAGGATGTCCTATGCAGGAAAGTGTCACCCATAGTGTTTGCATGACACATAAAAATCCTTTCTTAGGAAGGGACTAGGAGGCCTCTTAATTGAGCTAATATTGCCTCGTGCATAGGCACCAGTATTCCCTCAAAACATATACTAAGAACCATTATTCTAGTGGCCAAAATCCTTTTTACTTGCTAGCGTAGGAATGGTCATTTTGAAGTTGCCCCACATCTTCACTATTCTTATGTAGAGACAAAAATTCCCTTTTGGGGAATGACACTTGCTGTGCCCGTGTCATGTAAGGGGGGGCCAGTATCACCAAGTCTCTAGTTGTCTACCTTGTTTAAGTGGCTAGACAAATCCAAGTAGGGATCTAGCAGGTAGTATCTCTTCCTATCCTAGGTTGCGCAAAGTGTTTTCAAAGTGTTTTCCATTTCACATGAAGATCAAAATCAAATACATTCTATCTATTGTGTCTTGCATGTGTGTTAAAAAAAATCTCAACCAAACATCACACCTAGGAATCTACAACATCTCAACCTCACAAACCCCAAAACTTCAAATAGCAAAAACATCCAAAATGAACCTATCATATAAATCTCTTGGGGGCATCATCCTTCAGTTCTAATCTTTCAATCCTTGAATTCCGCCTATTCCTTGCATATTGTCTACTCTTGCATATCCATCATTTGTCAAACAAACTTTTATCTTGCACTTAGGTTAATCTTGCTAGGTCTTGGCATCAAACCTTTGGCTATTAATCGCTTGTATCACTTGAGGTTTATCATTCTTGATTTAGGGAATTACCATGATCCTAGAGTAGAGAAATATTTTTGGAGTTCATCATCTCCTACATACCCTCTCTTGATCACTTATTCTTGTGTTTATCCATCATAACACAAGTAAAGCCTTATATCATAATTAGCCTTGGACCTAGAGTTTCCTTGAGCTCTTGCAATCTTATCATATCAAGCTTATCATACCATACCATTCTCATATCTCATCTTAGAGTCGTATCCTAATCTTAACTGTCATACATTATCATGTATTGGGTTGAAGATCAGAACAATCACCCATGACCCCTAGAACAAGAGTAAAAATATTTCAAGAAGAAGGGAACCCTTGGGGAAAAGACTTTGATGGGGAAGATCGCATTAGTTTTCCAACTAGTGAAATAGATGAAATAGAGAATGAAGAAATAACCCAATCCCATATAGATGAGGCACTTAATGAGCATAGACTCACTAAACTTCTTATAGAGGTAGTCAAACATAATCCAAAACAATATTTCAAGGTACTTGTTGATGATGGAATGAAACTACCTCTTGATTTATACATATCCTTATAGATGATGAATGAAAAACATGAACCTAGTGAACCTAAGCATACAAAAAAAATAATGAGCATAGAATCAAAGATCATAGACCCTTTTATTTACAACCTAGTTATAAGAGATCTTCAAAGACATCAAAACATGCACCAAAAAAAATCCTATTTTGGATGAGCTTAGAGCACTAAGATAAGAATTGGATACTCTCAAGAATAGTAAAACATCATCCCACAAATTCTCCATTGAAGATATAAGTCCTTATCCTTTCGATCCAAGCATAGAAATGCCACCTTTTCCTAGTCACTAGGACATACCGAGACTTGATAAATATAAGGGAAAAGGAAATCCTAAAGACCACTTAAGAGAATTTTGTGCGGCTACCTTGGAATTTGCAGTTGATGAGACATACCTTATGATATTATTCCCTCACAGTCTAGGAGGAGAAGCTATGGAATGGTTTTCACGATTGCCCCCAACCATCAAATATTTTCAAGAATTGGCTAATAAATTTCTCTCCAATTATAGTTTCAACTGTGAACTTAAAGTGACCATGACAAACCTTTTTAACAACAAAAAAGACAACGAGAATATTTTGTGTCATTTTTACAAAGATGGAGATATTTAACAAAATGATTACCTTATACCATTCCAAAAAAAGAAATGGTTGACCTCTTTTGTCAAAATTTGAACAAGGAAATTGGAAAGGAACTTCGCCTCAAATGCTTGAATTCATTTGATGAAGTAATAATTGTAGTCTCTTGCTACACCATGGCCCTTTTATGACTAGGGACTCAATCTTGTGGGAAATATCTATCCACATTTATCTAATGGTCATAAGTTCATTCTCGTTGCCACAAAGTATTTCAAAAAATGGATTGAAGATGTTCCCCTCACTCATATCACTAGAAAACAAATAGACACTTTCATATTGAACTATATCATCTACTGTTATGGCGTTCCTTTATCCATTATCACAGATAACGATCGTCCATTAAAAAATTAGAATGTCTATGAACTTTGTGAGAAATTTTATATACAATATCATTTTTCTACATCTTACTATCCTTGAGGTAACAACCTGGTTGAGGCCTCTGACAAGACCATTCTCAAAATTCTTAAATAGATGGTCAATGAATCTGGTCAAGATTGGCATGTTCAACTAAATCCTGCCTTGTGGGCTTAATGAACGAGTGTCCTCACTCTCACAAGCGCTACCCCATATGCCCTCGTCTAGGGATTTGAAGCCATATTTCCCATCGAGGTCAAGTTTCCTTCTTTTTGGGTCTCCTTGTTCAATCAAATTAGTGATGAAGACTATCAATTTTCCCACTAGCGGATGTGTCGAAGCAATAACCATAAATTGAAACCACGTACATTCAAGATCGTGTCCTTAGTGAAAATCCTCACAATCAACAAAATAGAGAAAAGAATGGTAAATTTGAGCCTAACTGGTTGGGTCCATACGTTATCACTCCTGTGCATCGATCTGGGGCATGCCAATTATCTACTCTAGAAGGTGAATTTATCAATGATACCATCAATAGTATGCACATTCATAGGTTTTATACTTGAGTACTTTAGAAATTATGCTCTTTTAAAGTCTTAAAAAAATATTAAAAAAATAAAAAAAGTCCTGAAAAATACAAAAAAAATGGAAAAAAGTCTTGAAAAAATACAAAAAAATGGAAAAAGTGCTAAAAAAAAGAAAAAAGTAAAGAGAATTTTTTTTTTTTCAATGGTGAAAACCACTTCGGTGGCACCTTGAGCAAGTGCCATGGTGAAAATCGAGAATTCGGTGCCATGTGTAAATGCTTCGCTCCTCTTTCCTTTAGAGCTCTAGTTGATGTTTCCATCCCATTTCCAGTTACTCTCCTCTTCATAATACCCTTTCACACTCACCATGGCTTGTGAATTCTTCGACATTTCCCTCGCTTGGTCACTTCACTAGGCATACTAAGTTGGTCGTATCCCTCATGAGGGCATTTCCTTGACCTTAGCTATGGGTTGGGATACTTGGCATCTCGCAATCAGAAAAATATCCTCTCTATCTATCTACTCGCTTGCAATTCATCTCATTCCATCGTGAAACTCTAAAAAATAAAAAATAAAATCAAATATTTCAAAACTCCAAAAAAATAAAATATTTCAAAAATCCAAAACAATCGAATATTCCAAAAATCCAAAAACTAAAATATTCCTAAAATCCAAAAAAATATTCCTAAAATCCAAAAAAATCAAATATTTTGAAAATCCAAAAAAATCAAATATTCAAAAAGTCCAAAAAATCAGATAAACTTAAAAAAAAAATTCCAAAATAATGACACTTTCAAATAGCCACACAACTTTAAACTTCAACACAATAGAAACACGTCAAGATTGACAATGAAGTAGAAATTGAAACATACCTACCAATCTATCTTACAAATTCAACCAAACGCATAAATCGTGACAAGAACCAGTTCTACATTGAAGCATGATTCCTATTTTTTTGTCAATATTTGATTATTTTATGATTTTATCTTTGGTGGCATTCCTTTTAGCTTGTCAAGGAGTTTTTGGGCTAGAGAGGTGAGGATGGGGCATGTTCACTTGTTTTCTATCTATGGATTTTTTCTTAGTCATAGGATGAATTTCCTTAAGACATGGTTGTCTAAAATCATCAAGGACCTATAAGTCTCATGTGGATAAGAACATTCCCTTTCAGATAGTTTCTTCCATGCAATAAGTATCTAGGTCATCTAAGGTATTTATACCTAGATGCTTATACTTCATTGCATAAATCACTTTGTAAAGCACAAGACGCTTCATCACCTTCATTTCCTTCATATCTTTTTTTTATCTATCATTTCTTCCATCATCCATTTCCTTCATCATTTCATTTTCTTCACGTTCCTTATGTCAAAAGGTAATTAATCAGTTTATCCAATTGATGCTTGTCTTTTAATCCAAATATGAAATCAATTAACTTTTTTTTTAACTTGGGAGTATAATGCTCCCTGATCACTCAATCTATTAATCAATCATTGTTTTGCGTTAGCATCAATTTCAATCAACTTAATCAGCTTATCATCTTGGATATATTGAGCATTTCCATGAATTATTCAGTTACACCTATCAGTTGTGCATTTTCATCAAATGTGCATCTCCGTTTAATTACTTGTGCAATATCAATTATCAAATTCTCTCATCATATTCTATCGAGAGATTAATCTTATCATACCTTGTTTGAAAATATCTCGAGGGGGCACATCATCCTTATAATCATCCTTACTAGGATGTCCCTAGGGCATGTATCAGTTATTCAATTCTTTTTTCTTTGAAACAATGCGATAGGCTACATTGTCTCAAAGAGGGGAAAAATGTAGACACTCAAAATTTATCCTCACAATCATCCTATTTTTTCATCTATTGTCTCAAAGAGTGTAAAAATGTTGACACTCAAAATTTATCCTCACATCATCCTATTTTTTCAAATTATCTCCTCATGTTCTATCGAGAGATTAATCTTATCATACCTTGTTCGATCAATCTCTCGAGGGGGCATATCATCCTTACCAGGATGTCCCTAGGGCATGTATCAGTTATTCAAATTTTTTTTCTTTGAAACAATGCGATAGGCTACATTGTCTCAAAGAGGGGAAAAATGTAGACGCTCAAAATTATCCTCATAATCATCCTATTTTTTCATCTATTAATCAAATGGATATTATTATCTATTTAATTAATTCATTTAATACTTTTTTTATTCATTCATTAAATCTCTTAAACCTTAACATATTATAAACATTTATCCATTTGCATAATCATTTATTCATGCATAATAATATCCATACATTAATTTACATTAATCTTATATCCATTGCATATTTTAAATCATTTGCATTTTCATGTATAAATCCATTTAAATTATATCATTCATCTAATTTGTAAATGCACTTTTAATCTAAACATCTAAATCTCCATCATATCATAAATTCTCCCATTTATCTCTTTCATTTCCATCAATTTCATTTGATTAAACAATATGGGATAATTATTCCTTTCTCCACTTCACTCTTTTCATCCCATTTTCCTCCCAGGATTTGAATCTAACCCATGAGGACATCTATAAAACCCCTCTTTCTTCTTACCATTGCACATACACACACCTATTTGATACATACACATTCAATTTCGATCATACAATCTTTTCTTCCATTCATCGTAGCTTCTTACTACATTTGTGCTTGTGAAAATCTAAGAGAACCAAATGCGTAATACAAGATCTTGATGATAGGGAAGCAATGGAGTTAGTTTTATTTTGAATGCATATGTTTTGGTTTTCATAGTATAGTGTTATGTTTTGCATTTTCTTTCATTTAGGAAAGATTCATTGATGTTATGTTGAGATTTTGATTTCTAGTTATAGTTTCATTTAGTTTTTCATTTTTAGCTTAAACACATGTTATTTAATTTCATGCTAATTCATGCATGCTCTTACATTGGATCCATGTCATTTCTTAACATACATTCATGAATTTTTTTTTGAATAGTTTTCATGCATGTAGTCATTTTATCATAATAGAAAACTAGTACTTGCACAGATTTACTTGTTGCTTTTTAGAAATGATGGACTTAGTAGCATTGATGGTAAACTAACATGTAGCATTCATGATTGAATATGTATGTGCACAAGCATCAAGCATGATGTCATTTTTACCATAATCTATGTGATGATTATGATATGATTAGATGTTGATATGTGTTGCTAAACATATTCCATTACTCCTATTCAGAATTGCATTGCTATTTTCCCTCATATTGGATCGGGTATTCTTCGATGAACTGAAGAATTCCAAGGACGTGATTCACTTCGTGGTAGGGCTGAAACATTCTTTAACAATGTTCTCACCCTTGAAGTGGTTGAAGGATTTTCAAGGTCGAAAGGATCCTATTAGGAAGGCTCAAGTTTCAGTTCGTTGTATAGACTTGCTATCGACCAAGAGGACTATTGTAAGGGAAATGTTCCCATATGAATTGTCTTGTAAATGACACATGTACTTAAAATTATTAATTTAATATAATCCTTTATCTTTTTCTTGTGCATTGGACACATGCCTTTCTATGCACACGATGATGTGTAATTTGTGAATTTAATTATGTTAAATCTAGATGGAGGTCATTCCAGTGTGTAGATAGATCAGTGAAGACTATTGTAGTTTACACTAGGACCTTCAATTTGTTTGGTCACGGTGAAAGAAGATCACAAATTTGAGGTCGCTTTTCAATAATAAGTTTCATAGAAAGTATAAGAGGAGAAAACTAAAATGCCTCCACAAATAAAGTGTACTAGAAAAAATTTTATAATCATATATGAAGGATTGAGGAATTTGTAGAGGTAGATTAATCTATTTGAAGAAAAAATAAGAAAAGGGTTTGTATCAAGAAGGGGGGATGAAAGTGAAGATGAATATGATGCAGCCCACAGGGTGATCCCACAATACTAGTTTACGATTTTTGGCCAAACTGGACACTAAACTGATTTTTTCTAACTAAATTTTCACTTTCGAACACTTATAGCAACTAAACCATGAGGAATTTGAAGATTAAGTAAACTAGTGATTTGTGAAATTTTGTCAGTGGAATCTAAATATATTTTTTTGAATTATTTTGGAATCAGATTGTACTTCTTTTTCCATCTCCTTTGAAAACTTTTTTTTTTTCAGTAAACACCATTTTTAACGAGTGACACTCACTGTACAACACATAAATTTTTTTCCATGAAGGATAAAATTATATATTTTTTTTAATTTAGATTTTTAAATACAATATCTAGTGCATACAATTGGTTTCATAGTGTTTTATTGAATATTTTTTCCTTAATCAAGTTTCAAAGACAAGCCAATTGCAATTCAAACATAGGCAGACTGTATAACACATAGATTTTTCCATATGTATCGAAATTCAAAAAAAAAATTGTTGGATCAAGGACTTCAATATCTGGTGCACTCATATTTTTCAAATTATTTTTGATAATCTTCTATTTTTCCACGTGCAGAACAAAGAGCTTTATTTTTTTTGTGAAAAACCTACATTCACAAGAAATAAAAAATAAATATAATAATTAAATTAAATTTATCTAAAATTATACTTTTTGGGAAGCTTATAATAAGGACTACATACTTTACAAAAAATAAATTTTGAATGAATTCATTTGATCCCCCAAAAGGTAAATCAAAAGTGGTTTTTTATCAGCATTTTGATAGGTGTAAAGGAGACTCCATCATAGGTATGGTTTAAAACTAGCGGGGTTTGATCTAAGGTGGTTTGATATAACCCTCTTCAATTGGAATCCTTAAAATGAAACTTTTTAAGGCTTAAATCATTATATTTTCTAAAAATATGTGATTTTAGTAAAAAATAGAATCTACCAAAAACTGTAAACCAGCATTATGGGATCACCCCATGATGGTGCACAAGATGACAAAAAAAAGAACTAGACCAATTCAAGATGCTAAGAATATATAAAAAATGGAAAAGGGTAAATTATTGACATGTCTCCATATGTAAGTAGTCTCAATCCAAAAGAAATTATAGATTAGATTAATGATTTGGATGAGTATTTTTAATATGATGAAATTGAAGAGGAAGGAGGTACAATTAGATATAAATTGAAGAAGAAAGGAAAATATAAAAAATGGAGATAGAATGGTGGATAAACTAAAGATATAATTTATTCTAGTATATTATAAGTTAGAGCTCCTAAAGAAGATAAAAGGTTTAAGGAAATCAAATTGAATAGTCAAAGATTATACTAAAGAGTTTTACAAGGTTATCATAAGAGAAGGCCACATAGAGGCTAATAAAGAAAAGGTAGCCAAGTATATCACTGGATTGAAATCCAATATCTAAGAAGAATAAAGTTTGGTTAGATTTAAAACTATTAATCATGCATAGTAGTTTGTAATAAAATTGGAAGAAAATTTGAACAAATTATTTGAGACCAAGAAAAGAGGAAGAGGTCATGGAGGAAGAACTATTGGATGATCTTAGGGAGGTCATTCCATAGATGTGAAAAAAAAGAGAATAAATATGCAAGCACTAGTCATAGTAGGATGGGATAAAATACCTACCAACCTAGGTAGAAACCAAAATGATGGATACCAATAAGGAAGAGGAATATTTGAAAGAACATCTAGAAGAGGAGAATTCAGAGGAACATGTTTCAAATGTGGTGAAGGACATAGATATTATGACTACCATAATAATTAGGGAGGAGACCTTAGGATTTAGAAGAAGCTGAAAAAATGATAAACCCTTCTCATTAGAAATGCCCTATTGAAGGATAAGTTAAAATAAGAACCAACCTAAAAGAAGAGGTTATTCATAAAAAAATAAAAATCAAGAAAAGTGTTGTAATATAATCATTGATAGTGATATTTTTGATAATCTATTTTATAAAGAGATTTCTAGAAAATTGTGAACATGAACAAAATGTAGGTTAAACATAATTGAATTGAGCAAACAAATCAATCATTTATCCTAATTAATTCAAGTTCGGGCAATGAAATTCTTGAAATTTTAACTAAGAAGCAATTAAAACACAAAATAACATGAAATCATGAAATGACAACCTATTTAACACTCAAACCTCATCCCCTTCAGGGATTAGTGCTAACTTGATGTGGAAGGATCAACTCTTTCCTAATCCCATTGATCCAAAGCTTTTATCTGACATGTTGATGAAGATTGAACCATAAAATTGCTCACAAATGATGAAAATGGATGGTGTGATAATGAAATGAAATAGCATAAGGGTGCTCAAATGATTTGTGGATGAATAACTCATATAAATGAGGGTTGTTTATAGGATTTTTGGTTGAATCAATGGCTAGGATCAAATTGGTTAATCAAGGGATAGAAATGGATGAGAGGAAATGACATGGATCAAGGATCAAATCCATGGATGAGATTGAAAGATCACATCGATTGAAACAAATTAATCAAGGGTTACAATTGATTCAAACAAACACAAATCCTTAATTTTAGGAGGAATGTGTAATATATTTTCATGTTGTAGGGAAATATTCAAATTTGAGATGCAAGAATATTCCATGGGAATATTCTTGGAAATTAGTTAAATCAAATAATTAAAACATTATCTAATTGTGCAAGGTGGAGGAATTTAGGATTTTAATTAAACAATTAGATCATTTAATCAAAAAGGGGAATTAATGACATTTAATTAAATAATTAAGATTATTTAATCAAATGAGAGGACTTAGGGAATTTAATTAAATAAGATGAAAATTAGCATGAAAGAGGTGAACTAATCCAATAATTTTGATTATCTGATTAATACAAGTAAATGATGAATTGAATTAAATGGATGAAGATGGTCTAATCATGAAAAAATGGTGTTAGTAAATCAAATTAAATGTTTATATTGATCAGGACAATTTTAAGTGTCTACATGTTTCCCCTCTTTGAAGCGAGGTACCTGCTATGTTGGTTCAAAGAATTGATGCTTCTCCTATCAATATTGTTGCTCAAATCAAAAATTTATGCTACATTTTTCTCGATGCCCCACTGTGCCCCAAGGGAAAGAATAAATGATGGTATACTTCCCCCTCAAGAGATCAAGAATTTTTTATTTTTACTTTTTCAAGTCGAGATCGTGACAAGGATATAAGATCGGTTCAAATGCAAAGAGGATGAGAGATATTTATTTAGAAAGACTTGACATACACAAACCCAATTTCATCATGTGAAAAAATAATCCCTCAAAGTAATAAAACTAACACATAAAAGGTATGAAGAACATGATATGTCCTAGCCATTTTTTTATTTGAGACTACCTCACACATGCAAGGCATGTATTCGCTAAGGTTATATTACAAGAGTATATAACAAGCACAACAACAAAAATCAATGATGAAAGCCCCATTCCTTTCTCTCTACATAGATTTGATAGACATCATTGAGAGGTCATTGGAATGTACCACTAAGACAAATCATAAGAAAAGATAAAATGATCAAACAATCAATGTTATTCATATTTCTTTCCAAATTAATGTAACTAAGGCAATTTCCATTGATGATGTCCATTGTAAGAAAGATGTATCCGTAAGACATGTTATCAAATTTTTAGCTAAAATTAATAGTTTGATAAGTTTTTGATACAAATATTAATCAACATGTTTACTCATGATCAAGACACAAGATTTTTATACTTTCAAGTTTATACTTCACAGATTGTCACACTTGTCTCTACTTTTATTGCCAAAGGTTGGAAATGATGAACAATTTATCATGTATGAAAATTTATTACAAGTGAAAATGAAATGGGATGGGTGGTTTTGAAAATGTAGATCAAATAAACCTATAATCAACTAAGAAAAGCAAGCATTTAACCTAATTAACCCATATTCCCAATGAAATTATTTAAATTATGCTAACTATGAATCCATAAAACATGAAATAACATTCAAATTGATAAAGGAAACCTAATTTAACACTCAAACCTTATCCCATTCAGGATTAGTGCTGACTTGATGTGGAAGGATCAACTCTTTCCTAACCCCATTGATGCAAAGATTTGATGATGAGTGACAGTGGAGATTTGAACCATAAAGATGCTCACAATTTCTTTCAATCAATAAAAATGGATGGATGTGAGTATGAATTCTTGCAACATAATAGTGCTCAAATGATTTTTGGATGAATAACTCATAGAAATGAGGGATATTTATAGGATTTTTGGGTGAATCAATGGATAGGATCAATTTAGTTAATCGATGGATAGAAATGGATGAAGGAATAACATGGATTAAGGATCAAATGAAGGATCAAGATTAATCATGCCATGGATCAAGGGAATTGATTAAGGGTTCAAATTGATTGAGACAAACACAAATCCTAGGATTTTAGGAGGAATGTGAAAGATATTTCCATTTGGTGGTAAGTATTTAAATTTTAATTAGAGGAATATTCTTGAGGATATTCTCTTGCAAGTGGGAGAAGTTGGAGGAATTAGAAGATATGAGTCAATTAAATAATTAAGATATTGTCTAATTGTGTAAGATGAAAGAAATTTAAGATTTTAATTAAACAATTGTCTCATTTAATAAAAAGGGGAATTAATGACATTTAATTAAAAAATTAAGATTATTTAATCAAATGTGAGGACTTAGGGGATTTAATTAAATAATTCACATTATTTAGTCAAATAATGATGACAATTATCCAGAAAGAGGTGAATTAATCCAATAATGTTGATTATCTGATTAATAGAAGAAAATGATGAATTTAATTAAACTATTAGGATTATTTATTTAAATAGACGAAAGTGATCAAATCAAATGCATGATATTGATCAAGACAATTTTAAGTGTCTAAAAAAGCTAAATTCGAGAAGAATAGATCATCCACATCCATATAGGATTTCTTGGTTGCAAAAAGAGCATAAGGATTTGGTTAATGATTATTTTTTGGTAAAGTTTAAGATTCAATATTATCATGATGATTTATTGTGTGACATCATGCCAATGGATATTTGTCAAGTCTATTATTAGTAAGGTCATGGTAGTAAGATAGGTGTTTTTTCCATTATGGTTGTGCTTAGACTACCCCATTATGCCCCAGTGGAAGGAATGAATGGATTGCTACCCCTTTGAGAGATCAAGAAACAAATTCAATTTTTGGCTCAAGATCACAACAAAGATACGAGATTAGTTCGACTGATAAGAGGTTTAAAGATAATTCTTCGAAAGGTTAGATGTTTGATGTAGACAAATTTTATGATGTATAGACAATCACCATCCATGGGTAACCTCATGTATATTCTGGTATATATCACACAGATTCAATACTTGGATAGAAATTTTTGTAAAGGTAGAAGAATAAGAAGAATAAGATGGATATTTATTAGCCTTTGTTTTTGGATTGATTTAGAAGTCCAACAAGCCTATGATTATTTGAAAATTTATTGTATTGGTGATGAGAAAGGTGATACTAATTTTCTTGGGATTAGGAGGAAATTCTTCATGTCCTTCCCCTTTTATTGATATAGCAAATAGACACAATGAATCAATGTATTGAAAACCAGGATGGTATTGTATCTAATGTGATGGAATTTGACTCTACACACATATAGGAGTATCCCTATTCATACCTAACATATGAAAACCTTGTTTGACCATGTAAATGAATATGCCATTTAAGTAAGGAGACTAACACATAAAAGGTATGAGGAAACTGATATGTCCTAGCCATTGTTTCACTTGAGACCATCCCACACACACAAGGAAATTATTCGCCAAGGTCATATTACAAGAACATCCAACAAGCACAAAAAAAAAGAAATTATAAATGCCCCATTGTTATCTCTCTAAATCATTTTTGTTAGACATCATCGAGATATCATCAGAATAGACCAATAAGATAAATAAAAAAGGAACGGATCAAAATGAACAAATAGCCAATGTTATTCATATCTATTTCCAAAGAGATGTGTTTTGAGGATAAATATCCAAAATGATGCCCATTATAGGAACGACGTATCCTAGGACATGCATTGGATGATGATGGGTTGAACTGATTGGGCTGTTGATGAGAGTTTGATTTGTTAGAGTAAAGGTCTTAACTTAATTATGTTGATTAAGTTACCTTTATTCCCTTCTTAAGATTTCACGTTAGTTTGCATAAAGTGACATTTAATAATTATATTAATTATTAAATGTTATCCTATTAGGGCTTCTATTAGGGTTTTTCCTATTAGGTTTTATTAGGGTTTGCATGATCTCCTTTTTATAAGGATTGATCCCATTGTATTTCATATCA
Organism: Sequoiadendron giganteum; assembly: GCA_007115665.2. NCBI lineage: Eukaryota > Viridiplantae > Streptophyta > Pinopsida > Cupressales > Cupressaceae > Sequoiadendron > Sequoiadendron giganteum. Next base: position 59,889,712 of record VCHN02000014.1, on the reverse strand, counting down.
ATTCATTCTCTCATTCTCTCTGATATATACATTTTTAGTTTTCAGAGAACTCTTGCTTGTTTGTCTCCATCTCTTCTTTTGTGATAGGTTATTTGCATGCAGGTGATCTTCGGGGTTTGTGGTGTTGTATTTTCTCAACTCCTACATGGTATCAGAGCTTCAAATTTGCAGCTGCTTGTTCTTGTTTTGAGATTTTGCATTGGAAGAAAATCTAGGGTTCTAAGTTTTTTTTGGGTGGATTAAGCATACTCTAATTTTGGGTTCACTTTGGGCCCAAATGGACAGTGCCATTGGATTCGTAGCACCCAAAAACCACTAAAACGATTATCAAATCATCGATTTTGGCCACCGTCAACCAGAGGTTGCAAATTTTTTTTTGGGTGACCCCCTAAGGAAAAAAAATGTAAAAAAAAAAACTAAGGTTTTTTTTTAATTTTTCCGCGGCCGGTTAAATTTTCGGTTGCCGCCCACCCACCGCCAAGCGGCCACCAGCACGCCGCTTCGACGCCACCCGCGCTTCGCTTGGCCGCCGAGCTCCCGCCACCCTGACCCTGCCTGGCTTTGCCGACTCCGTCTGATCTCTGCTGCGCCGACCCCGCTTGGCTCCACCTGCTCCGGTCACCACCCGAGCTCCGCCGAGCTCCCTGCGTGCTCCACCCGACCCCGCCTGGCTCTGCCGACTCCGTTCGAGCTCCGCTACACTGACCCCGCTTGGCTTCACCCGCTCCGGTCGCCACCCGAGCTCCCTCGAGCTCCCTGCGTGCTCCACCCGACACCGCCAGCTCGCCCCGTCGACACCGGAGCTCGCCCCGCCAACACGAGCTCGCCCGCGGGCTCGTCGACCTGAGTCGGCTCTTCAGCCCCCACAGGCTCCAAACCCCTGCTGCCTGGTAACATGGGTGACCACGGGCCTACAACTGCCAGCCCCCTAGTCGTCCACGTGACCAGGGGCCAAAGACTTTAGCCCTTGAGGGCTGTGAACATTTTTTTTTTCTTCACATTGGAGCAGCTTGTGCTAAATCGGGCATAGAATGGGCATTTTTTCTTGGATTTTAGAAAACGAGATATCGTCGGAAAGCTGGCTCCGGCGCCATTCCAGTGGTACTAGTAATTTTTCCTGATTTTGTAGTTTTGCTGTGTTTTTTGCCAGTCAAAGTCAGGACTTGGTTTTTTCACTCCAAGGGGCGTATCTTTTGCGTCCGAACTCCGTTTTGTGCAAACGAATAGGCGTTGGAAAGGTATTACAATGCTCTTTCCAGATTTACAGTCTATTTTACTAGAATATTTACCAAGTACTTTTTATTCAGCTTTGTGTGTTTTTACACTTTGCTCAATTACTTGGTCATCTTGGCTCCTACATGGGGTTTGTTTGCGTTGGATGGGTTATCTTGATATGTTTTATCATTGTTGAGATCATTAGTCTCCGAATTTTTTCATTTGAAGAGTTATCCTGGGTTTTTCTACTCACCCTTCAGTTGTTTTTCTGGAACAGGGTAATTATGAGTCATGGGCAAAGGGTATACTTACACATTATAGGTGGCTTAATATTTTGCCTTATTTGTATGATCTCATACCTGAACCAACAACTTTAAAGGGTAGATTAGCATGGGATATTATTAGAAATCACATTGTAGGAGTTATATTGTCTAGTGTTGATCATGACACTGTGTTGGTTATATTGGACATTGATTGTCCTCACCCACTTTGGACACCTCTTTGGGAAATCTATGGAGACCCTATTCTATATATTGTTTTTTTTTCCGTCATTTTTTTTCAAAAAATTACTGTAAATTTTTTTTAGATTAAAAAAAAAAAGAATCAGGAACAAGTTTATTTTTGGCCGAAATATTTTAAAGCCTTTTAAAGGCTTGCTTAGGCCTACAGGCTCCCTATGCAGGCAGGGATGGTACCCAAGGGTACCGTCGCCTATCCTTACGGCAGGCAGTGGCCCTTGGGCACCGCCCCCACTTGCAACGGACGGTACCGCATGGGTACCACCCTACCACATTGGCAGGTGGTGGCCCATGTGGGACCCGCCCATACAAAAAAAAATTTAATTTATTTTTTTTGTTGTTTTTTATTTTTTAAAAAACAATTTTTTCAAAAATAAGCCCAGTTGTACTTTTATGGTGACGGCCATTTTCCCATCAAATTTAACACAGTGTTTTTGCTGCGATGGCCATATGACCATCAAATTTAACCCAGCACTGGTTTTTTCCCTCTTTGGAGCTGATTTATTCCAGAGGCTGTAACTTGGGCATACGATATCATTTTTTGGCAAACGAGATATCGTCGGAAAGATGGTTTTCTCATCTTTCCAGTGGTGTGGGTCTCATCACTTCTTTTTTCCGTTGGTGCATTCTATAGCCAGTTGAAGACAAAGGGGCTTCTTTCAGTCTCAAGCTCATAACTTTTGATCAATTTCTCCGTTTTTCGCAATCTCAGCGTCGTTGGTACCGTATTTCAGAGCTCTTCAGTTTCATCCATGCCATTTTTCCATATTTCACTCTAGGTATATTTTATTCAGTTATTTGTGTTTTCACACTCTGGTGGATTACCTGGACATATTTGCTCTTGGAAACATTTTGTTTGCATGGAATGCTTCGTTTTTGGCTGTTCTTCATGTATTTCCACCATTTCATCCTTTGAGGGCATTTTGAGCATCATTTGTAATCTTTCTTTTATGTAAACGCACTGAGATAAAGTGCCACACTATTGTACATGCATTTTTAGGAATTTTGCACATAAGCTTGTGCCATATTTTGTACTTGCACTGATATTAGAAAGTGCCATGAGGGGTTGTGTAGTTTTCCTTTGTTTTGCCATCACATCTTTGTCCGGTGAGTATCCCTCCATGATGACATTGAATCCATACCATGGGGGGTTGTGCAGTTTTCCTTTGTTTGCCATCACACCTTTGTCTGGTGAGTGTCTCTCCACAATGACCATGGATCCATATGATTCTAGCCTCATGCATGTGTGCTTTATTTTGCACAACACTTTTTCAGTTGCAAGTGCTATCTTGCGCACTTTCAGATGTTTCTTCTCCTTCATGCACTACAGGGTGTTTCACATCATTTCAGTGGATCTATCAGGCTCTCCCAGTTTAGCATTATGGGGGGGTTATTATATTGTTCATGCTAATTCTTCCTTGGTTTTGCCTTGGAAGGAATCTTCCATTCTTAGTTGATCAGTGTTTCAGACTATTGGTTCTTGTGCCATCTATATCTTCATTCCAGGTGTTTGCCTTTGTTTGCCATCTGATTCGAGTAGTGTCATATGGGCACTTATGCAGATTATTGTCTTCTTGTTCCTGATCATCCTATCTTCAATGAAGGTTCTTCAACACCATAGTAGTCATCTTTCGACAGTTGTCTGCAACTTCTTCTGCTTCAGTGATGTTCTTCTTCTTGGCTTTCTGCATCTCTTTTTGGAGTAGAGCTTTTTCCCATGAGGTTTTCTCTATTTCTCCTCTTTACAAAGATTTGGTTGTATTTGGGTACCTGATCTGGCCTAGTTGCTGGGACCCATGTTTGCCTTCTTGCATTGTAGTTACCTTTGCTTTTCTGCATTTGTTTGTAGCTGCACTGTTGCTCATCTTAAGAGGGGGTGTTAGAGTAAAGGTCTTAACTTAATTATGTTGATTAAGTTACCTTTATTCCCTTCTTAAGATTTCACATTAGTTTGCATAAAGTGACATTTAATAATTATATTAATTATTAAATGTTATCCTATTAGGGCTTCTATTAGGGTTTTTCCTATTAGGGTTTTATTAGGGTTTGCATGATCTCCTTTTTATAAGGATTGATCCCATTGTATTTCATATCAATTCATTCTCTCATTCTCTGATATATACATTTTCAGTTTTCAGAGAAAACCCTTGCGTGTTTGTCTCCATCTCTTCTTTTGTGACAGGTTATTTGCATGCAGGTGATCTTTGGGGTTTGTGGTGTTGTATTTTCTCAACTCCTACATGATTAACATGTTTCATAATTGATAAGTAGAAGGTAGTGTTGGCATATAGTTGTCATTGATGCCAAAATGGGAAATCATGCAAGGGATATTTTTGGCATGATGAAAGAAGATTAGAGATGAAATGGAGTTTCTCATGCAAGTGAGGATGCTGAAATTAATGGAAAGTGTCATGATGTTAAGGGGATATGGTTAGAAATGAGTATGGGAGCATGGGTACATGTTGCTAGTGGATGTATATGCTAAATTTTTTTCATGAAGTTGCAAAGAGTCTCTTGTTCAACAAAGGAGGAAACAAGCTAAAGATTCGATGTGGGTTTTTTGAGAGTATTCCAATGATGTGCTTTGTAGGTTGAGAATGTGAAGGATGTGCCCAAAATTAATTTAATTCTACTCTCAGGTGATTCTAGGGTTTATAAATAAACCATAATGTATTTACCATCATGGCATCCTCAGAATGTTCTATTTTGACAGTGACTTGTGTTTGGTGGTTGCAAAGATCTTAAGTAATGACTTAAGCCCATTATGTGCATCCTATAACTAGCCTCTCACATCTTGGCAACTCGTTGATGAGGTTTCAGGTTCAAATCGATGTGATAGTGCATGGTCGGTAGATCAGGGAGTTAAGAAATTTATGAACTTTGTGACTTGGTTAAGGATTTTGAAGAACCAATGACTTAGCGATGGAGTGATGAGGGTCTCTTTTTTGTTTTCATCGAAGTGACTTAGTAATTTCAAAGGGAGTTTTGTGGGTGTCCCTTTGATGTAGCGATGATCACCTTCTTTGGATGAACAAAGTGATATGACCAAGACTATGGAGCTAGTCCCTATAATAGGGTGATGAGAGAATGGATGCCAACTATGGGATCTAGTAAGGTGGACGTGGAAGTGAGACCCGATAAGATGAGGATTACATGTGTTGATGGTACAATCAAAAAGTGAACGAAAGGATGACACATGGCAAGAAGTGATAATGGATAGTGACATGTGGTGACATGATGGTGTGGGTACCACTTGTCTATAACAACTAATGGTATCAACATTACAACCCCATATTGATGAGAGTAGATTTGATGTATCTTCGATAGCTCGAGGGCTATCTCATTGACGTGGCATTGGCCTATCAGTCATATTCTAGAAGATATGTCTTTGATGGAGTGATAAGGTGAAAATATAAATGGGACTCGATAATAAGGTGACTGTGGCAAAGGCTAATAGGTGGCGAAGAGTGATTTCTTGATATGCTAATTCACATCATTTTTGTGAATTAGGTGGTGATGACATGAAGGACAAATGGCATGTCGACCCATATACTCGAAGGCAGTTCATATCAAAGATAATGATGGATGTCGGTGACATTGTGGTATGTGTCTCTTTGACAAAGTGTTATGATAGATCAATGGTGAGTACTTAAATGACCATGTATCGAATGGTTTTGTTTTAAAGTTCTGATGATGAATGAAGATCCTAGGATTGTGGTGTAAAGGTTGGAGATTAACAGTCTAAATTTGAATAGGGCAATCATGAATGAATGGCTAGCTACATGTAAATTTTGCTTGCAAATTGACTTGGAGATGAAAATTAATTGGTCCAACTACACCAATGACCAATTTAATTGAAGATTTGATTTGTTAAGTGGCAACATAGTTTACAATATATTTGAGGATTGAGATCAGATCAAATGATTAGGGGAAAGCATTAACTACATACCCGATCTTAGGGTTTTGAAGGATGGAAATGAAGGAAAATACTCAGCACCAAAAATTAATGTTGTGCGGCTCAATGTAGCTGAAATACAATGAAGATGATATTCACCCTAGCAGATGATCTGATTTGTTAAGAAGATCCTAAGGAAATCATGATGATAGAACCGTACAAAAAACTATTGTGTAATGTGTCTAAGTGTGTAGAGTAAGATAAGTAAGTGTTGTAAAGTGTGGCTTGATGCTTATGTGTTAATTGAAGAACATTCCAAAATAAGAAGAGAGAGCTACAAAGAAGAATTAGGGTGCATTCAAGAAAACAAATAATGCACTAAAGAAAGAAGAATAGAGTTCAAGGAGTGTAGTGTAGAATAGAGTTGGAGCAGAGGGGTGCAAAAGAGTAAAGAGAGTTGATGTGACAACAATATATAATTGAGCTGTTACAAAGTAACACTGAATAGAGTTCCTTAGGAATGAAATGTAACAATCTCACATGTTTTAAATCTGATTGGTTGGTGCCATCAGATAATTGAGTTGGTGCTCAGTTTATGGGATAGGTGTCTCCTTAGGGTTGGTTCCATTAAAAATTTGCAACTGAGGATTTCATTGTGAGGTTCGATTAGGACAATAGATCCTAGCAACACTTCTTACCATGGTTTTTCCCATCTTGGGTTTTCCAAGTATATCATGTGTTATGTGATGTGTTTTTTTCTTGGTTATATTTATGTATCACGTGTTTAATATCTACACATTAAGGGCTAAAGAAAGTAGGCTGCACAAAAGGTTTTAAGAGATAAGTTTTAAAATCTACTGATTCACTACCCTCTCTATAGATTCTCGTGTTCCTACAATTGGTATTAGAGCCCTAGGTTCCATAGGAGAAGCTTAATTAGCTCGATTAGGTCCCTAAATTTGTGGACACAAATGACCAATTAGGAAAGAGCCTCCTTAGCCAAGGCGCCTAAGTTTGATGGAATAGATTATGCTTATTGGAGTTGATCAATGAAAGGATATTTCGAATCCTTAGTTTTTGATGTGTGGATGTAAGTAGTAAATGGATACACACCACCTGTCACACCCCCTACTAATTTTTTAGCCAAGAAAAATGAAAAGGCATGGTTCGCTATCATGAACAATCTATCTAGGTCTATGAACATCAAAGTTATGTATTGTAAGAATGTATAAGATGTTTTGGATACATTGAAGAAGATTTATGAAGGAGACGATAAGGTAAAACTAGAAAAGATACAAATACTAAAAGCTAGATTTGAAGTTCTAAGAATGATTGAGGAAAAAAAAAATTATACTATCTTATGAGAGTTATTGATATTGTGAGCTCTATCAAAGGATATGTAGAAGAGATGAAAGAGGATGTGGTTCTACTAAAAGTTCTTAGGTCAATGACATACAAGTATGATTCTAAGATCTTAGCCATAGAAGAAGGGAGAGAAATAGACAAGCTATCTCTAAATGAACTACACAATGTATTCATAGCCTATGAGATGAGGATGAGATATGAAGAACCATCCAGGAAAGAAGCTTCTTTCAAGACTATCAACAAGGAGAAGCATGTGTCTCCCAAAAGAGGCAAGGAAGAAATGACTCCAACTGAGGATGATGAAACTGATGAAGAAGAGGATATGGAAAATATAAAGGTAATTTTCCCTTCAAATGTTTTGAATGTGGTAAAGTAGGTCATTTTTTTGAAATATTTCCTTACAATAAGAAAGGCAAATCTGAACTAGACATAGATGATAAGATGAAGAATCCCTACTACCCTAAGAAAAGGATCTTTCAAAAGAAAAATAAAATTGTATACATCTAAGAAGATAGTGATGTATCAAACTATAATAGCTCAGATGATGAACAAAATTGTGCCTTTATTGCTAGAAACCATGAGTTTCTCTTTATGGAAAAAGAGTATGAGGAGAAAAAGAATGAAAAGGCTGGATATCTTCTTGAAGAGGGTGAAGAAGGAGAATTTGACTTGGAAGGAGAACTCATCTATGCTCTAGATGAGATAGATAATTTCATAGATGAGTTTGAGAGGTTAAAAAGGGAGAACAAGTAGCAGAAGAAAATTCCACATAAAGAGTTGGATAAACTAAGCAAGGAATAAGAAGAATCTACCCAAAATGTGGTAGATTTGAAGTTGAAGATAGAAGAAGCCAAGAGAGAAGAGGATCTAATTAATTCCAAGCTCCAATCTGAAGTAGACAGATTCATGAAGCTTGAGGAAGAGAATGTAGGTTTGAGAAAAGATCTAAAAAAGGAAAAAGAGAAAAAAGAGAAAGGAATCAAACTGAAAAGTGGCTTAAGCATTCTAGATGAGTTACATAACACCCAAATGCCTAAAACTAAAGAAAAATTAGGTGTAGGTTTGGAGAAAGGAAAAAATTCCTTTGTTGATGCCTCTGCAAAGCTATATGAAAGAGTTAGAGTAGAAGAAAAGTCTAAGTTTGTCAAGGAAAATAACTACAAAGGAAGTGATTACAATGAGAAATCTATAGAGAAGGATAAAATCAAGGATGAAAAGAATCCTATCGTAAAAAAGAAGGATAACCAATTAGATCTTGTTTGCGAAGAGAAAAAGAAAATCTTCAGGAGGACTGATGTTGATGGGTTTACTAAGGTCAGAAAATCAAGAAGATGGATGCACCCCAAACCCCCTCCTCCAGTACTAAATTCCATGACAAGGTATTCCACATATTTCTATGGATATTTTTAATGTAATTAGTTTGTTCATAGGGCTAGGGAGTGTAGAATCATTCCTAAAAGGAGTGCATGTTTTGAAAGATGAAATCCATTTTCTCCTTTACTTGATATGAACATAGTCTGCTATAAATGTAATAAATTTGGTCACGTGGCTAAAAATTGTAGAACATAGTTTACCAAATGAAATATTCATAATGAGAAAAATAAGAGATTACCTCCTAAGACAAACAAAGAATTAGATGATAAGGAGGAGATCATAGAAAATATAGAAATGAAAACTAAGAAAGTGTGGAAAGAAAAATGAGAAATTTCCACACATTCATTGATTGCACAAACAACTCTACATGCCAAGAATCAAAATCTATGGGTGATAGATAGTGGCTGCTCCAAACACATGACTGGAGATAAGAGAAAGTTCATCAAACTCAAGAAATATAATGGAGGATCTGTGATTTTGGGTGATAACACTGTATTTCAAACATGTGGTAAAGGTATCTTAATCCTAGATAGAAAAACTCCTACAAAGGATGTCATGTATGTTGAAGGTTTAAAGCACAATTTGTTAAGTGTGAGCCAAATGTGTGACAATGGTTATAGGGTCACATTTGATTCAGATAGTTGAAAAATTAGAAAGAACGGAAAGATATTTGTACAAGGGTTGAGAACCAACTGCAATGTCTACAACCTTGTTGAAGTAAAAGGACAAAGCTATCTGATTGGACAAGCTGATGAAAATTGGTTATGGAATAAAAGATTAGGCCACAATAACTTTGATAACTTTTTGAAAGTGAGCTCAAGAGGTTTAGTTATACATATGCCTAAGGTAATAAATCCTAAAAACATCATATACAAAGAGTGCTATTAGGGAAAGCGAACAAAGACTATATTTCCAACTAAAGAATACTCAACCACAAATCCTTTATAGCTAGTTCACACTTACTTGTGTGGACCCACAAGAACAAGAGGACTAAAAGGAGAAATATACTTTATGGTACTAATAGCTTTCTATACAAGGATGCCATGGGTAAAATTTATGAGGGACAAGTCACAAGCATTTGAGAGATTCAAAATATTTAGAAAGATGGTTGAGAAGGAGATAAGAAGGAAGATAAAATGTTTAAGGTCAGACAGAGGAAGATAATTCAAATCTAGTGAATTTCTTGATTACTGTGAGGCACATGGAATCAAGAGACAATACTCAGCACCAAGAACTCTACGACAAAATGGAGTGGTGGAAAGGAAGAATAGATTTGTGCAAGATATGCTAGAACATTATTGAAAGAAGCTAAATTGACTAATATGTTTTGGAGATAAGCAATACATATTTCAGTATACATTATGAATAGAGTTCAAATCAGAGTACATAATGAAAATACCCCCTATGAAGTGTGGTATGTTAGACCTGCATCTATGAAATATTTTAAAGTATTTGGAAGTAAGTGCCACATCAAAAGAGAAGATGGAAACTTGGTAAATTTTGAATCAAGAAGTGATGAAGGAATATTTTTAGGATATTCCACTCAAAGTAAAGCCTAGAAATGATATAACAAAAGGCTAGACAAGATTGTGGAAACCATCAATGTGAAGAATGATGAAAATATAAAATGTATCAATTATGATCAAGACAGTTTTGATGGTGCATCAGATTGTGAAGACAATGTATCAAATGATGATGAAGAACCTCAGGAATAGAAGTTGAGAAGGGCCCTGTAAAGTATGTTCAAAAGGACCATCCAATAGATCAAATAATTGGGGATAAAAAGTGAAGGATTTCATACCAAAAGGAGAATTGCAAAGAACAAAGAACAAGTAAATGTTTTTCTCCTATCACAAGTTGAACCAAGAAGTTTTTATGAAGCTATCAAGGATGAGAGTTGGATAGAAGCCATGGAAGAGGATTTAAACTAGATTGAAAAGAACAAAACATGGGAACAGGTTCCTAGGCTCCCAAACAAAAATGTCATTGGCACCACATGGGTGTTTAGAAACAAGCTAAACAAAGAGGGAACAATGGTAAGAAAAAAAGAATGATTAGTGTGAAAAGGGTATGCACAAGTTGCAAGCATTGATATTGAAGAGACATTTTCACCTATAGCAAGGCTAGAAGCAATCAAAATGTTTCTTACATTTTCAGTGTATAGAGGATTCAAAGTATATCAAATGGAAACTTAGAAGAGGAATTTTACATAGAACAACCAGAACATTTTCAGTTGATAGAGGATGATGATTATGTCCACAGATTGAGAAAGGTCTTATATGTGTAGACACATAAAAATGACCTAGGCCTGCAAGCTCTATTTTACCTTTTTTCGTCCTAGCATAATTATGACTTTTTAATTATGTTTCTAACCCACCTTCAACTATTAATTAAATAATTCATAATTATTTAATTAATTCATGATTTTCTATTCTTCATGATTATTAAATAAATAGATCTTATTTATTCATTTAGTGCATCACTAATTATCAAAGTCTTCTCATAATTGAATAAAGTTCTCAATTTATTTAATTAATCTTTGTCATTAATGTCCTCTTGATTATTAAATAAATATATTCTAATTTATTTATTTAATGTGTCACTAATTCTCAAATCCTCTTTTAATTAAATAGATTTATTAATTTATTTAATTAACTAACTACCTCTTCTAAATTAAATAATTATTCATAATTATTTAATTGCCTTATTTGACTTTTCCCTCTTTTTAAATAAAACAATTATTTAAAAAGGCTTCACATGGTTAACTGCTTCTTCTTTTAGTAAATAATCATAAATAAATTATTTACTATCTCACAAAATCCATATTTTGAATTAATTTTAATTCAAAATGGAAATATTCTTCTACAAATCAAGTAATTGCTAAAATGATTGATTTTCTAAAATCTCATCTTCTTATCTTTTGATTTTTACTAATTTCATCCCACTGTCACATTCATTCTCTATCCTTTATTTAATTTCTTAAATTAAATCTTGTTCACTCATTTGAGAATTTTACCCTAACCCTAATTGAGAGTTGTCATTTTGAATCTCGACCATTGATTTTAGGGCATTTTCTCAATCTTCAATCTCATCCATTCATCCAAAATTGCATTTTCTATAAAATGTCAATTTTGTTGTCATTTTCGACATCTATGATTATTATCTCTTAATATCTTTGTTTTCTTGAATCTTGCATTTGTCATCTTAGCTACTTGCATTCTAGAATTAAGTTTCTTTTGCAACAATACTTAGGAAATCCTTCAAAGCTTTGTTTAGGACTAGGCATTATAGAATTTTCTCAAACAAGATCTGAGGGCACTCATTATCACAGCAAAGTTAGAAGGTGCAATGGAAGTCAGCCATGGAGGAGGAAGGATTGGGTTTGACTGTTTCATTATTCTCCTTTCTTGTTTTCTCCTATGCATTATATTGATCTATGGATTTTAATAATATATGCATGTGTATGTAACTAACATATTCTATTTTGCAGAAAATCCTCATTACATTGGTGAACCTGATGTCCTCATTAACACATTTTTGCAGATTTTTGTACGACTTTTGGTTTTATTTTTGCAGGTACAGGTATGGAACAACACAATTGATAGATTGTGTGATGCAAATGATCTATTGCACCACATCTGACTTTGCGTGTGATTCATTCACTTTGTCGCACCGCATTTGACTTCCTGAGTGATACAACTGACCTATTGGAATGCATTTTCCTGCCAGCCTCCGAACCGCAAACACCATCTGACTTTGCATGCGACGCATTCGCTCTGTCGCAGCACATTTGACTACCTGAGCGACGCAACTAACTTGTTGCAATGCATTTTCTAGTGTCCAAACCGCAAACAACATATCAAGTAACATATGCTCTATTGCGATGCAAATGGCTAGTATAAAAAAGTTTCTAGTTTTATTTTTTTTTGCAATTTCTTCCTGATTTTTTCTTTTAGATTAGACGTTTTCCAGGATACTAAAATTCTCGTGACAATGTGTGTCCAGCTGGAATTAGTTAAATTTCATTATTAGGTTTTATTCTATATTTTTGAACAATCATGTATTTCTTCACTCATCAATAAAATGAACAAGCACACACTTGCATAAGGTTAAAAAGAGCAATAAATTTTCTTTTTCATGGGTTTAAAATTAAATTCTACTTAAAAAATACTACAAACGGTTAAAATGAACCCCATGTTTTGAAAAATACTACAAATGGTTAAAATGAACCCCATGTTTTTTATGTTTGTCAACACATTTGATTTTGGGCTTAAAATGAACACCATGCGAGTGTGAGTGAACATATTCATGTGATCTCTCTTTGTTTTTAAACAAAGATCGATTGAACTATGAATAAGTTGGCTTGCTTTTGTTAAGCCTTAGAAATTGGGCCTGCTTTGGTGGGAAAAATTACTCACCCCAAAGCGTCTCAAACCGAGAACACACTAAAGCCAAGTGATGCCCAATCGATATATAAATTTTAATATTAAGGAAAACTTAGCATTACAGAACTTCCTATGGACTAGCAATTGACTCCCGAGTACCCTTGTGGTGCGTCAAAACTTGTAGAGTGTAACCTCTATAGACTGGGATGATAATGCCTCTCGCATGGCCTTCTGAATGGGTGCTCGAAAGAAATCCTTTCTTTTAGAAAACCACAAACCTTCTATTCTTTGGTGCAGCAACGATCGTTGCCAAGGCACCCGCACCTATGCAGTTCTAAGTATAAATGATCAATCGGCCATGAGAGTTTCATGGAGGTTGGAAGCTTGGTTTCCCTGAGAAGTGAGTGCACTATAAGGGGGAACCCATGGGGCCAAGCTTCTGAATTCATTTGCTAAGGATATCCAGTTTGTGGGATCCATAAGAATACTATCCATGCAGCCCTAGGATTTTTGTCAATGTCTTCAATGTGGTTGATTTTCATTTTTATTTTTTTTACAACACCTTGTGTTTCCAAATTGTTCTCATAAAAATTCAACAACTGAACATCAAACCTGCTAAAATTTGAGACAAATTGGTAAATCTGCTAAATTTTTTTCCAAAATTGCTTCCTACGATGCACTCGCTCTATCAAAATGCATTTTCCATTCTGAGCCACACTCACTCTATTGAGCCACATTTGAAATCTCTTGAATCAAAATCACTATTTCACACCGCATCTACTTTCTCATCCACCACATTCACCCTATCAAGCTGCATTTGCCATAGTGAGTTGCATTCGCTCTGTTGAGCAACGTTTGAAATTTCCTGAATTGCAATCACCATTTCACACCACATTTGCTTTCTCATTCCACCACAATCACCCTGTCAAGCCGCATTTTATTGAGATCGAGCCACATTTTCCATTTCAATCCGCATTCGCTCTGTTGAGCCGCATTTGAAATCTCCTGAACCACAATCACCATTTCACACCGCATCTGCTTTCTCATCCACCACAATCACCCTGTCAAGCTGCATTTGATTGAAATCAAGCCACATTTTCCAGTTGCAACACTGCATTTTCCATTTTGAGCCGCATGTACTCTATCATGCTGCATTTTCTATGACACATTTTCCATCTTTCATAAGAATCCTCCCACTGTCAAAATTGAAGTCCAAACCTATCTTTTTCCAGATTTCATCAAGTCATTTTTTGTTTTTGTCAAACAAGACATTGATTTTCTCAACTTCGCTCATCATGAAATTATAAATGGCATTCTTACGATCACCATAGGTTTCCATTTGCATTTGACTAGTTGCATTGTTAAGTCTACCATCTCCTTAGACACTCATTTTGTAGATTCTAGGAGTAGATTCTTTACCATCTATTGTCAAACTTTTCATTCAAAAGTAGGTTATCATTGGACCCAATCACCCATTGTCCTTTAGTCAAATCTTTTGTGAATTATTTCCCACTCAATAGTCTAGTGTGTAAATTTCACTTTGTCATCCTTTAGTCCTTTTATGGTCCACTGATTTTCCATACCTGAAGCATTGCCAACACTTTGCATGGTTAAGTATTCCTCTCCTTAGATTTATGAATAATGAGTTCATCTTAGGTTCCATTTTAGTTTGCATCCCATTAGTATCTTCATTTTAGTGTCATACCATTTGAATTCACAAACCCTTAGTCTCATTTGCATTTCATTCCTCAATTCCAAAACCCAAAAACATAGTTTCATATTTAGGTCATTCTCCCCCATCATCCCAAACTTGAGCAAAAATTTTTATGGTTGAAACTAGATTACTAAGAAATAAAAGACTCATTGATTATTTTGGTCAAGACACCAAATTTCTCGGTTTCACCAATGACATGAACACTTTTTCTAATGAAATGGGAAATTCTATTATCAATCATTTCAGTGAGATGTCCATTCCACACAATCCCTTTGAACAATTTGTCCACAGAGACCAAAATGGGGAATTCTATGAAGAAGACATACAAGTTGCTGCCTAAAACCCAGAAGTGGCCTCTTTTGTGGAAGAATGGTCTTAAATGACTAAGCCAGATATTTAGCCATGCTCCTTGACCAAGGGGCTAGATTACCAAAAGGATTTTATCTCAACACTCTTAGAGAAACATCTCCAGACCCTCAAACACACAATCCTTCCATGGGAGCCGCATCACAAAATGTCATTAATACCATTAATACTACCTTTCTTGGTCATACTACCACCATGACCAATACACCAAGAAACACCACCTCTATTGGGGGATCATCTACCCAAACCAACACCACATCACAATCCATCCCCCAACAAACATCCACTATCCCTTTACAAACATTTGGATCAACAATGGGTGCAACCACTTCAAACCTCTTTGGAACTTCATCTAGTTCCATGGGTACATCAGAAAACCTATTATTAGGTTCCTCAAATGCTATGGCAACCAATTCATCAAACCCTTTTGGGAGAAATAAATGAAGAGTTTTCATTCAAGGCGCCCAACCTAATTCCTCACAGGTTAATACCAACATTCCTCATGGCCACAATTTCTTATTTGGGCAAGGCAATCAAGGTACCCAATCTTTCATTCCATTTGGACATCAACATGCTCAAAATCAGCAAGGCCCCCAAATTCAATCCAACATGGCGGGATCCCACATCCCAACTTATGCATCTCAAGTCCATACACAGTAGTACATCCCTCATCAAAACACTCACTTCCAGCAACCAACTCAGAAAAATCATTTTTCTCACCACCAACACATCTCATCACAACAGGTGGGCAACCAATCCATACCTATCACCAACATGTGTGATGCTACCAACAACCCCATTGTGGAGGCACTCACACTCCAACTTTTTTCTCTTCAAACACAAGTGGAGACCTTGCAACAATCCAATAAAAAGTCTTACATGTCCCATGACTTGTGTCCATATCCGTTCGACACAACCTTGTATATGCCACACTTTCCTCATGGATATGTGGTACCTCATATTCCTAAATACAAAGGCAAAATGAACCCTATTGAACACATAAGAGAATTCACCACTAGCTGCATGGACATTGCATATGAGAAAACCTATCTCATGAGACTTTTTTCTAGAAGTCTTGTAGGTCATGCGCTGGAATGGTTCTCGGTATTGCCTAGAGGAATCAGAACATGGGATGAATTGGCAAAAGATTTTGTTGAAAAATATGCCTATAACATTGACATAGATATTGACAATGCCTCCTTATGCCAACTTACCCAAGAGGAGGCAGGAGAGACTTTTATCCCATTCTTTCAATGATGGAGAACCTTAGCGAGCAGATGTCCAATAGAAATACTAGAAAAGGAGAAAGTCACCATGTTTGTACAAACTCTCCTAGGACTACTTATATATGGCTTACAAGTCTATTGTTGTACCACCTTTGTTGACCTTGTTGAAAAAGGTGTTCAACTTGAAAAATCCTTGATCGCCAAAGGTGAATTAAAATATGGTGGAAAAACCATCAACACCACCACAAACAATAACCCAAGTAACTCCAATGACAAAAACAAATACTGGGTTAAAAATAAACACATCACAAAGGATGGTGTGGTCAATGCAAAAATTATTAATGCAACAGGTCATGTACTCACCATCAAAGGAGTTCAAAATCAAAATGTACCTATGACTACACCGACACCAACTACCAATTTTGTACAAAATAATCCTACTCAATCTAATCAAAGGCAATTGCGTCAACCGCGACAATTTCAAAAATGCACATACACCCCTTTGGGTTAACCTATCAAGATTGTCTTGAAGAAACTTCTCCAAAATGGAGTCAGAACATTGGAAGAACCTAAATCATATGACCTTGGTTAGTTCAAGCCATCATGGTGGGATGATAATGCATTTTGTGATTACCACCGTGTCAAAGGGCATAAAACTTTCTCTTGCCACTAGTTGTGAAATATGGTAGAAGACCTTATTGAGAATCATACCATTGAGTTAGGAGGTCAACCATTTGCATCTAATGTGGATCATACAATCCACAAGAACCCACTGCAGGATCATGGTGTTCGTAAACCCTCCACATATGGCATGAAGAATACCAATAATCAAGCCAATCACATCTATCTTGCCTTCAATTATTCCGATGGTATCATCATCAACAACTTGCGAGCTACTGATGAAGAGAAATGTGTCAATAATATTACCATTAAAAAGGCCCCGGATTGCAACGTTATAACATGTAAGGGAAAGGTCACCATTCCAAGTCCCTCTACACATTAGCCTAAAATTACCATACTTGGTCCGTCTACCAGACAGTCAAACCCTATACCAGAGTTCAACCTTATTGAGCAATTGAATAAAACACTCGCTCAAATATCAATTCTTGAATTGCCCCGCATCTCACCTGCACATAAGGCCATCTTGGATAAAGTACTGCAAGAGTCTTCCATCCCAACCAACATTGATTTCAACCATTTTGAAACTATGGTCGGATATCTGACTTCGCCTCATCACATTACCTTTTCAGATAGTGACTATTCCTTGCCCAAACCATCTCATAATGATGCCCTTCATATCGAGGTTTTTTTCCACAAAAACAAGGTTAGATGAGTCTTAGTAGATGGTAGAGCAAGATTGAACATCTTCTCTTTAAAATTGGTTAAAGCTCTTGGTTTCTCTGATGCATGTGTGGATGCTACCAAGAGCATTGTCATCAAGGCATATGATGATGAAGAATGTGCTTCTAAAGGCATCATCACAATTCCACTCTGGGTGGGACCAATTATTATAGACACAACATGCCAAGTCCTAGATTGTGACATACATTACAATATCTTACTTGGTCACCCTTGGATTCATGCCCTAAAGGCCATTCCTTCCACATACCACCAATGGCTGAAGTTCCCTTTTGATGGTATTGAAATTACTATCCCGAGAGATCCTGATCCATTTTAATACTATACCAATATGCGAGCCACTGCTGAACACCAGGTACCCATCAATTGAGAAGCCTCGGCTTCCACCTCTTCCAAATTTATTGACTTGTATACACTCACCAAATCATCCATTCCATTAACTTCTACAACACCATCTTCCTGGGCATCCATACCAAGTAAAGGCCTTCAGATCTAGGACCTTGGTTGTGGAGAATTCAAACTGATTACGGCTTATTGTATCACAACAATACCTAAGCTGCCTAAAGTCTATGGTAGACCATGTTTCATGTTCGAGCCCAAAAAAAATTTCAAGGTTCCACCAAAAATGGTTTTCACACTAAGGGGGGATATGAATAATGAAGTCATCATCGACATAGCTAACTCGATCTACAAAGACCCAGAAGAGTTACCTCCACTACCAGTGCATCTCTATGGAAAAGGATATGACATATGCAAGGCACTAGGTTTCGATGGCACAAGTGGTCTTGGAAAGGTCAACAATGGAAGAAGAGAACCTATCATTATCTCTGCAAGACCAAGGTACATTGGGCTAGGGTTTGACCAACTCAAAACTGACAATCAATGTACCTATGAACTTTCACGTGAGGACGTAATAGCTCCAGAAAGTGTTGAGACAAGCGAAAATTCCCTTACCGAAACTGACTCTAATGAATGGGAATGGGGATCTGAGAAAACCCTAAGAAACTATGATATTGACGAACTCTTCTTGGAACCTAGCCAACCCCCCTTTGAAGAATGATTCTGACAAGAATACAACATAGACCCTATTGACTGTCATTCTAAAAATAAGGAATGGGTAAGCATTCCTTGGGATCGAGAAGAACATAAGGTGTCATCGGCAACATCTGAATTATCCCGCCCTATTCCCAAACACGCCCATGAGCCAGACATGCCTGAACCTATTGTCCATACCTCTGAAAGGCTATCCAATAGTCATGATGCCGATAATTTTGTGCCCTATTATGACTATGATTTGAACTCATTTGAATTTGAGTATGGTCCATCCATTGCATCTGATACATAAGTTGAAATTGACAACTTTGCCTTCACACTTGAGGCTTCAATTTGCACAATTTTTGCATCTTCCCCATCTTTTACCAACACTAACGATGGGATATCCCCTGTTTACCCGCAACTGATTGACTAGGACCAACAAGAACCACCAGTGATGGAAATCTTTTAGAATGATGAGGCAATATCAGAATTCTTGGGGCTCTGAGAAGGCATACCTTGGGGTGATCACAAAATAGGATTTTCCATTCACCTAGAATGTGTAGCTTACTTTGGGGAGACTGTGCAATCCTCCAGTCACAAAAATGCAAAGAATCAGACAAAAAAAGAAATGTCTTTAGGTGAAAACCGCAAGGCACCTTTTAACAACAAAATAGTAAAAATAAAGGACGTATCCGAATGTGAAAACCTCTCTAAGGTGACTAAGGATGGAGGATTGGACTTTCTTCCCGTAAAATAGGAAAAATAAGCAATGCTAATTGAAGACACCATCAAAATTAGCATAGCCACACCAGAGAATCCAAAAATGGTTCTCTTAGCTACATTATTAACAGATGAAGAAAAACCTGAGTTCCAAAAATTATTCACAAAAAGGAAGGTTAAATTCGCATGGTCATATGCTAACATGCCAGGGCTAGATCCAGAATTGGTATTGCATCATCTTCCATTAATCCCAAATATAAAACCAGACAGACAAAAATTACGAAAAATGCATCCACAGATTCCACTACTTGTAAAGGCTGAACTAAAGAAGTTATTGGATGTGGGATGCATAAGATCAATAGATTATGTTGACTGGATATCCAACATTGTCCCTGTCATAAAGCCAAATAAACAAATTTGTATCTGCATGGATTTCAGATATTTGAATAAGGCTTGCCCAAAAGATGATTTCCCATTACCAAATATAGACATGATTGTTGATCTCACAATAGGGTACGAGATGTTGTCTCTCTGGATGGTTTCTTGGGCTATAACCAAATCCGCATTGCTACTAAGGATCAACACAAAATGACATTCACCTTCCCATGGGGAACATACTGTTGGAATGTCATGCCATTCAGACTAAAGAATGCGGGTGCCACATACCAAAGAGCTATGAAAACAATCGTTCATGACATGATGCATATACTAATGGAAGATTATGTGGATAACCTTTTGGCCAAGTCTTTGACATGGGAAGATCATCTCAAAGTCCTGGAATTTTTTTTTAGATGGCTAGAGGATTACAAGGTACGTTTGAACCCAAAAAAATATGTCTTTGGGGTCATGTCAAGCAAATTATTGGGCTACATAGTTTCATGATGAGGCATAGAAGTTGATCCCTCTAAAGTGAAAGAAATTCTAGACATGCCTCCACCAAAAGGAATCAATGAGTTGAGAACACTTCAAGGAAGACTGCAGTCCATCCAACGCTTCATCGCATAGTTGGCAGACAAGTGTCAACCATTTCAGTACCTATTATACAAAATTATCCGCTTTGTATGGATAGAAAAATTCAACACAACCTTCAAACAAATCAAAGAATATCTATTGACACCACCTATCCTAATGCCACCTATTGAAGGCATGTCATTGATCATGTATGTCTCAGCAACTACAAATACACTGGGGGCATTATTGGCACAAAATGACCATGAGGAAAAAGAAAGAGCCATATACTATATTAGTCGCACACTGATAGGATACGAGTTGAACTATACAACCATCAAACATGCATTCCTTGCAGTTGTCTGTGCAGCACAAAAACTAAGACATTACATGCTGAGCCACAAAACACACCTGGTAGCCAAGATTGATCCACTAAAGTATCTCCTAAGTCAGGCAGTATTGACAGGTCCTTTAGCAAAGTGGGTCATGATATTGAGTGAGTATGACATACAATATGTTGAGTGCAAGGCAATAAAAGGGCAGGTAATAGCAGATCAGATTGCAAATGCACACAACCAAGGCACTCATCCACTGGTAATTGATTTTCCTGATGAGTTTATCTTTCATGCAGAGCCTACGTCACCATGGAAAATGTATTTTGACGGGTCTCGTATTGGTCAGGGCTTAGGGTTTGGCATCTTGTTCATCACACCACAAGGGGATTCCATTCCTAAAGCATTCTAGATCGCCTTCCCTTGCACTAACAACATTACAAAATAGCGAAGCATTGGTCACATGACTCAAGATCACAATTAAATAGAAAATTCAGACATTGCTCATATTAAGGGATTCTTAGTTAGTCATCAACCAAGTGAATGATGATTATGAAACAAAGGATGAAAATTTTCTTCCTTACAAGCGAATGGTGGATAGATTCTTGAAAAAATTCAAATTGATTACCTTTGAACAAATTCCAAGGACATAGAATAAGGTAGCAGATGCAATGGCCACTATTGGACATCCGCAAAAATGTGTCACAATTTGAGTTCTTAGTCGAACAACTATTGATGCCGACATATGACATCCCAGACTCGAAAATGGTTTGCGAGATTGTTGGTCCTAGTTCACCTTGGTACCAAGACATTTATGACTATCTAAAGTCCCAAACCTTACCAGCCAACCTTTCCAATAACCAAAGAAAGTCCTTTATACAAAAAATTCCTTGACACGCCATCGTCAGTGATACCCTATACCGCCATGGCTTTGATAAAACCCTTCTTCGGTGTCTCGACACTGATGAAGCCCAAAAAAATTTATGAGAAGTACATGAGGGTATATGCAGATCTCATTTGAGTGGTCCAACGTTAGCTAGGAAAGTCACCAGACTAGGATACTATTGGCTGACATTAGAAAAAGATGCTCTTTAGTTTGTCAGAATATGTCAGAAATGCCAGGTGCATCATGACCTAATCCGCACACCTACGTAGGAGCTAAGACCAATCAATTCTCCATGGCCTTTCACACAATCGAGACTCGACCTCATGGGAAAGATCCATCCATCCTCCTCTAACGGCCACAAATTCATAATCACCGTACTAAGTACTTTACTAAGTGGATTGAAGCCATCCCTCTCACTTACATCACCGGTAAGCAAATATCAAAGTTTATCCTAAATTACATCATTTGTCGATATGGTGTTCTGTAGTCCATCATCATAGATAATGGGAGTCCATTAAAAAATCAGGACATTCGTGAACTCTGTGAGCGATTCCACATCCAACATCATTTCTCCACCCCATATTATCCAAAAGGTAACGACCAAGTTGAGCCGCCAAATAAAAAAATTCTTCACATTCTTAAGAAGACCATCAACGATGCTGGCCGAGATTGGCACCTACAACTTAATCCTGCCTTATGGGCCTACCATACCAGCATTCATACACCCACTGGAGCCACTCCATTTTCCCTGGTCTATGGATCTGAGGCCATATTTCCCATTGAGGTCAAAATTCCTTCTCTCTGAGCCTCCTTGAAAGGAATGATTGATGATGAAGAGTATGGACAGTCTCACCTACATGAGCTAGAAATGTTACAAGAAAGATGAAAAAATTCCTTGAATCACTTGCAGGCATATCAAAATCGTCTCTGTCGAAGCTATAACAAAAGAGTAATGGTGATAAAATTTCAAATCGGTGACTTGGTCGTCATGTAGAATCCAAGAAATCAGGCTGACTATGAAAATCCTGGCAAGTTTGAGTCTAATTAGCTTGGTCCTTATATTATTATTGTCACATTTGGTTCTGGAACTTATCAGTTGGCCACACCTGATGGAGAACAATTGACATAACCCATCAACAACATACATCTGTGAAATTTCTACACATAACATCAGAGAGCTTGGATAAAAACCTAAAAATGCAAAAAAAACTTGAAAAATAGAAAAAAATTGCCCCTTGATGAAAACCTGGCAAACAGGCATCTTGGTGACATGAAAAAAATAAAAAAATGAGAAAAAGAGTAAAAATAAATACATTCGTTCAATAGTGAAAACCTGGCAAATAGGCGCTTTGGATAGGTACCATGATGAAAACCTAGCAAACATATGCCATGTGTAGTTGATCATTGTTCCACCATCTATTTTTACTCTAATTGACCCTTATCCACTTTCCATAATCACCAAGGCCTAACACATTCATGACATTCGTCCTAAATCCTATCAATTCTAGCCATGGTTAGCGTTTGGTTGACATCACCTCTTGCATATCCTTTCCTTTTTCCTTGTGTCTACCTATTTTCACATCATTTGACCCGGGTAGTCCTCGATCTCTCTGTGTGCAAGACCTTTATCATGTAACTACACTGGGTGTCACGCATGATTCTGCATTTGTAAAAAGTCCTGAAAAAATCCTACAAATCCGAAAAAGTCCTAAAAAAAGATCTAAAAATGGAAAATCTCCTGAGAAAATCCAAAAATAGAGTCAAAGTAATATCTTGTCAGTCCAGTCAATCATGTCAATCAATCTTTGTCTAGGTCTGAACTACGTTGTCTCTACACATTCGCTACGTAGGCAAGATTCATCTTTGAATCCCCGAGACATTAGGTCTGTCTTTCTAGGTTTGTCTAAATAAAATCATGATTCAAACGTACATCCTTTGGGCAAGGTTATTGGTAGTGTTGAACTATGAGGTCTCTAAGTGCATGACGTAGGCAAGGCCATCAATCGATGAGCCCCCAAGGCCGCACTAGGTCAGCCCATTAGGGTTCATGGCACAACGTTTTCACACACATCAAACTTTCTTCAAATCAAGCAAATCTTCCATCAATCTCGAGCAAACAATCTATCAACAGTCTATTTCATCAACAATTTTAGTTAATTCAGCATATCAACAATGACATGTAATCAAATTATATCAAGACAATTTAACCTGGAAAACTTTTGGGTTCTTGTTCAAGATGTGTCCTTCTGAAGAGCAACTCTCGTCATTTATTTATGCTTTTGTATGTGTCCTTCCTAAGCATTGTCCTCATCATCTGTAATTTTGATAGATTCTCATAACTCAGAGAATTGATCTCCTAGATATCAACGTCATTTAGGATCTGTCCTTCCTGAATTTGATATCGCTCAACCTTTCACAACCTTGACATTAAAACACTTGGCAAACACTTGGCAAACTTTATCCTTCTTTTTGATGGTTATCATGATATTAGTTCCTTACGTCATAGGAGCCACGACATATCATGATGATCATCCTTGTCTTTTTATGATCACCCTGCTACTAGTTTCTCAAGGATGTCGTGACTTCAAGATTTAGAGAAGCAACGATGTAGTGCGATGATTTTCCTTTCTATTTTTACTATCATGTGGCTAGTTTCTCAAGGATGTCCTGACATCAGGATTTAGAGCAGCATTAATATCTCATGATTAGTCTAGTTTTCTGGCGGTTGGTCAAGATAGAAACACTAGGGCAAGTTGGCCTCTAGTATGAGTTAGGACATTCCTTGTCCGTGATTGTATGTTTTGCAAGTGGATGACCTTGCACACCTTGGTCTATGTCATACCCTAGTGTTTTTTGTCCATTTGTGTCATTTTTTTACCATCCAATGATGATTCGAGCAACACTTACTAGTAATTTGGCAAACGTTGAAAGGATTCTAACATGCATTTCTCTCTATCCTAACATTCATTTTTTTCTCTCTAACATTTCTTCTAGTCTGCATCATTATCATCCTTATCTACCTTTCCTATATAATTTTGTCTTTTAGTCCTTTCATCCATTTTGAGGGCCCACTCGTATTCTTGGAACCCAACTGTCCTCTCGAGGGGGCATAACACTACCTCCTCGTCATTCTTCCTCATCCTATTTTGCACTGGGGCATATTCTTGAATTTTTTCTTTGCCACAATGCGACAAGCTACATTATGACAAAGAGGAGCAAATGTAGACACATAAAAATGACCTAGGCCTACAAGCACTATTTTACCACTTTTTTGTCCTAACATAATTATGACTTTTTAATTATGTTTCTAACCCACCTTCAACTATTAATTAAATAATTCATAATTATTTAATTAATTCATGATTTTCTATTCTTCATGATTATTAAATAAATAGATCTTATTTATTTATTTAGTGCGTCACTAATTATCAAAGTCTTCTCATAATTAAATAAAGTTCTCAATTTATTTAATTAATCTTTGTCATTAGTGTCCTCTTGATTATTAAATAAATATATTCTGATTTATTTATTTAATGTGTCACTAATTCTCAAATCCTCTTTTAATTAAATAGATTTATTAATTTATTTAATTAACTAACTACCTCTTCTAAATTAAATAATTATTCCTAATTATTTAATTGCCTTATTTGACATTTCCCTCTTTTTAAATAAAACAATTATTTAAAAAGGCTTCACATGGTTAACTACTTCTTCTTTTAGTAAATAATCTTAAATAAATTATTTATTATCTCACAAAATCCATATTTTGAATTAATTTTAATTCAAAATTAAAAAAATTCTTCTACAAATCAAGTAATTGCTAAAATGATTGATTTTCTAAAATCGCATCTTCTTATCTTTTGATTTTTACTAATTTCATCCCACTGTCACATTCATTCTCCATCCTTGATTTAATTTCTTAAATTAAATCTTGTTCACTCATTTGAGAATTTTACCCTAACCCTAATTGAGAGTTGTCATTTTGAATCTTGACCATTGATTCTAGGGAATTTTCTCAATCTTCAATCTCATCCATTCATCCAAAATTGCATTTTCTATAAAATGTCAATTTTTTCCTCATTTTCGACATCTCTGATTATTATCTATTAATATCTTTGTTTTCTTGAATCTTGTGTTTGTCATCTTAGCTAATTGCATTGTAGAATTAAGTTTTTTTTGCAACAATACTTAGGAAATCCTTCAAAGCTTTGTTTAGGGCTAGGCATTACAGAATTTTCTCACAAAATCTAAGGGCAGCCATTATCACAACAAAGTTAGAAGGTGCAATGGAAGTCAGCCATGGAGGAGGAAGGATAGGGTGAGACTGTTTCATTATTCTCCTTTCTTGTTTTCTCCTAAGCATTCTATTGATTTGTGGATTTTAATAATATATGCATGTGGGTGTAACTAACATAATCTATTTTGCAGAAAATCCTCATTATAGTATGTTCTAAAACAAGCACCTAGAGCATGGTACTCAAGACTAGACTAGTACTTGCAACAAGAAGTATTCAAAAAGGGGTGTGCAAACAGTAACCTATATTTCAAATTTGAAGGTGAGCACATGATTTTAGTTGTTGTTTATATGTATGAAATCATTTTTGGTGGTAGCAATGATAAACTATGTAAAAGAAAATCTACACACATGCAAGATGAATTTGAGATGTCAATGATAGGACAATTGTCATTTTTCCTTGGTTTGCAAATTGTACAAATTGATAATGGAATATTCATATCCCAAACCATGTATGCTAAGGAAATGCTCAAGAAATATTGCATGGAAGACAACGGACCATTCAATACCCCCATGATTACCAATTATTGGAAGCTTGTTGTATTTAACTGCTTCAAGGCTAGATATTATGCAAGTAGTGTGTTTAGTAGCAAGATTTTAGGCTCCACCTAGAGAGTCTCATGTCAATGTTGTGAAAATAATTTTTAGATAGATCAAGAGTACTATTGACTATTGAATATGGTATTCCAAGAGCAAGGAATTTTCCCTAACTACATATACAGATGTTGATTGGGTAGGAGGTGTTGATGATAGGAAAAGCACCAGTGGAGGAGCATTCTTCTTGGGAAACAAGTCAGTTTCCTAGATGAGAAAGAATCAAGAATTAGTCACTCTATCCACTACTGAAGTAGAGTATGTGGTAGAAACATGTTGTTATCAAGTCCTATGGATGAAGAAAAAGGTTAAAGACATTAAGGTGGAGTACAAAGAACCTATCTCAATTCTTTGTGACAATTCAAGTGCCATAATTTTTTTAAAGAATCCAGTGATGCACTCTAGAACAAAGCACATATGCATTAAGTATCACTTCATAAGAGAAACGGTTGTAGATAAGTAAGTTAACATCGAATATTGACCCACCAAGGAACAAGAAGCTGAAATTTTCACCAAGCCTATTCCTAAGGAAAAATTTGAATATCCAAGGAAAAAATTGGGAGTCATTGCTCCCACATCATATCACTAGTCTCTAGTGATGGGGAATATGTCTAGGGGGAGTTTCATCCATATCTCAATCATCCCTAGAAATAGACAGGATAGATCAAGTCAGGTACTAGTGGTTGTATTATTCCAGATTCCCATCTTCTCTTTGAATTTCCTTTCAAATGGAGAGTAATGTGTTAGGGGGGATCTATCCTTTCCCATTGATGAAAAAGGGGGAGAAAGTATGCAAGTGCTCAAGTATCCGAGCAAGGGGGAGAAAATTGAGCATGGGAGAAATAAGTGCAGTTGCTCAGAAGTGTGAAAAAAGGAGAAGGTATGTCAAAAGTGAATTGAGAGCACAAATTTTATCCACCATCGGTATCTAACCTTTGGAAGTTTGAGAATTTAGTTTTGCTATCAACGACAAAGGGGGAGAGTTTTTGCATATCATTATCATTAATGTCAAAAGGGGAAATCATGTAAGGGAGATTGTTTTCATGTTGAAAGAAGATCAGAGATGAAATGGAGTTGCTCATGAAAGTCAGGATGCTAGCATTAATGGAAAGTGTCATTGAAGTCAAGGGGATATGGTTAGCAGTGAATATGGGAGCATGGGTACAGGTTGTTGGTGAATTCATATGCTACAATGTTTTCATGAAGTTGCAAAGAGTCTATCATATAATAGAGGAGGAAACAAGATAAAAATTTGATGTGGGTTTTTCTAGATCATTCCACTGATGTGCTATGTAGGTTGAGAAAGTAAAGGATGTGCCCAAAACTGATTTAATTCTACTCTCAGGCGATTCTAGGGTTTACAGATAAAACCTAATGTGTTTACAGTCATGGCATCCTCAAAATTTTCATTTCAACAGTGACTTGTGTTTGGCAGTTGCAGGGAGCTTAAGTAATGACTTAAGCCATTTATGTTCATCCCATAATTAGCCTCTCACATATTGGAAGTCGGTTGACGAGGTCTGAGGTTCACATCAGTGTGACAGTGCATGATCGATGGATCAGGGAGATAATAAATTTAAGAACTTGATGAATTGGTTAAGGATTTTGAAGAACTAGTGACTTAGCAATGGAGCAATGAGGTTCTCTTTGTTGTTTTGATCAAAGTGACTTAGTCATTTCAGAGGTAGTTTCATGGGTGTCCCTTCAATGCAGCGATGATAACCTTCATTAGATGAACAAAGTGATATCACCAAGACTATGGAGCTAGTCCCTACAATAGGGCGATGAGAGAATGGATGTTGACTGTGGGACCTAGTAAGGTGGATATGGCAGTGAGACCCAGTAAGATGAGGATGTTGTCCATTGATGGTATAGTCAAAAATTCAATGAAAGGATGACATGTGGTAGGAAGAAATAATGGACAGTGACATATGGTGACACAATGGTGTGGGGACCACTTGTATACAATAGTGAATGGTAATGGAATGACAACCCCGTATCGATGAGAGTGGAGTTGATGTCTCTTAAATAGCTCGATGGCTATCTCATTAGTGTGACATTGGCCTATTGGTAAAAGTCTCGAAGATGTCTCTTTGACAGACCGATAAGCAAAAAAGCTAAGTGGGACCCGATAAGAAGGTGACTGTGGTGAAGGCTAATAGGTGGCAAATAGCGATTGATCAATATGCTAATTCACATCATTATTGTGAATTAGGTAGTGATGAAATGGAGGACAGATGGCATGTGGGCCCATGTCCTTGAAGGAGGTTCACATCGAAGAGAATGATGGAGTTGGTGAGATTGTGGTATGTGTCTCTTCAATAGAGAGATATGATAGATCGATGATGGAGATTTAAACAACTGTTTATTGGATGGTTATGTTTTAAAGTTGTGATGATGAATGAAGATCATAGGAATATGGCATGAAGGTTGGAGATCAATGGTCTAAATTTGAATGGGGAAATCATGAATGGCTAACTACATGTTGTGTCACTAAAAAGTGTATACCTTGGCACTTTTTCACTCATTTTTGCCTTCTCCACTAGGTTTTTCCCTTGTTTACCTTAATTCAGCCTTGTAAGCTTGTAATTCATCAATAACCTAACAATGTTTTCCTAAGGTGTTGTGAAGTTTTGTAACACATTTCCTCACTTTTCTAAGACCCTTTCAACATAATTCACCTAAATAATACATTTTTACACCTTACTAAGCCTTAAGATGAAGTTTTGTAAAGTGTTGTGTTGCATTTTCACACTTATCTAGGCTTATCACCCCTCAATCAACCCTTTTTATATGCTAATTTTTCTTTTTTAGGCATCTTTAGTCCTGACCTAAGTGTGTTTCACGAGGAAAATCTAATTAAATTTATTAAACATGAATCAATTCCTGACCACCACCAAAAATTTCTTAGGTGGACTAGGTTGCCACTTTGGTTGACCTAGTCCCTTTGAGCAAAAAATTAAATTTTAATTAAGATTCAATGGGAATATTTCCTCCTAAACCCTAGGGTCGGCCTATTAGGTTGCATTTCAGGAAAATTAGGGTTTCACATGTACAAATAAGGGTTCTCAACTCCATTTTTCTCTCTTACACACTCTTTCTATCTCTTGGTTCATTTTTACTGTCCTAGCTCTCTTACTCTCAAGTAATCAAGCATCCAAGACTTCACAAGAAAGCATAAAAGCATTAGGGTTTGCAGGTCATCTCCATTGGATCTGCTAATGCAAATTACATACCATCAATAGAGGTTTGGTAAGACTCTCTATTGTGTTAACATTCAATCTTGCTTTCCTTTGTGTTTATCTCATTTGGGTTTAATCACCTACAAAGGGGTTTGACTTAGGAAAAACCCTATTTCCTAACCCTAACAATTTATGGTCTTTGCATGTGTTTGCAAGTCTCTTGATGTAGATTAAGTGAAAGTACAAAGTGTTGAAGGAAGTACCAACATTTTCCTCAAGTTAGCTCCCAGTGTCAAACCCTAGGAAGGACAAAGGACAAGTTGCAGGTCACTTTCAGGGCTTCCTATCACAGATTGTTGTAGAATAGGGGAACAACAACCAAGACCCACAAAATAAAAGCTTGATTCCTCAGAAAGCTACAAGAGGACTAGGTCACCCCTATTGGTGAACTTGTCCGTGTGTTGGGCCCAGAAAAGGGTTTATGTGTTTTTGGGCACCCATTTTCCTGAAACCTATCTTGGGAAAGTTTTCTAGTTGGAGGAATAGGTCACCCTAGTTGGCGTAAGTGTCCTTCTTCTCAGTTTAGGTAATTTCTAGGAGATCCTGAGAGCATTCAACTACAATATCACTTTTCTAGGTACACACCTTATGTCCCGCTCTGTCATTTTCCAAAAAAATAAAATTTAGGATATATAGTTGGTAAGTTTGCATCAGCTTAGTTTTACTTTATTTGCATTTACATAGATTTAGATTAGTTTCATTTTGCTTCCAGTTCTAGACACACATAACGCACATTCACACCCATCATCATCAAATCCATATTCCCCTTTTGAATGAACCCGCGCCTTAAACATATCTACCTAGGAAGGAAAGAGAGCCATTTCCAAACCAAGTGACCTTAGGGTGAAAAACCTTAAGAGCCTAGTAAGAGAATCCTCTTTCCCTAGTAAGCCATATGTTTTTGGCGGTTCATTTTGGTGAGCTTGACCATTGAGCATTAGCTAGCTTTTTTATTTTCTACATTTTATCTTAAAAATAGCTTGCATTGCATTAAAATATTGCATTGTTTGCATCCTAGGGTTAATGATAACACTACATTTAGTGAAAATTCATGGTTAATTTGCACATTGCATTGCATTTTTAATAAGAAAACACAAAAAATCTGCATTTTCACTTTTTGTTTGCACTCAAATATTAGAAAAACCATAAAAAATAGATAAAAAATTCACAAAAATTTCAAAAATAGCACTATTGGGACTAAGTCGCCACACTGGGTGACCTAGTCCTCTTACACCATTTTCATCACCGTTTCAGCCATTCTCCATAATTTATCTACATTTCCGGTTTCTATCTTTATCTTTCTGCTTTCATTTCCAAATTTTCCTGTTGGACCCCTTGTTGTCCATTACTTAACCTTCATCATGGCCATGTCTTTCAAGAAGTTATGGACCTCCCTAAAATCCTTAATGGATATGTCAAGCTACACCTTTTCCACTGATCCTAATGACCTTGACACCACTCCTACTCACCCTACTCGTAATGAATGTCCCCCTATGAAGGTTGACATCATTACAGAGGATGATGCTAGCATGTATCAGTTCCTTAATGAGTGCCTAGATAACCTTGAAGCCAACACTGCTTTTTACCCGTCCTTGCAACCACCCCTATGTCCTAATATGTCATCCCGAGATTCATTTGCTTACCTTCATCTAGAAACTAATACTAAACCTAGGCTACCTACTCAAGGTAAGCCTAGTTCTTCCACCCTTGTCACTGATCAACCATATTACAACAATCCTATCACCCATCCTCCCATTAAACTTCAACAAACTTATGGGAAAGGATTCAATATTCTTAGCAAACAAGGTGGTGACCTCACGAACGAACATGAGATTCATAAATACTATGATCAATTGCAACATGATGAAAATACAAAGGGCATCAGTTATCAAGATCCACCTCATCCTAGGGTGCATCCTATAGAACGCCTTAGGTTTCGTGACGATGGAATGGTGATTTTTGATTTCCCTCCAGGCTTGAATGTTCTTCTCCCTAAGGAGTAGTCACGATCTCCTCCCCACCATAATGATATACCTCTAATCATCTCAGGCACTCTTGCTCCCCTTTTTTCTTTTGAAGTGGGTGAACCAAGCCAGCGTAAGAGGCCCTATAAACTCCAAAAAAATTGGTTTCCTCTCCATCCCCCATTTGATTGCGAGGAAAACTTATACATCCTCTTAAACAAAGGGTTCATCACCTTACCTGATTGTAATAATCTAGTCATCCGTCCTAAGGATTCTCATGCCCCGTATTGTTCTTACCATTGTGTTCTTGATCACCAAAGTGATGAATGTTGCCATCTGCATGAGATTCTAAGGAAGTATCACTTCATCGATTCTGAATGCTACTCTATCGACCCCTCATATGATTTTGTGTACCCATACCTATAGTAGTTGTAGAACATGCCCTTCTCACTATTACATATTCCTTCCCATCACCTATCTCAGCTCACTCTGGCCCTACACTCATTGGGGGAAGGAGGGTGCTAGCCTTGTCCTATGCAGGTAGTTGTCCTTGTCCCTTAAGCTTCATTGTTCACCTCCCACTTTTCCCCATTGATATTGGGAGGCAAATAACATGCTTTCTATTCCACTTGCACTTGCCTTACTAGTATTATGTTCATTTTTGTATGTCGTGTGCTCCCTGTCTTGTTTGATGTTTGTGATATTCTTCTAAATGTATCTCATTTCTTCTATATGTCATTCCTTTACTTTTCCTTTTGCCTTTCACCTTTTGTTTTTCTCTCCCTTTTGGGGATGATACAAGGAATTGAGACCACCAAGTCTCCTTCATGTTGACCCAAAAGGAAATTTTCATTTTTTTTGATTTTTGTTTTTCTTTGCCCTTTGTTTTTCCTTCCATTTGGGGATGATGCAGGGAATTGAGAATGCAATGTATCCTTCATGTTGGCCGAAATGTACCTCCTTTCCTTTCTCTTTTTCCTTTTTTCCTTTAATTTTGGGATGATGCAAGGCATTGAGACCACAATGTCTCCTTCATGTTGACCCAAATGAACCTCTTTTTCTTTATGTGTCCTTTTTCCTTTCATTTGAATATGACGCAAGGTATTAAGACCACAATGTCTCCTTCATGTTGACTAAAAAACAAGGCTCTTTTTCATTTTTCCTTTCTATTTTTCCTTTTTTTTTCCTTTTGGGGACAATGCAAAGCATCAAGGCATCCTATATCTCCTCCATGTTGACCCAAAATGACTCCTCTTTCTCATTTTCCTTTTGCTCTCTTTGTGCCCTTCCAGTTCTACGTATTTGGGGGAATGATGATAGTTCCTCACTCTCTAAAATAAACATTAGAGGAATGAACATGCTGACCTCCAATACATAGATCCCTTGTGTTTTTGGTGTTGTCCATTTTGGGGGCATATTTTCCCCCCCTTCTCTTTCGCTTACTTCTTCTTTTTCACATGATGTATCCTTTCATGGATACTCATTGATGGAAAGGCTCTAATGTCCTTTCTTTCTTTTTGGCCTTTCTCTACTTTAAAGAAATTTCTCACAAAGAGGTGTGTAGCAATCCGTTTAAAGTGGGGGCATACATTGGCACTATTCTATCTTACTTTTATTTTCTACATTCGTATATGTTTTTCTTTACCTGTGATTCCTAGTGTAGTCTTGTCACTTCACTTGATGTGTTTTCTCACTTTGTGGATGACATTGGGTATAATACCTTTCACAATTGATACTTATCTTAGCATATTGCATTCCTCTTAGTGGCATGATGCGACACACTGCATACTATAAGTTGTGAATCTACTATACTTTGATATGTCCTCATTTGGAGACATTACATGCAATGTTCCCTAAGTGAAAAAGACCTCTAATGAACTAAACAAGACTCCTTCCAACACTTGCATTTTTCATTTCTTTTGCACTTTTTACTTTTTCATTTTGCATGTTGCACTTTTGTATTTGTGTATACATGGCCACCTTGCATAATACAACTTGCATTCTTGTAGTACTAGCTTGCGCTTGTTCATGGGGTCTAAGCATCCAAGGCTTTGCTTGTATCATGAACAACACCCCTATCCTTGTGGCACCTTATCAAAGTTGTTAGGGAGTACGACCTTGGTATGGTTGAGTGGGAAGCCCAACTAGCGGTATGACTTTCCCCATAGCTACCTTTTGTGTGTGTGAGCACATACCAACTGAGTGTATGTGTCTCTCACCACCTTTTGGCATTCTCACCCGGTGAACAACCAAAAGTATTGTTGGCCCAAAGTGAGTACATCCTTCTTTTCAGACAAACAACCTAGATTTGATCCACAACTAGCTAGACAAATGGTTGAGGCTTGATGTGACTTTTCTCCACCCTTTCACATCACTCCTTGTGTGATCTTTCACACTTATGCTTAGTTTTCCATGGGATCTTGATCCTGGGGGCTTGATCATCCCTCTTGATCTGTAGTCATCTCACCTTACTAGCATGAGTACACTATATCCCGCTCAATACACATGGTTCAACTAGTTTAGTGTGATTTTGAAGAATGTCCATACAATCACTAAAGTGGGGGCTAAATGTGTCACCAAAAAGTGTATACCTAGGAAGTTTTTCACTCATTTTTCGCTTCTCCACTAGGTTTTGGCCTTGTTTACCTTAATTCAACCTTGTAAGCTTGTAATTCATCAATAACCTAATGATGTTTTATTAACGTGTTGTGAACTATTGTAACATATTTCCTCACTTTTCGAAGACCCTTTCAACATAATTCACCTAAATAATACATTTTTACACCTTCCTAATCCTTAAGACAAGGTGTTGTAAAGTGTTGTGATGTATTTTCACACTCATCTAGCCTTATCACCCATCAATCAACCCTTTTTATATCCTATTTTTTCCTTTTTATGCATCTTTAGTCCCGACCTAAGTGTGTTTCGAGAGGCAAATAGAATTAACTTTATTAAACATAAATCAATTCCCGACCACCACCAAAATTTGCTTAGGTGGACTAGGTCACCACTTTGAGCGACCTAGTCCCTTTGAACATAAAATTAAAATTTTAATTAAGATTCAATGGGAATCTTGTCTCCTAAACCCTAGGGTCGGCCTATTAGGTTGCATTTCGGGAAAATTAGGGTTTCATATGTACAAAAAAGGGTTCTCATCTCCATTTTTCTCTCTTACACACTCTTTCTCTCTCTTGATTCATTTTTACTCTCCTAGCTCTCTTACTCTCAAGTACTCAAGCAACCAAGACTTCACGAGCAATCATACAAGCATTAGGGTTTGGAGGTCATCTCCATTGGAGCTGCTAATGAAAGTTGCAAACCATCAAAAAAGGTTTGTTAAGATTTTCTACTGTGTTATATTTCAATCTTGCTTTCCTTTGTGTTTATCTTATTTGGGTTTAATCACCTAGAAAGGGGTTTGACTTAGGCAAACCCCTATTTCCTAACCCTAATTTTTTTGGGTATTTTCATGTGTTTGTAGGTCTCTTGATGCAGATTAGGTGAAAGTACAAAGTGTTGCAAGAACTACCAACATTCTCCTGAAGTCAACTCCAATTCCTAAACCCTAGGAAGGACAAAAAATAAGTTGTGGGACACTTTTGGGGCTTCCTATCATAGATTGTTGTAGAATAGGGGAACAACAACCAGGACCCACAAAACCAAAGCCTGATTCCTTGAAAAGCTACAAGAGGACTAGGTCACCCCTGTTAGCGACTTTGTCCCTGTGCTGGGCCCAAAAAATGGTTTCTATTTTTTTGGGCACCCATTTCCCTGAAACTTGTTTGGAAAAAGTTTTCTAGTTGGAGGACTAGGTCGCCCCATTTGGCGTAATTTTCCCTCTACTCAGTTCAAGCAATTTCTAGGAGATCCTGAGAGCATTCAACTGCAACATCACTTTTCCAGGCAAACACCTTCTGTCCTGCTCTATTATTTTCCAGAAAGAATACATTTAGGGCATATAGTTGGTTAGTATGCATTAGCTTAGTTTTAATTTATTTGCATTTGCATACATTTAGATTAGTTTCATTTTTCTTTTAGTTCTAGCCACACATCACACACATTCACAACCATCATCACCAAATCCCTTTCCCCCTTTTGAATGAGCCCATGCCTTAAACATATCTCCCTAGCAAGGAATGTGATCCATTTCCAAATGAAGTGCCCTTAGGGTGAAAAAACCTAAGAGCCTAGTAAGGGGTTCCTCTTTCCCTGGTAAGCCATATGTTTTTGGTGATTCACATGTAAACAAGGTTTCACCTATAAACTAACTTGAGATGAAAATTAATTGGTCCAACTGCACCAATGACCAATTTAATTGAAGATTTGATTGGTTTAGCAGTGACAATTTGTAATAGATTTTATGATCTAGATTAGATCAAATGATCAGGGGAAAACATTAACTATGTATCTTATCTTAGGGTTTCGAAGGATGGAAATGAAGGAAAATACCCTACATCAGAAATTAATGTTGTGCAGCTCAATGTAGCTGAAAGATAGTAAAGAAGATATGCACCCTACCAGATGATCTGATCTATTAAGAAGATATCGACGAAATCATGATGATAGAGCCCTACACAAAACCATTGTGTAATGTGTCTAATTTTGTAGTGTAAGATAAATAAGTGTTGTGAAGTCTAGCTCGATGCTAATGTGTTAATTGAATAACATGCCAAAATAAGAAGAGAGAGATACAGAGAAGGAGTAGGGAACATTCAGGTGGATAAAGAATGAACTAAAGAAAGAAGAATAGAGATGAAGGAGTGTAGTGTAGAACAAAGTTGGAGCAGAGGGGTGTAGAAGAGTAAAGAGAGTTGTTGTGACAACAATAGATAGTTGAGCAGCTATAGAGTAAGTTGTAACACTGAATAGAGTTCCTTAGGGACAAATTGTAACAATCTCACATGTTGTAAATCTGATTGGTTGGTGCCATCAGATAACTAATTTGGTTCTCAATTCAGGGGATAGGTGTCTCCTTAGGGTTGGCGCCCTTAAAAATTTGTAATAGAGTATTTCATTGTGAGGCTGGATTAGGCTAGTAGATCCTAGGAACATTTCTCACTATGGTTTTTCCAATCTTAGGTTTTCCACGTATATCATGTGTTATATAATGTGTTGTGTGCTTGGTTATATTTTTGTATCACATGTTTAATATCTGCACAAAAGGTTTAAAGAAAGTAGTCTGCACAAAAGGTTTTAAGAGATAAGTTTTAAAATCTATTGATTCAACCCCCTATCAATAGATTATTGTGTTCCTACAAGTAATTTCCACATAATGGAAAATATCTCCTACTTATCAATTGATGAGCTAAATGGGCACTATAATGAATGGTTCATAAGGAACAACACTTGTTGAAGGTCTTAAAAATGGGGTTGCAAGCTAAGTGGGCTTAACCTTTTGGAAAAATCCATGGTTAAGTACGCTTTAGCTGGAGTAGTATTGGGATGGGTGACCTCTCGGGAAGGCCCAATCCTTCACCTCTATGAGTATCACCTAGATGCAATGAGTGCTAAGTGGACTATTTATTATCATGAGAGATGGGTTCTTGTGAACCACTACTCATGAAACATGGGTCAATGAATTTGACTCATAAAAATACACGGTTGAATCCTGATAGCAATATCACAACATGCTTGATAATGATCAAGATTTTGAATTTTATGTTTAAAGCTTGTGATTCATTTTGATTTTGATTTTGCATTGAATTTTAATTTTGTTGACTGTTTGTACTTGTTTTTTTTTGTGAACTACCAAAGGGTGAGGATGTCGATCAATTTATTATGGAGTAGTACTGGGATGGGTGACCTCCCAAAAAGGCCCAGTGCTTCACCTTTATGAGTATCACCTAGATGCAATGAGTGCTAAGTGGACCATTTATTATCATGAGACATGGTTCAATGAGTTTGACTCATAAAAAATACACGGTTGAATCTTGATAGCAATATCACATGTTTGATAATGATCAAGATTTTGAATTTTAAGTTTAAAGATTGTGTTTCATTTCAATTATGATTTTTTGTTGAAGTTTAATTCTATCAATTGTTTGTACTTGTTTTTTTTTGTGTTACCAAAGGGTGAGGATGTCGATCAATTTATTATGGATGAAATTTTATTCTGGGTGAAAGTGATATGGGATGGGTGATTTTGAGTTTTTTTGAGATATTTCACTATTTTTGATGTTTTGAAATGTTTTGAGTTTGTTTTTGGTTTTTGATTATTTGATTTTTTTGATTTTGCAAATGTTATGAGGTTGTTTTGAGTTTTTTAGGAATTTGAACCTATTTAAGGTTTTCAAATTTTTTGACTATTTTTGTGTTTTCTAAGGTTAGACCAAGAACAAGACCTAAGAGGGAATGGTGCAATGCCTCAGGGGCTCATTGATGATGGCCTTGCCTATGTAAGTGCAAAGACAACGTAGTTCAACCAATATTTTGGATTTTTTGAATGTTTTAGACATTTTTAGAGGTTTTGATGTGATTTGGATGTTTTTGGGTTTCAAGACATATGAATGTTTTTGGGTTTCAAGATATATGACTTTTTTTTGGATTTTTGAACTTCAAAATTTTTGATATTTTTTTAGATTTTGAACTATAGAAATTTTTTGATGTTTTAAGATTTTGATTTTACAAATTTTGAATGTTTTTTGTATTTTCGCGATGTTTTGATTTTTTTTGGTATTTTGACTTTACAATTTTTTGAATGTTTTTGGATTTTCATGACGTTTTGAATGTTTTTGGTATTTTGACTTTACAAGTTTTTTGGATGTTTTTGAGATTTTGAGAATGTTTTGGATTTTTTTGCAATTTTCAAATGATTTTGATGAGTGTATACGGATATGTGGCAATATTAGTGATCTTTTTGGGATTTTGTTGAGAACCAACCTAGGATTGATTAATCTAATTGATAGATTACCGATCATGATAACATTGTTGAGGATACACAACAATGCAAGGATAGTGTTGAAAAACACAAGGATTGGGAAGGATATCTCGAAATGATGATGGACTGATTGGATAAGATAGATCAACATTTTGAAGCTAGGCTTGGAACAAAATCAATTGGAATGATTTGATGTGATATTGAAGCACAAGTTAGATGCATCTTATATTTATTTTGGATCAATTTTTGATAAAGAATATAACTTGCTAAGGAATATCTTCCCATGAAAATGTGCCATGGGCTAGTGATGTAGTTTTTTTTGAGATTTTTGAAAAAAAATTGATGTTTTTGGATTTTTGAACTTTACAAGTGTAGATATGGAAAATATGCTGACACACTTGATCACTAACATCGCTTCTTCCTGAATTACACTCTCATCTTATCAACACTTTTCATCTCTTAATTAGATAAATCATTATTTATTTAATTAGGTCTTTCTCCCTTCTTGATTAAATTAATCAATTTAATTTAATTAATCCTCTGTCTATGTTCATTTAAGTAATTCATTTTATTTAAACTGAATCTCTAAATTCCTCTTATTAAATTGAATAAATTAAACCTTATTTGATTTAATCTAACATTATTCCCTTTAGTTAAATAAATCAAAACATTTATTTAATTAAACCCTTCCTCTTAATTTAATTTAAATCAATTCATAAATTTAAGTAAAAATTGTTAGATCTCCTGATTCCTCATTAAATTAATTATCTTTGATTAGTTTAATCTTAATCTATGTCACATTCTCTAGAGAATGCAACTTGCACAATAAATCAATTACTTTGATTTATTAAATTGACTATTTTCTCTCAATATGGAATAAAGGAGGAATATTCCTTAAAATTTGAACTCAAATCCAAGTGGATTTGTCCTTCCAACAAAGCATTCACTCCTCTTACATGTCCTTGTGCATTGATCCAAGTGGCATTAACTTCGTTCCTTTTTCCCTCTCACATGTCATTTCATTATTTTGAAATTCCACCTAATATCATTTATTGGAACTTTGATCAAAATATGCACAACCTTCAACCATTCACATCTTGACAAGTGGCACTTGGCCATTGGATGTTTGAATGATCCCACATTGCTCAATTTCACTCTCTTTTCCAATTTGGAAATCTATAAATGAGAGACTTTTCCTCTCATTCCGTCATCCACAATTTGAGAAAAGTTACTCTCTTCACATTGAGAGCTAATTTTGTCTACTTCATAGCAATATTTCATCATTTTTATGGTTTCATAGCTAGGTTATGTCAAAATCTCATCAAGGAGCTACAATCTCCATCAAAGTCATCAAATCTTACAAAGGAGTTGGGAAAGGGCCAATTCGACACACCAATTGGCACCAATTCCCCCATGGGATCAAGAGTTTGCATTGCTTAATTATGATTTCATGTTTGTTCACTTTTTCTATTATTAAGCATTGTAAATGGATTTCATTGGGAATCCTTGTTTCATCTTGAATATGAGCTTACTAATGTGTTTTCTTCTTTTATTTGTGCAGGAATAGGATTGGGGTTCACATTTTGGTGCTAGAAGGAGAGCTGAGGTGGAGAAATTCATCACTTTTATCCAAAATTCCGTGGTTTTTTTTTTGACATTTTTTTTGCCTACAAGAAATTGCATCGCCCATAGTCCCACGGTGCCATATTGCACCGTTGTGAGAAAGGCGATGCTATATTGCATCGGGCCAAACTCCAAACTCCGTCGCATCTATCTTCCCACCCAGAAATTTCAAATTTCCAAACTACGCCACTGATCTCCAAACTCCAAACTGCGCCACAAGATAAAAATAGTGTCACATTTGTGCTCTCTGTCCTCTTATAGAGCACCACTCTCAGTCACATTAGACGCTATATTTCTCCACTATATTTATAAACTCTACCGCATTTTTTGATTGCACCGTTGGATGACAAAGAAAAGTTCAAATTTGATTTTTTTTTTTAACATATGCCATTTTTGTTTTTAGTTTTTTGAGTTATTAACCTATTTGTTGTCTTTGTATTTTCTGGTTTTAATCATTTTGCAAGCTGGGGCAAGGAGGAAGAAAAAAGGAAGGTTACATAAGGACATTATTCTCATCCTATACTAAGTGTTTATAAACACTTTAGTGTTGTTTAACACTCTTAGAGAGTTCTCAATCTCTCCTAAAAAATTTGTCATCTTTTATTCTTTAGGCAACAATAAATTTATTTTTGGGCACTAAAAAGAATAATAGAAATTTTATTTCAAAGCTTGCAAACAAAAGGCTTAAAAATAATTTTTGGACAAACTTGCTAGATTTGGTTTTCGGATTTAATAAATTGAAAAAGGAAAACTTCCACATTTCATTTGGTGCTATAAAAAGAACTCGCGTTTTATTTGTGGACTTAAAATGAACAAGTGTTATTTTGTTTTGTAATTATTTACTGAAAATAATACCATGAAAAGGATGTATGCACTTCTCTCGTGCCTCACAACAATCTTGAGAATCAAAAGGCCTTTTGGTGATCTTAAGTTGAGTAAAACAATTACCTCCACATTTCATTTTGGATTTAAAATTGACCAAAACATCTTGTGAGTGTGAGTAAGCCTATTGCATGTGTTCTCCCTTTGTTTCTAAATGAAGGTTGATTGAACTATGAATATACTTTCTCGCTTTTGTTTATCTTAGCGGGCCTGCCTTGTGGGAAAAAGTATTCACCCAAGGGAATGACGCAATCGGTAACACACTAAGGACAAGTGTATTTCCAATTGGGATATAAAAGTGGGTATTGGAACAAAAACCAATATCACGCGGTTGGCTTTGACGAGAAGGGCAGCAATGGTCTCTTGTTGCATGGGTCAACTCCTATGAACGGAAAGTCTAAATTAAAAACCTTGTTTAGAAAAAGCCAAAATCCTTAACTATATTTTTGGTGCAAAAGGTCATGTCCTTTGAAGCCACTCCACATATACATGTGGTTATTTTGTAGAGATGAAAAGTATGCCATGGGAGATTCATGGGTATTAATACTTGATTGACCTGAGAAGTGAGTGCACTGTAAGGGGGAGCTTGTGTGGTCAAGCATCTAATCATCTGCATTGAATACGTGCAACTAGATTAATCTAAG
Organism: Sequoiadendron giganteum; assembly: GCA_007115665.2. NCBI lineage: Eukaryota > Viridiplantae > Streptophyta > Pinopsida > Cupressales > Cupressaceae > Sequoiadendron > Sequoiadendron giganteum. Next base: position 59,848,254 of record VCHN02000014.1, on the reverse strand, counting down.
TGGGAATCGAACAAAATATTATCTCTTCATCCTAGGGTTGTACATGTGCTGGGAATAAAAAAATACATTGCTTGGTCCTCAAAACATTTGAAAATGAACATTCACAATGGGCTTCAAAATTTCAAACCCTTTGGAGGAAACAAATATCCTTTGACGAATCTAAGTGCTCTTGCTTACCCTAGGGATTATATCCTTAGAGGTTTCTAAGTGGTTGGGTTTAATCATCATTTGTTTTCACTAAAGTCAACCTAGGAAACTATGCTCTTGAAACCTTGATTTTCACATAATGGACCTTGTGGAATTAAAAGGACTTAAGGTATAGAAATTTAGTTTAAAATCATAATCAAAAAATAGTCTTTGATAAAAGGAACTCATTAAACAAAGATAAGGACAGTTGGACCTCACACATGTGTTCTCTCAAATGATTTCCTATAAAATAAAAATCCAAAAACAAAGGTTCAAGAAGCTTAGTCCAAAGGCTTGTGAAGAGCGTCTTGAAATGCTTCTTGAAGTTAGAGAAATATTGGTATATAATTTCTACAAGAAGGCCTCAAAGAACAACCCAAGTTTGTATGAGTTCTATTATCAACAAAATCCAACTCTTTTTCAAAGGTTTTCTTTTCTCAATTAGAAGTATGGCATGTTCTTCAATACCAAGGTCTTATAAGAAAGAGTCTTGTCTAGGTCAAGTATAGGATCAAAATAAGTCACTCTCATCCATCTCTCAATCATCAAGATCAAAATTCCATTTCACCAACAAAATCTTGGAAGCTTTTAAACATCATTCATGCTAAACTTATAGCCAAAATCATCATCACCTTGTTTGAATTAATACACCTAGTCAAATTAGCAACCCTCTTGAGAAAATTTACCTCTAGGATAACAAAACTTCCTAGGGTTTACAAGTTCAAAATCAGTTCATTTGGCTTAACACACTTAGTCAAATCACCCTCTCGAACGAGTTTTCTCTAGGATAACACAGCTTCCTAGGATTTACAAGTTCATCATCCTCTTGTTTGGCTTAACACACCTAGTGAAACTATCAAAATCAGATCAATTCAAGCCCTAAAAAATTTAGCATCTCCTCCCCCTAAGGTTCTTCAAAATTTTCACTCACCCGCATCATCCATCTTTCATCTCCATCATCACTTTTTGATCCTTAGACTTTCCTAGGACTTATCTTTTGTTCCTAAAAGATCAAGATCAAATGATATATTTGATGGTTCAAACGAGATCCCAATATAAGAGCATGGAAATCACTAAAGAAACACCAAATTCAAGTGACCTAAGTCAAACGGCCCCTGAGAAGAATCTAGTGGAATCAAGCAACCCTCCAAATAGCTCCTCTCTACCATAAAAAAACCCTTTAGAGGAAGGTCATATAGAGGACATCACCAATGATGAATTGGGAGTGACGCAAGAGGAAATAACTAGAATGGTTCAAAATCTTGAGAATCACAGAATCATCAGTACCATGTTGAAACTTAATCCCTCTCTATATATATACATGTGTTAAAAAGGGGCCAAAATCTTTTCTGACGTTGAAATGAGTACCAATATGGAAAGGCCTCTTGTGAGCATACCTCCAATATCACTCGCAAACATCACTCAAGATATTCCCCAAGTCATATCAACAATTGCTTCAACCCCGCTAGTTGTTAACAAGGGAAGCACCATGTTTCGTGAATTACAAAAGCATTACCTTGTAAACAACAGAGAGATAAAAATCAACACCACACTAGATAACTCTGTCCTGGTAAATTCATTACACCTATATGTTCCACTTACTTTCCATAATCATGCAGACTCATCCTCATTTCATGCAATGCCAATCTATCCATTGAATGTACAAACTTCTCTCCCCATGGTTTCACAAGGAGAGGGTGGGTTATTTGGGATTGAGGGATTCATTGATCCTTATTCATCATCACTTTTCCAAGGGAACAAGCCACCATTCCCTCCATTACCACTCACATCTCTATCACCCCTTGGGTTGGGTCTTACCCCCCTACCCATCACCAATTTTTCAAACTAAAGTAATCATATCATCACATCAAACCCTCTCATTTTTCCATCAACATCATAACAAATGATAACCATCCAAGCTACCCCAACGGTCGACACATCCACCATTCCCCAAATCTCTCAAAGCATGGTTTCCAAGTGACCAAGTATCTCAATCGCACCATCCACAACTCAAATCCCAATCACTAACACAACTGTTCTGATCATCATAATAGTTAACACTATTCTTAATCCACTGCCAATTCCACCAAAAGTCAAAATGACTAACTCATTTATCACCATGATTCAGGCAGTTCAAAAAGCCACTCACCAAAGGGTACTTCAACAAAATCAACAAGTTGCACAGCTGGCTACTCAGCAAGCACAAACATAATTAGCCACTCAATAATCCACACAAGTTCCACAAGTTACGCAAGCAGCACAAGCAACCCAAAAAGCGTAGGCTCAGGCTCATGCCCTACAACAGGCTCAACAAGCGCAAGCATAGTACCACACACAACTACAAGAAATCCACCAACAAGCATACCAAAAATCCCTACAAGACTTTCAGGCACAACAACAAGCCTTTTTGGCACAACAAAAACTAGACCAACAAAAAGCTTTGTTGGCACAACAGTGGCTAGACCAACAACAAGCTTTTTTGGTGCAACAATAGCTAGACGAACAACAATATTTGTCGGCACAACAATAGCTAGATCAACAACAAGCTTTGTGGGAACAACAATAGCAAGACCAACAACAAGCTTTGTTGGAAAAATAGAAGCATGACCAACAACAAGCATTGTTAGAAAAAATGCAGGCATATCAATAGGCCTCAAAAGCACAACAGAGTTTGCAAAAAACTCCCATCAATACCCCACCCGTCAATCAAACACTATGAATGCCTCAAAACACATTTATCCCTCCTCATGATCCACAAAACGTTGTTACAACATAGATCAAACAAATACTGCAGCAAGTGTTGGACCTTCAGTCAGGAAAAACAACTAGAACACCAGGAAATTTGTGCCCCTATCCTTTTGATAGAAGTCTTACGATGATACTGTTCCCAAAGGGATTTGAAATCTTGAAATTTGATAAATATAATGGGATGGGAAACCCTGAAAATCACGTCAGGGAGTTTCAAGTGGATTGCATGGAAGTTGCATATGATGACACGTATCTAATGCGACTATTCCCTCAAAGTTTGACTAGTCCTGCCATTGAATGGTTCTCTCACCTACCCACAAGCATCAAAACATTCTAGGAAATTGTGGACACATTTCTCAAAAACTATGCATTCAACATGGGTATGGATGTCAGTCTAGAGGAACTATCAATGCTAAAACAAAGAAAAGGAGAGTTATTCACCTCCGTGCAAAGATGGCGATCCAAGGCCAATCAGAGCAAGTGGACAATGCCAGAAGAGAAACAAGTTTGCACAATCATAACCAACCTAGATGAAAACTTGGAATTCTATTTAAAAATGAAATGCATTACAACATATGATCAATTGATCATGAAAGTGGTCAATATCAAAAGAGCCCTTACTATGTGAGGGGGCGCATCTTCGTTTCCTACACAACAGGATAATCGCCCATCTACCAATTATAATGATAAATCTTACACATGGTCAAGGAACAAAAATATCACAAATGAAAGAGCGGTCGATGCTAAGGTTGTCATCAATGCTCCCAAGAAAAATATTCAAACCCATCATCAACCATAGAATCACAACCACAACAATGTGCAAACCAATACGGTAGCACAACAACAACCACCTCTGAACAACCAAATCAATAATATGAGAATTCAAGGAGGTCCACCTCCCCGAAAAAATTATCCTCCCAAGTGGAAGTTCATGGCCCTTGGGGAGCCAATCAAATCTATAATGAAGAAACTGGTTAAAGAGAACCTTATCAAAATTTCCAATTTGGAGAAATATGTAGAACCCATGAAAAAACCGCCATGGTACAATGAAATATCCTTCGTGATTTTCATAAAATCAAAGGGCATACAACCGCTAATTGCATGAGATTGAAAAACATCATCCAAGATCTCATTGAGGACAAAATCATAAATGTCGAGTAACCTACCGAAAATCAAGATCTCAAAATATACATGAATCTGATGCTTGATTACAATCAGGGAAATAATCAAGGAAATAATAAAGGAAATAACCAAGGGAGCAATAAAGGAAAACAAACGTATGCTAGTGAAAACCTTGTATACGAAGGTGTTTTCGCAAGCATAGATGAAATGGTCACTGTCATTAGTGTTAAAGGAGCTAACTCTGAATGTAGAGTCACCACACGTGGTGGTAAGGTTACTATAGTAGGGGCATCACAACAATCTAAGACCCCCATCTCAAATACGAAATTCATTCCCCATGATTATAATGTCATTGACCAGCTATAAAGAACCCCCGCTCAGATCTCCATCATGGAGTTACTAAAAATTTCCGTTGCCCATAGGAAAATACTTGATGAAGCATTAGTTGTGTCCACTATCTCTACTAACCTTGATACGAAACAATTTTAGGCTATGGTTGGTAACATCGTCACATCGAATCTCCTCACTTTCTCTGACCAAGACTTCCTCACCCAACCATCTCACAATTGTGCACTTCACCTTCAAGTCTTGGTTCATAAGAAAAAAGGTCAAAAGGATCTTGGTGGATGGAGGTGTGAGCCTCAATATATTCTCACTTAAACCTATAAAGAACTTGGGAATCCCAGAAGAATCCATCGACAAAAACAAATTTATTACCATCAGAGCATATGATGACCAAGAAAGAATGTCTCAAGGCACTATTAAGATCCCAATTCAGGTAGGGCTAGCTACTATGGAAACCATATGTCAGGTCCTTGACCTTGATTTTCCCTACAACATGCTCCTAGGCTGCCCATGGATCCATGGAATGAAGGGGGTCACCTCAAAATTTCATCAGTGTGTAAAATTTTCATACCAGAATGGGGAGGTCACAATACATGGTGATCCAATGCCATTTTCCTATTCTAAAAACTTGAAAGCCAAGTTCTACAAAATTCCCCAAGTGCCAAAAAATGATGAGGGACCCTCCACTCCCTATGTGAATCCATCTAACCTAGCCTCCACTTCTGCAACAGACACACCTTCCATTCCCGATATATCTGACATCAAGCTCATGATCCAAGATAATGGGTGTGGATATTACAGAATGAGAAAAAAATATTTTGTTGTAGGAGAGTTACCTCAATCATTTGAAACACCTACCTACACTTTTAGGGAAGACCCTTCTAGATTCTGTTGTTGGGGGGATGTAAGTTGGGAAAATGAGGACAAAAGATAAATTTCAAGCTCAATATACCAAGATGAAAGGCCCGCACCCACCCTACCCATGGCTAAAGCTAGAAGAGGACTACAAATGATGCATGGTATGGACTATGATAGAAATGAAAGCCTTGGAAAGAATAGTGATGGAAAAATGGAGCCCATCATTGTAGAAAGATGAATGAGAAATCTTGGCCTTGGATGTACCCCTCTAAGTATAACTATATGTGGCAGAGGTACCCCTAGTAGAGTAGTTAGGTCTCCTCCTCAATTATCGACAACTACCCTTCAACTACTCGTATCAACAGGTCTACCCCTAGATAATTTTACCTTCAACATAACCGAGGTCTATAGTAGTAGTGATGACGAGGATACCATAACCGTCTTACCCACACTTTTTAAAGACTCCTCCTTACTCATGATTAGTACATCATCTTTTGAGTCAGACCACCAGCCCCAAAAAATAAACCTAGACTATCCTCAACTCATCAATTATGACCAATGAGGACCAACAGTTCTAGACACATTTGAAAATGATGAGGCTGTCTTAGAATTCATGGGACTAAGGGATACGGTACCATACAAAGATCAAAAAGCTAGATTCAACATAACAATGGACACACAGGCTTATTATGGGGAGACGATTGAGTCCTTCAGTCGCAAAAGAAAAAGAATGACAATAAGCTCAGGGTCATTGAGTGAAAACCACACTGAGGCACTCTCAAACCATTGAATAGTAAAAATAAAGGATGCATCCAATGGTGAAAACCTCTCTAAGGTTCCAAAAGATGAAGGATTTAATCTCCCCCCTATTGCACTTCATCAAAAGAAATCACAAATCCTAGTAGAATGGTGCAATCCTGCCAATCTAGGAACAAAAGCAACACCACACATCTCCTTCTATGTTGAATCACTCCTCAGAGAAGAACAAGAACTCTTAGCAACATTCCTACGAGAAATAAAGGTGAACTTCTCATGGACATATGCCGACATGTCGGGTCTCGATCTAGAAGTTGTGATTCATCATTTAGATGTCTACCCAGGGGAAAAGCCACTAAGAAAAAATTTGAGAAAGATGCACCCTCAGATAGCCTTGCTAGTCAAGGTAGAATTATAGAAACTTCTGGATGCTGGTTTCATACACCCAATTGATTATCCAGAATGGGTGTCCAATCTTATGCCTGTTTCAAAACTAAATGGGGGCATCTGTATCTGCACTAACTTTAGAGACCTAAACAAAGCATGTCCTAAGGATGAATTTCCACTACCCAACATTGACATGATAGAGGACATGATGGCCAAATATGAGATGCTATCACTAATGGATGGATTCTCAGGGTACAACCAGATTATGATCACAAAGGAAGACCAACATAAAACAATGTTTATGTGTCCATGGGGCACCTACTGCTCTAACATGATGCCATTTGGGCTAAAGAATGTGGAAGCGACATATCAAAGGGCCATGACACTAATTTTTTGTGATAGGATTTACAAAACTATGGAAGATTATGTGGATGATATATTAGCTAAGTCAAGGGAAATACAAGATCATATACCAGCTCTAAGCACCATCTTTGATAGATTGGAGAAATACAAGGCCAGACTTAACCCAAAGAAATGTGTTTTTGGTGTGCAATCAGGCAAACTCCTAGGATATATACTATCAATGAGAGGAATATAAGTGGATCCCACCAAGGTTAGGGCAATCCTCGACATGGAAGCACCTAGGACACTAAAACAACTTAGAGGACTACAAGGAAGGCTCCAATCCATCCACATATTCATAAAATAGCTGACGGATAAACAGATCCCATATTCACATCTACTCCACAAGGGAGTAGCATACAAGTGGGATGACATGTGCGAACAAGAATCTAGAAAAATCAAAGAATATCTACTTCGCCACCAGTTTTGATGCCACCCATCCTAGGAAAACAACTAATTCTATATATTTCAGCAACCATGGTAGGTCTTGGTGCTTTCTTAGCCCAACCTAATGAAAATGGAAGGGAGAGAGTGATATACTACATCAGCAGGACAATGGTAGGGCATGAGCTCAATTACACACAAATAGAAAAGGCTTTCTTGGCAGTTGTGTTTGTGGCCGAAAATTTCAGACGCTATATCCTGGCTCATCAGATCAAGCTGATCACAAATATTGATCCACTAAAATATCTTCTTTCTAAAGCCACTCTTATAGGACAAACAAAAAAATGGGTTATGATACTGACATAACATGATATTGAATATGTAGAGTGCAAGGCTATGAAGGGGAAAGTGATTGTGAACCAACTGGGAGAGATTCCCATCTATTCAGAGAATCCACTCATATCAGAATTTCTAGATGAATCCATCTTTAATCTCAACATAACCGATCACTGGAAAGTTTACTTCAATGGCTCATACACACAACATGGATTAGGATCTGGTGTTTTCTTCATCACCCCATAGGGGGGTTGTATACCTAGATCCTACAAATTGGAATTCCCTTGCACTAACAACATTGCAGAGTACGAGGCTTTAACTATAGGTCTCAAGATCGTAGCACAGTGGTGAATCATGACACTAAAATTTTATGGAGATTCACAACTTATTATTAACCAAGTCAATGGCGAGTACCAAACTAAGGATGACAAGCTGACACCATACAAGAAGTTAGTAGACAGCCTCAAAGAATCATTCATCAATATCACCTTTTAGCAGATACCAAGGGCTAACAACAGAGCAACTGATTCCATGGAAACAAATGGATCCTTACTGGATATCCCTCGCAATGTCTCAAAACATAAATTCTTGGTAGAGCAGCTTCTCGTACCAGCATCGAGGTACCAGAGTTGGAATATGTGTGCGAACTTGTCGGTCTGAGTGATCCCTAGTATCATGACATCTACACCTACTTAAGAATAGGATTCCTCCCAGTTGACATAACCCCAAACCTTAAATGAGCCTTTGTCAAAAGTTCCTTGTGTTTTTTCATCCTAGGAGAAAATTTATATCATAGGAGCATTGAAGGAACCCTATTACGTTGCTTAAATCTTGAGGAAGCATTGAATGCTCTAGCTGAGGTTCACAATGGCACTTGTGGTTCGAACTCAAGTGGTATGACCTTGGCTAAGAATTTGATGAGAACCAGGTACTACTGGCTGACAATGGAAAGAGAGGCACAAGACTTTGTCAGAAAGTGTTTATAGTGCCAACAACATGGAGACCTTATTCATGCACCAGCTCAAGAGATTCATCCTATTGTTACACCTTGGCCCTTTTCACAGTGGGTGCTTGATCTCATCAGAAAAATCACACCCACCTCATCCAATGGCCACAAATTGATCATCACCGCTACAGAGTACTTTACAAAGTGGGTCAAAGCAATTCCTATGACCTACATAACGGGAAAGAAGATATCCAAGTTCATCCTAAACTATCTCATTTGTTGATACCGTGTCTCTCAATCCATTATCTCTGATAATGATACACCTTTCAAGAATTAGGATGTCCATGATCTATGCCATAAATTCAAAATCCAGCATCGCTTTTCCACTTTGTACTACCCCCAAGGAAATGGCCAAGAAAAAGCCACTAATAAAACTATCTTGAAAATCCTTAAGAAAATAATCCATGACTTTGGTCATGATTGGAATCTACAAGTAAATCCCACCTTATGGGTCTACCACACTAGCATCCACACGCCAACAAGCACCACCCCATTCTCTCTAGTCTACGGATTAGAAGCCATCCTCCCAAACGAGTATCAAGCTCCCATCATTAAGGATATCACTACAAAACCTCATTATAGATGAGGAATATCAAGTTTCAAGGTTAAATGAGCTAGATTTATTAGATGAATGGCGCATCGATGCCCTCAACCATCTACAGGTCTATTAGAACTACCTAAAATGTAGCTACAACAAGAAGATGAAGAGGTGAACATTCAAAGTTGGTGAACTAGTACTAAAGGAGAACTAGAAGAACATGTCAAATTTAGAAGGCAAAGGAAAATTTGAGCCCAAATGGTTTGGACCTTTTGTCACTATAGCAAGCTATAAATCAGGGGCATATCAGTTATCAACACCAGAGGGTGATCCTCTATAGAAGCCCATGAACAACTCCCATCTCAAAAAGTTTTATGCCTTAAAACTTGCAAGGTATAAAACAAAAAATACAAAAAAAAAATCAGAAAATGTCCTGAAAAAATGGTCACCTAGACAAAAACCTAGCAAGCAAGCATCTTGGTGACAACAAAAAAATCTAAAAATACAAAAATCAAAAAAAGGATTGAAAACAATAAAGAAAAAATTCATCCTCTAGTGAAAACCACTTTGGTGGCGCTTTGGACAAGTACCTTGGTGAAAATCTGGAAAACAGGCGCCATGCATAAATAAAGCACTCTCCATCCACTAGGATTGTCACAACCTTTTCCGCACACTCACTCATCCACTACATTCCTTCTATCCTTCCATCATCCATTTGCAACCATACCATAGCTTGATCTTGTGCTGATATCATGTTCCACCCTATTACTACTTGGAATACTCCTAAGGTCATTTTGTCCTACCTATATCGAAGTAGTCTATCACATCATGCTGGAGGCATGTTCCTATACCCGTATTGGATTGGATTCAGGTATATTTTGGTGATCTTCGTAAAATCAATATAAAACATGTCGAAAATCTAAAAAATCAAAAGTAGCATCTTTAGTTTGACCTATGTCATCTCTGAGATTGAACATAGGAAAGGTTGATCTTTGATCATCCCCCAAGACACCCTAGGTCAGTCCTTTAGGCATCTCTCACAATCTGGCAATCTATTTGCCCATCCATCCTTTCATTAGTCAAGTTTTCCGTCATTCAAACTACATGGTCTCTGCGTATATAACGTAGGAAAAGATAATCTATGGATCAGCTCTTGAGACCCCTAGGATAGTTATTTAAGTTAGTCTCTTCATCATAAGTCTCAAAAATCCAAAAAAAATGAAAAATCCAAAAAATTAAAATAGCCTCAAAACATTTGAAAAACCCAAAATGGTGCATCCACCTCATCTCGCTTTCATCCGTGATTTTCTCATTCGTAATAAATCAATCATCGCCTTCATCCTTTGTTGGGTTAGTTGGAAGAAAGTCTAACAAGTTCAAAAGTGAACACCCTAATCATCAAAGTCTCAAGCCTAGGTCAATTAGAAAGCAAGTTGATGAACTCGGAGTATCAATAGCTTATCATCCAATCAGTCTCACCAAAACCCTAATCACAAAATTTCCTAGGATGTATGCTTCCCATGATGGACATAAGCATTAGGCATCTCGTAGTAGTTTAGCATTGGCTAGCGGTATGAAGAACATTATCTTGTTTGTTTACATTTTCTTGGTCTTTGTGACTTATCTTATTTTGCACTCATTCCAAGGACCTCTCGATGATGCCTAAACAAAAACCATTTTTTGAGAGAAAGGAATGGGACAATAATCATTATATTTTTATCTACTGTGCTTGTGGGATACTCTTGTAAGCTAACTCAGTCATGCATTCTTTGTTTGGTTTGTAGGAAGGGTGTTTTAGGTATCTTGTTGACCACATAGGAAGGCTTTCCTTTTTATGTTTTGGCCCGAGATGTTTAGAATATATGAACTACATCCTGAAAAAAGTTACATATGCTGTGTGAACAAGAATACTCCTATCTGATCATCGAGTCAAATTCCATCACACTAGGTACAACACAATCCTGGTTCTTTATACCTTGATGCATCATACCTACGTGTGTTATCAAACATAAAGTAATTGGCCCTTTGAAAATCTTGACTCTTGGTAAGCAAATCATCATCATCTTAATGACTTGTTGGGTCTCTTTTCTTCTATCTTCTTTCCATACTAACATGGTACCATGACAGTTAATTAGAAGATCACTAATGCATCCACCCTGCATCCATAAAATCATCAACATAAGTGCATATCACATCATATAGATCGTACCACATCATATTATCTTGCATTACCATCATCTCAAGTTTAATATATATTTGTTATTCTAAGTATCTTAAGAAATCATTGCATTACATTCATACATTACACAAATCATTAAGAATATAACATAAATCATTGTCATCCATTATCATTACATAATCATTTTCATACGGTACATCCATACGATCAACATCAAAATGAATAGAAAAGTACAAAAAAATGCATCCATAATCATCATGTAGAAGCATACATCATATCGCATAAGCATAGAACATTTCATAAACATCTCATTACACATAGGAAATTAACATACATCCGCATATCATACATTACAAGGAATCTCATAAGTATAACCATATCATATATATATGATCAAAATGTACAAATGTCATGGTACAAAATCGGATCAAGTGTACATCAAAATACATGATACAATAGGGGAAATAATCAAAGCCCATGAATCAAAAATGGAAAATTGCCTGTGATCAAAGGGCTAGCCCTACTAGCTATGCCCCTCACCCTCTGGTCTATCACCATGATCCTCTGGAAGCCTCATCCCTATCTGTTGAGAGTATTCTCGCACCTGGCCTGTTGCTCGCACCACCTATCTATAATGCTACCGATAATACTCAGCCTCTCTGACTGCCTCTCTGTAAGCCCGTAAGGAAATTGATCGACTCTGGGATGATGAGGCCAATTTGTCTAGCTACCTTTGTTGACCAACCTCTTGGTCCCTCTCAATAGTAACTATCAAAATCTATTGTCGAACCTGGTCTCTCTTCGTTGTCAATATCTGAATCTAACCCAACAACTGTTGGATCAAGGCATCTCTATGATCTGGTTACCCTGGTGGCTGCTACTAAGGGACCGCTTTGTCCCCGTATCTAGGTTGGTCATCCTATATCCCTACCTGTGGTGGTGTAGGTGCCTGTGGTGGTGTCTGCACCCATGGAGGTGTGCATTGTGTCAGATCTCTGGGAGGTGTCTGATGAGGAGAAGGTCCACCTCCTCTGTCCCCATCCCCATTATTGTCACCTCTACCTTCCCGACCCCTACCTCTACTAGTTGACCTACCTCTAGGCCTCCGATATGTGAGTGTCACACCTAGAACTATCAATCTCAAAGGAGACCTAAACCAAGCTCTGTATGCCTGGTTTACTCCTACATCTGCCGATCCTTGATCATATGGCCACGACCTATCCACTAGTTGTTTGAATGAGGCTACTGCCTCCGACACTGGGATGGGTTGGCCCCATGTTGTCTCTCGTGACGAATGGGTGAAGATCACCACATACTAGTCATCTAGCCTATCCTGAAACTCACCAAACTTCTGGGGCACCCTGTCTGGAAGGTTTTTCTCTATCATAGTGTGCTTGCAACTCTACATCCAACAATGTTGCCGAGAAAAAAATAGCTACTTTGCATCATCATACAATGGGACTATGCCCATCCAATGCCTCCAAATGAACTCCCTCATCTCATCAAGGGCTCGTCGCCAACTTGCAATACCACCTATGTCGGTGTGGGTAAATAAGATCTATGCCCTGCCATATTGCCAGACAATGGGGTCATCAATATCTAGCTCAATCAGTGTGACATCTAGATAGAGCACTAGAATCTGCTCTCATGCCTAGATGTGTAACAAAGTAACTCCAACCTCGAGGGACCTATTGTCAAGATATGAAAACTCATGCAAGTCTCTATATAAAGAGGCCAACATCACTGGCCCCCAAGCAAAGCACTCCCTGCGAATGACCATCCGCTCCCATGCCAGTCCCCAACCTGGATTGAAGTATCAGTCCCGTCAATTTGGTGCCAAAAGACCTAAAATGATAGCTACAAGAATCAAACTGCAAGTGGGCACTATACCTTGGTATCTCTCCAGGTCAATCTATCCATTAGAGAAATGGATTTCATCAACACCCATCACATCATAACTGGTATCCCTACCAGCATCTGGATCATAAATCACTCTAGCTCCATGGATGGGTACTAGACATCCTCAAGTGTGATGGTGGCCTCACTGGTAGGAAGATGGAATGAGGAGGTATCGCTATGCCACCGCTTGGCCAAAATTTTCATCATCCCCAAGTGGGTCTGAATAGGAGGAACATAAGCAATGAACCAAAGGCTAAGCATACCAAGCTTCTCCTCGAGGAATATGTGCATACCCTATAATCTCCTAAGCACCCTCCATTTGTGCTCCCTCGAATGAAGTATGTCAAGGTCCTCCTACACAAGAGAAACCATCGCGTCAAGTCTCGTAAAACAAATCTGCCTCCTGAGTCATCTTTTCACATTTGAAACGGCAAATGTGACACTATTTGTAAATCTGACCCAATTTGAAAAGTTCCAAACTACACTGCTGTGGTGGATTTTGCCAAATTTTAAACTCCAAAGTGCACCATGCGGTCCAATTTTCATATGCAGCTGACTTTATGCCAAAACCCTAGTTTCAAACTGCATCGCGCGATCAATTTTTCATATGCGCCTGAGTTTGACAAGAAACCTAATCTCCTAACTAGCCCATGATGATGCTATTTTCATATGTGGCATAGTTTGAAGCCGAGTGATGCTGACTAAACATCTGTAGTGGTGCTATATAGTGTTGCTTGACCTAAAGTTGACCTAAACCCTATTAAATGCACATAAAATGATAAAATCAAAATTCAGGATAGGGGTACATACCACGATTCATGCGTCAATTGGCCATTGGTGCACTCGTACCCTCTCCGACATGTGGCTAGGAAGTTTTCATTGCGCCATCATGACCAGAACTCAGAGCTCAAAGTGTAGAAAATTCTAAAGGCTAAGTGTGCAAATGAATTGAAAGTGACCTCTCAGGGTCTGTTTAAGCCTCCAAATTAGGGTTGTTTGACCTAACTTGACCATCCGACTAGGGTTTTGATCACTAATCTCATTATTGTTCAACCAAGGGCCATGTTGCATCTTTTTTGGTATTTTAATGCATTTTTTGACATCTTGGGGCACTTTTGGACCTGTCGGGCACCTTGTCCTCTTTTTTTCACGAGATCACCCAAAAAATCAAAAAAATTGTCTGATCTCTCAAGGGAGAACATATTAGCATAATCCTTTTGCTAGGGCAACAATGGGGCATTCAAAAAAATCAAGAAATTTTGAACTTTGATCACAACAGTTTATTCTTTGAACGAATACAATGAGTGCATTGCTTCAAAGAGGGGCAAAATTTAGACATGGAAAATATAACTAAACACTTGATCACTAACATCGCTTCTTCCTGAATCATACTCTCATCTTAGAAACAGTTTTCATCTCTTAATTAGATAAATCATTATTTATTTAATTAGGTCTTTCTCCCTTCTTGATTAAATTAATCAATTTAATTTAATAATCCTCTATCTATTTTCATTTAAATAATTCATTTTATTTAAACTGAATCTCTAAATTCCTCTTATTAAATTGAATAAATTAAAACTTATTTGAATTAATCTAACATTATCCCCTTTAGTTAAATAAATCAAAACATTTATTTAATTAAACCCTTCCTCTCAATTTAATTTAAATCAATTCATAAATTTAAGTATAAATTGTCAGATCTCCTAATTCCTAATTAAATTAATTAATCTTTGATTATTTTAATCTTAATCTATGTCACATTCTCTAGAGAATGCAACTTGCACAATAAATCAATTACTTTCATTTATTAAATTGACTATTTTCTCTCGACATGGAATAAAGGAGGAATATTCCTTCAAATTTGAATTCAAATCCAAGTGAATTTTTCCTTCCAACAAAGCATTCACTCCTCTTACATTTCCTTGTGCATTGAGCCAAGTGGCATTAACTTCATTCTTTTTTCCCTCTCACATGTCATTTCACTATTTTGAAATTCCACCTAATATCATTTATTGGCACTTTGATCAATATGTGCACAACCTTCAACCATTCACATCTTGACAAGTGGCACTTGGCCATTGGATGTTGAGTGATCCCATATTGCTCAATTTCACTCTCTTTTCCAATTTGTAAATCTATAAATGAGAGACTCTTCCTCTCATTCCATCATCCACAATTTGTGGAAAGTTACTCTCTTCACATTGAGAGCTAATTTTGTCTACTTCATCGCAAGTGTTTATGATTTTTATGGTTTCATAGCTAGGTTATGCCAAAATCTCATCAAGGAGCTACAATCTCCATCAACATCATCAAAGCTTACAAAGGACTTGGGAAAGGGCCAATTTCAACACACCAATTGGCACCAATTGCCCCATGGGATCAAGAGTTTGCATTGCTTAATTAGGATTTCATTTATCTTTTCATGTTTGTTCTTCGTTTTTCCTATTATTAAGCATTGCAAATGGATTTCATGGGGAATCCTTGTTTTATCTTGCATATGAGCTTACTAATGTGTTTTCTTCTTGTATTTGTGCAGGAATAGGATTGGGGTTCACAACAAGTTTTCAATGTTTAGGGATTTTTTAAACTTTATGAATGTTTGAATGTTTTTTAGATTTTCATTATTTTCTGTTGTTTTTGGATTTTTATATATAAACAATACTTAGATCATGATGTCAATGTCACATTGTGAAATATAAGACATGGATAAAAAATTATTCAAAAATGAGAGTGAAAGAACCTACCCCTAGTGTCTAATAATGTTTTATGAGAAACTCAAGATAGTAAATGGATAAGAATGTGAAGATAGTTCAATAGATTTGTATCAGGAAATAAGACCATTAAGACAATGCTAGAGATAGGCCATGTGACTTCATGGGATTACTGGTAAAGACCATGCCGAGAGTTTTTCCATGAGCAAGGTTGAAGTATACGTCAAACCTTTTTCAAGATAAAAATAATGTGGATTTGGATGAATATAGATTGGATAGACTGTTCATAGATTTATTCTAGATGATATGAGATGCTTCCACCTAAAATGGCACACGTAGATGCTCGATTCTACACATGGTGCCTGTTTTCCAAGTTTTCATCATGGTACTTGTCCAAAGCACCACCATAGCGGTTTTCACTGGAGGATGATTTTTCTCTTGATTTCTTTTTGATTTTTTTGAATGTTTGATTTTTTAAAGATTTATGCTCATGTTGTTATTTTTGTCATGATGTGCCAACAATATCCCACTTGGATTTTTTTTTCTAGGATATAGGCACTTGACTATAACAGCTGACAATTCTTATCTTCTTTGTTGATACTAGAGTTAACCTTACCTAGATGCACACATTGTGATAGAGTGCCTTTAGAGTCCTTATAATAAAAATTTGCTACCAACACATGGTCAATATGAGGGTTTGATATCATGGATGTTAAAGTTGATGGTGGAGTACATTGAGGGATATGATATTTAGATGGATTGGTCAACAGTTTGGAATCTTTGATTTTCCAAACTTGGGAGGATGAGGGATGATGGGTGGATATTGAGATTCAATTAGGACCAACTTCTTCATATACTTTGTAGGTCACTCTTGAATCATTCTTTTGTATCACTAGACATTTTTGATGGATGAATTGGGTAAGTGCAAGATCACGATGGGCCAAAAAGAGGTGATATGTAAGTGATATGATGGCCCATGTGGCTGATGACTTTTTTTACCCAAAATTGATGAAATAAAAATTGTTTTTAAAGGAAATTCTCAACTTTCCACCAATATAAATTATACTTTACCTTGAATTTAATAAATTATTATTATTCATTTTCTATTTGAATTAAGACTAAATTCTTGATTTATAGGATGATTGAAAAACATCTATAGCTTTCAAATGGTATCACATTTTTTGAATCCAAAACATGCGTCACATTCTATTCTTCGTATACTATAGGATTTAAAAAAAAAAAAAAGAATTTCATGAAGTTTTGACCAAGTTAAGGTGGTCAAATATACGAGTTTTTTTAGTTTTTAAAAGTTGAAATAAAAAATTCATAATTAATTATTTAATTGGAAAAAAATTACAAAAAAATATGCATCACATCGGGACATGAGTCCTCTACTTATATATAAAATAGTATAAAAAAATATTATCATTTTATTGAGATTAGGGTGGTTAGAGAGACACCTACTTCTTATTTTTTTCCTTGAAATTCCAAATTTTCACCAAATAGATTTAAAAAAAAAAAAAAAACCTAGTATTTTAGAAACTAATTTAATTTTCTACATATTATATTCTTGCACATTTTTGAAATAATATAGAAAACTTATTAAAAAAATTATGTCAAGTTGCCTAACTCGTATTTTCTTAATTTTCATTCCCACTTAAGGGCCTGTTTTTTCCATGATGATACTGCACATACCCAACTTCTCTTTTTGATTTTTCCCCATCATTTCTTTAACTAATGGATTTTGATAGGGGTGTTTTTCTTTATTTTTCTCTGGTATCCATTAGAATTTTGTTTATCCATTTTGCATCACTGATTCTTTTTCTTCAATGACTTTCTCTTTTCTTTGATATAGATTTTTCTCTTATTGTTGGTCTCAACTAGAGGGTGGATAAATGTGGGGATGACAATTCATGATATGTTTAGTTATAGAATTGGTAGCAGTTTCATCATAAGGACTCTTCATTCTAATTATGTTAGTGTTTTCACTAGATAAAGTTGCCCCTAATATTATAGAGGTGTCATTGACATGATCAAATTCCTTAATTTCTCTAAAACCAAGACCTTGCTACTCAAGAATTTTGACTATCTTTGTTGATTTCAAGATAATATATTTCTATAAACATAATCCTTTTTTTATAATAATTATCCATATCCACATAATTAATGTCTTCAATCTACATGGATGACGCTTCTAATTTTAATGCTTCTTCGGAAGGTGTTGATGCTTCAGAATCAATGTAGGGGTCTTCCTCGTGATCCATTTTTTCTTGCTCTTCAAAGGATGTTTCTAATTCATAATCCATGTAGAATTTTTCTCCATGATCAATTTTTTATATGTATATGGATTCTACTATGCATTGATCATGCGTAAAGATGTTATGAATAGGAGACTCTTGTTCCTTAGTAATGATATCAAGAGTATGAGACTCTTGTTTTGGATGAAGATCATCTACATGTCCATTAGGATTAAGCATCTCATGGGTAGATGTATGTGTGCTTGGTATATGGATATGATCACTATTTGTGAAATATGTATGGATTAGAAGATACCCATTAAATCATTGTAGTATCTTGGAGATATGGATTCTTGATCTTGACTAATTTTGGAATTGCTTTTAATATGTTTTGGATCAAGTTCTTGACATGGGTCAATTTCAAAGGAAGGATTTTTTGGAAATGATTCTTGAATGTCTTCATTAGGAATGGGTATTGGTCTAATATTATATTGATCTTCAATTGAATTTGGATCAAGTGTTGAATTAAGGATTTCTTCAATATTGGAAACCATGAGGTCAAATGATGTCAATATGCTTTGGAAAGATCATTTCTAGACTTTGGTGAAAGATTTTGATCATGCTTTGGAATAAATACTTGAGGTGTGTCATCTAGAACTCGTTGGGTGATGTAGAAACATTGTCAATGTGATCATTTATGGATGGATTTTGAAGGTTATACTCAAAAATTGAGGTAGAGACCTTGTTAATGTTTTCAACCATGAGATAAAATGATGTTAATATTTCTTGAAATGGATTGTCATTAGATATTGGTGAAGTATTTTTATTTTTCTTGGGAAGTGGCTCTTGACGTATGTTGACTTCCTCATTAGATGAGGTAGATACATCTTTCAATTTTTAATCATTGATGGTTGAATATTTATCATTGTATTTGTACAACAATTATTTCTCCTTGATGAATAAGGTCTTGGATGAGATTTTTTAGTTGAATGCTGCTTGATGTTCCATGACCTTTTTCTCTATTATACAATAATATTTGTCCTTATTCTATGAGAAGATGATGATAGAGTGGCAATAACTTGTTATTGGAAGAGGGATCCCTTAAAGGAGTGTATTCACATTTGGTGATGGTTTTTTTTTAATCTTGTGAAGCTTGTTATTAGGGTATGTGCAAGATCATCATGGAAAAAATACGCCCTTAAGTGGCGATGAAAATTTAGAAAATCAGAGTTAGGCAACTTGACGTAAAAGCTTGAATAAGTTATCTATATTATTTTAAAAATATATCAAAATAGAATCTATATAAAATTGAATGTAGTTTCTAAAATACTAGGTTTATTTAAAAAATAAAAAATCTATTTGGTGAAAATTTGAAATTTCAATGTAGTAGTACTTAAATTTCAGGGAAAAAATAAGAAGTAGGTGTTTGTCTGACCACCCTAACCAAAATAAAATGATAATATTTTTTTATAATATTTTAGATATAAGTAGAGGACTCATGTCCTGTTGTGATGCATATTGTTTTGTAATTTTTTTCCAAGTAAATAATTAATTATGATTTTTTTATTACAACTTTTAAAAAATATAAAAACTTGTATGTATGACCACCTTAACTTGGTCAAAACTTCATGAAATTTAATTTAATTTTTTTTAATCCTATAGTATATGAAGTATAGAATGTGAGACATGTTTTGGATTCAAAAAATTTGATATCATTTGAAAGCTATAGATGTTTTTCTATTAGGATTTTACTCGTAATTCAAATAGAAAATGAATAATAATTATTTATTAAATTCAAAGTAAAGAATAATTTATGCTGGTGGAAAATTGAGAATCTCCTTTAAAAACCCTTTTCATTTCATCAATTTTGGGTAAAAAAAAATTCGTCAGCCACATGGGCCATCATATCACTTACATATCGTCACTTTTTGGCCCATCATGATCCTACACATACCCATTATTTTAGTGCTTGTTGAGATAGATCTTATTTCGTTGTGTTTCTTGATATATAATGTATTGATATGGGAGATATGGTCGATGTTGTTGTTGATGAAAATAAATGTTTTGGTGATTCTGATGAGGAATGTCTTGATTTGGAGATTGAGATGTTTGTTGGAGAAGTGTATCAACTATTTTGGTAAGTGAATTTAGGGAAATCTAATGTATTTTTTGATCTTGATCTTGATTTTGAGACCCTTGATGTAGTTGATTTTGGTATGGATGTTGAAGATGTGGTTCATGTTATGGATATGAAATGAGTTTTTGAGGTGTGAATGTATTCATCCCATAGTTCACCAAGTACGGATTTGACATGTTCATATTTGATATGTTTAAATTTGGTATGTTCATGTTTGACATTGGTGAGATAGTTTTTTTTGGTGAAGACTCATGCTTTGATCATTTGGGTGATAGATTTATTGGTTTTTAAATTGATTTAAATCTAGCATGTGACAAGATGTTCCAAATTTTTGATTAGGCACACCTACATTTTTTGTGTTATTGAAGTTTTTAGGGTATGATGACCTCATGTATGGATTGTATAATGGATTTGTGAAAAATATAGGATTAAACACTTGTGCACTCCAACGTTTTTATAATTTCTATCACTCATGATAGGTCAATTGGGTTTTGTTCCATGTTTCTCTTGTGTCGTGATCTTGTTATAACCCTAAAATTTGTATAAACCTTTATAGTTGTATGATGTAATTTGTATTGTCTAACTTCTCTGGTTGATTCAAATTTTCATAAAAAAAATCCTCTAATGGGTTTAGGACCAATGATGATGTGAATGATGTGATGAAGTGATGAATAATATGAAACCCTTAATTTTGAACAAATGTAGACTCAAGTTTTAATGTGTGTTTGATGTTGTTGTTAATGAAATTGAAAATCTTAGGAGTAGACTTGGGACTCAAAGATAAGTTTTTCCAAAATATTATGTGTACTAGTCCAAATAAATATATGAAAAGAGATATGTTTCCAAACATGTTTCTAAACTAGATGATGTTTGATGAAAACTTAGTCTAAGTATTTGTTTTCCAAAATTTTGAGTTGTTTGTGATATGGAATGTTTGAATGGTTTGATGTTTGATGTTTAATTTCAATGTTATGTTGATGTTTGTTTTGATTGATCCTAATACGAAACCTAAGAGGAACTTTTGGCAAGACCAAGGTGTTAAAAAACATGCATTTCCTTTTGAATGTTTTGAAAACCTAAAAGACCAAATGATTTTGATGAAGGACTTTTGTATGATGTATTGATGTGTGATATCCAAAATTTTTTTGAGAAAAAAAAAAATAGTATGAATTTCTTTCTTTGTCTTATTTTGAGACAAAGTAACCAAGGGCCGCCTACTTTGTGGGTTCAATTCTTAAAATCTAATTTAAAATGAATTATTTTTACCAAATAGAAGTCTTGATTATGAAATGTTTAAGACTAATATTTCTATAACCAAGTAGGTTTTTTTCCATAAAAGCTCAATTTTTTTGAAAATCAAAGTGCTAAATCATAGTTCCCTAGGTTTACTTTGAAATAATGAGTACAAATATGGGAAAAGATAGTAAGAAGAGCACTAAGATATTATTTTGATAATAAAAATATACTTAGATGCATGCAGTATTCTAATATCCTTCAAGTGCACTCAATTATGTTCAAAGGGTTTAAAATTCTAGTCATGAACATGTTGATGTTTGTTTTGAGTTTGAATAACAAGCAATGTGTTTATCGACTCAATGGATAAGGAGGATATTCTACAAACTTTCTTCCATAAAGCTTAATAATCAAGGTTTGATAACACCAATCAAGCACATTTCTATTTACTCAAGTGGGAACATCTCTTAAGTTAGGTCCACATGATAAAATACATAGCTTGAGTAGATGACTAGAGTATGCATGCATACATCATACACCTCTTAGGTCTTGAAAGGAAAAGTTCCTAACAAGGTGTTTGTTGCATCAACAAGTAATCAATACATGAAAATTATCTTCATGGAATGACCATCTATTCCATTGCACCTTCTCAAGAGATGTTCAAAACTAGTAAGGCTTCTAAGTACAAAGTTTTATAATGAGTCAGTGAACAGCCATGGTATAACATCAAATTTGAGACACTAAAGCCTCTAGTCAATGAGATATGGTCTATATACCCATAATAGCATTGAAACACGTGTTATACATCAAAGGATAAGCACTATTTGATTTCTCCTTTGCACTCTTTATATAATCGCCTGAAAATGTTCTTGGAGGTCACCTTGTATTCTTCATTGTGTAATATGTCTCAAGGAAGGAATGTTATTTCTCTTCACCCAAGATCGCACAAAGCGCAAGGGGAGAGGACATGTAGCAAGCCTTAATTGACTCAAAAAAAGTGAAAACTAAGAGTGTTTCTCTTCCCCAAGATCGCATGAAGCATAAGGGGAGAGGATACACACTACTAGTCTACCAAGGAAAGAAAACAAAGAAAACACTTGTTCATTTTAGTGCACTAAAGATAGATGTGAAATAAATATTAAAGCACCAAACTAACTATGAGATTCATTTTTTTTAAATTTTAAAGCCCAAACCAAACTAAGATTGTGTGGTTCATTTTTAAGTCCAAATTTAAAGAGCAAGTTGAACTCTTCATTGTTAAACACCAAATTCAAATGTGATATGCATAAAATAAAGCTAATTCTAAGATTAATTCCAAATGTGTGTTCATAAACACAAATATAAAATGCATAAAGTAAATATTAGCTCTATGATCACTTCTAAATGGGTGTTAATAAACACCTTTCAGATTCCATGATGTAAAGTTTAGATGAAATCAAGAAAACAAGAAGATGTTAGGGTTAGACAAATGATTAAATATCAAAACCCTACGTAACCTAGACCAAATTGCAATGTGAGTTAGCTTTAGGTTCACCAAGATAAAAATTAACTCTATAAATTTAACTAAAAACAACCTGTACCATTGCAAAGAGAACAAAATTCTACCCCATTTAAAAAAATAAAGGCACTGAAAAATACTTTTGTATGACCAAGATACGAATTTTTGAAGATAGGGTGTAAAAGTCCTAATTGTCAAATAGGTTCGTCACTCTGCATCTCTACAAGTGTGTCATAATATTAAAAGTGTGGTGCACTATTACAAGTGTGTTGCAATATTACAAGTGCACTACTCTATGACTGACAAATGCACTGCTATGCTTCATGTACCTCCAAAACATGAAATTCTCAAGAAAATTTTGTCAAATAAAGGCATAGGGTCCCATCAAGCATGCCAAATATGTGAACATGAATAAAATTTAGATCAAATAAACCTATAATCAACTAAGAAACAAATAATTTAACCTAATTAATGCATATTCCTGATAAAATTATTAAAATGCTAACTAAGAATCCATGAAACATGAAATAACATTCAAATTGATAAAGGAAATTTAATTTAACACTCAAACCTCATCCCATTAGGGGATTAGTGTTGACTTTATGTGGAAGGATCAACTCTTTCCTAATCCCATTGATGCAAAGCGTTGATGATGATTGACAAAGGAGATTTAAACCACAAAGATGCTCACAATTTCTCTCAATTGATGTAAATGGATGGATGTGAGTATGAATTACTGCAACATCAGAGTGCTCAATTGATTTATGGATGAATAACTCTTAGAAATGAGGGATATTTATAAGATTTTTTGGTGAATCAATGGATAAAAATGGATTAGAGTGAATGACATGGATCAAGGGAATTGATCAAGGGCTCAAATTTATTGAGACAAACACAAATCCCATGATTTTAGGAGGAATGATCAAAATATTTCCATTCGGTGGGAAGTATTTAAATTTGAATTGGAGGAATATTCCTAATAATATTATATTGTAATTTAGAGAAGTTGGAGAAATTAGAAGATATTAGTCAATAAAATAATAAAGATATTATTTAATTGTGCAAGATAAAAGAAATTTAAGATTTTAATTAAAAAATTGGCTCATGTAATAAAAAAGGGGAATTAATGGAATTTAATTAAATAATTAATATTATTTAATCAAATGAGAGGAACTAGGGGATTTAATTAAATAATTCACATTATTTAATCAAATAATGATGAAAATTAGACTAAAAGAGGTGAATTAATCCAATAATGTTGATTATCTGATTAATAGAAGAAAATGATGAATTTAATTAAACAATTAGGATTCTTTAATTAAATAGATGAAAGTGAGCAAATTAAGAAAAAAATGGTGTTAGTAGATTGAATCAAATATGGAATATTGATCAAGACAATTTTAAGTGTCTATGAAAACTAAATTTGAGAAGAATAGATTATCCACATCCATATAGGATTGCTTGGTTGCAAAAAGAGCATAAGGATTTGGTTAATGAGTATTTTTTTTGTAAAGTTTAAGATTCAATATTATCATGATGAATTGTTGTGTGACATCATGACAATGGATATTTATCAAGTTTATTATTATTAAGGTCATGGTAGTATGATAGGTGTGTTTTCCATTATGGTCGTGATCGCACCTACTATTTGGCAAACTCTAGATTGAAAAATAGGTTGAAAACTATAAAATAAAATAAATAAAATATGTGTAATGGTGTAGGAATTTTTTGGTATATGCTAGAATGTTTACTGATAGAATGATGCACAAACACGTGTTTTACTTTTATTCCTAAAGTGAATGAAGGAGTACAAGATTTACTTAAAAATATTTTACTTTCTGGAAGAATTCTAAGATATAGTTTCAAATAATGTTCCAAAAAAATTTCCACAAGTAAGAAGCATAATTCATCAAATGGACCTGATAATATGAGCTAATTTCCCTAAGAATACAACCCACAAAATGATTCTAATAGAGAATGAACAGCTGAATATATAATTTTATTACTTTTTTATAGAGGGGTCAATTAGAGAGAGTATGATTTCATGTGCAGTACCTACAATACTATCACCCAAGAAGGGTAGATGATATAAGATGTGTACCAATTCTAGGGCCATAAAATAAAATAATATAAAGTATAAATTCATTACCAATGATGGACGATATCATGGATTTTTTGAGTGGAGAAAAGGACTTCACAAATATAGAATTAAAGGGTGTGCATGAAAAGATAAGGATAAGAGAAGGAGATGAATGGAAGATGGGTTTGAAGAAAATGAAGGACTATATGATGGCTGGTAATTCCATTCCAATTGACCAATACACTTAGCAATTTCATCATACTCATGAATGATGTACTAAAGGAATTTTTGTGTAAGTTTTTCATTATCTATATAAATTATTTTTATTTTTTTTGTAAAAGTTTTGAGGATCTTTTGAGGCATGTTTTTAGAGTTTTTGAGAGGTTGAGAGAAGTGGAAGTACAAATTTTTGGTGAAGGAGTTAGTTTATCTAGGGTTTTTAATCTTATTTGAGGATCTTAAGATGGATCCAAAGAAAGTAGGGGCTATCATAGAGTGGCCTAAAGTGAGGAGTATTATTGAGGTAATATCCTTTCATTGATTTCCTAGCTTTTAAGGG
This sequence comes from Sequoiadendron giganteum, assembly GCA_007115665.2. Taxonomy (NCBI): domain Eukaryota; kingdom Viridiplantae; phylum Streptophyta; class Pinopsida; order Cupressales; family Cupressaceae; genus Sequoiadendron; species Sequoiadendron giganteum. The sequence goes on along the minus strand of VCHN02000014.1, from coordinate 59,822,653 downwards.
AGGTTTATTAGGAATTTTTGTAGCACATGGGTGAGTGCAGGATCATGAGGGTCCAAAAAGTGGCAATATAAAAAAAAAAGTAGTTGACGACCTTTTTTATCCAAATTTGATGAAGAAGGGGAGAGAGAGGGAGAGAGAATTAGGATGGGGAAGAGAGAGGGGGTTTTTCCCCGAGCTTGTCGTTGCTTCACCTACCTGTCAAGAGCTATTTTTTTTTCTCTTTGCTAGTTTTGGGATCTTCATCCCTGCAACTCCTGACCGCTCAAAATTGAATGGAGTAGGAATTTTTGAATTCCCAATTAATGCTAGTAGGTAATTTCTAATTTTTGAGGGAATGCTTGTGAATACAAAAGGAATGAAGGCAACTTTGTTCTATTAGTTGGAAATATAAAGAGTTAGTCAGTTTTTGCAGCAACAAGTGATTAGCAACAAGAAGTGAAAGTGTAGCAACAACATAGAACATTACGCGCAAGGAGTTTCTGATAGCTCTGAATTGTTGAGAGTTGTTGTAGAGTATTTACAATGAGTAGAAAATCACTCCTAATTGCTCTGAGTTTGCCAAGAATAGCAGATAGTTCCAGTCAATTTGTAACAGTGAGCTCTAAAGTAGCTCCTGATTATTTATGATATGGTTGAGCAGTCTTTGATAGCTCCTAGAAAGTTGTAATAGGTAATTTTAGTTTGTTTTCCATATTGTTCATTTCTAGTCAGTTAATAGAAGAAGAGAATATTTCATGTCTCCTCTTGTTTGTTATTCCGCATTTTGAGATATGGGTATTTCTATCTTGGTTGGAAATCAGAGCATCAACTCTATGTTTTATTTTGTCTTTTTAAATTTCCCACATGGTATCAGAGATTTTGTGCATTTGAAATTTCCCACATGGTATTAGAGCCATAGGTCCCATTTCCTTGTGAGTTAGGGCAGTTTTTTTTTTTAGGAGACATGGTTGGAGATGAAGCAAAGAGCTGGCAGCAGCCACCGTCCTTTAATGGACAAAACTATGATTTTTGGGCCAAGAAGATGAAGACCATAATGGTTGAAAATGATTTGTGGGATTTCTTGTTAAATGGGTTCATGGATATCATTGACCCAGCTGCATTTGCAACTCTCATAAACAACCAGAAGACCTAGTTGAAGGAGCAGAGAAAGAAGGATGCTCAAACATTAAGTTTGATTGAAGTAGCCTTGACAGAGGCCATATTTCCTAGAATAGCAATAGCTGAATATGAAAAGGAAGATTGAGAGATCCTCCAAACTAGATATAAAGGGACTGAAAATTCAGATCTGTGAACCTCTAGATTCTTTGAAGAGAGTTAGAGATCATTGAAATGAAGGAAAGTGAGACCATATTTGAGTTTCACACAAGGTTCTCAAGCTTGTTAAATCAGCTGAGAATGAATGGAGAAATGATGGAGTAGAAGATTGTTGAAAATATTCTCAGATGTCTACCCACGAGGTATGATGCACTTGTCATTGACATTGAAGAGGCGAAGGACCTCTGTACTTTGACAATGGATGAGTTGATGGGTTTTCTTCAAACCCATGAGAAACAGCTAAAGAGGTCCACTACTTCTTCCCAAGAGCAAGCCTTCAAAGCTCAGTCAAATGCAAGAGGCAGGGGGAGAGGTAGAAATGGCTCCCAAAGAGGTAGAGGCGGATCCAGACAAGGAAATGCAAGAGGAGAAAGCTTGGGATGAGCAAGCAACCAAGAAGGAGTGAGTAGCTCTCAGAACAACTCCCAAAGAGGCATGAAGAACAAAAGTTCGAGTGAGAGAAGTGACAAGAGAAATTTTGAATTCTATTATTGTCACAAGTTTGGACATTATGCTAGTGACTGCTAGAAAAAGCACGGTAATCAACAAAAACATAATGCAAATGTAGTTGATTCAAATGTGATTGAAATAAGTCAAACCATAGCCTTCATCATGTGCAACATTGGTGAAGAAGGCTGCCCCAAAGTTTGGTATTTGGATAGCGGTTGCAACAACCACATGAGTGGAAATGAAAGTCTATTTTATTTCATTGATAAAAATGTTAAGTCTAAAATTAGAATGGGGAACAATGGAATAGTTCCAATCAAAGGCAAAGGATCTATCATGATCCACACCAAGCAAGGTGAGAACAAGGAGGTCCAAATTGTGTTTTTTGAACCAGGGTTAAAGCATAACCTCATGAGTGTTGGACATCTAATCTAAAATGGATGCAAAGTGCTAATGGAGAAGGGCCAATGCATCATTTATGACAATAATGAGAGGATGAAGGTGTTTGCAATAGTTGTAATGAAAAAGAACCAGATGTTTCCATTGAATATTGAGACATGTTTCTCATCTCATTCCATTGTTGCACCTCTCATGAATGAAAAATGTATAGCAATACAACAAGCAGCCCTTAAGAGCACCATTGAAGACCCCACTGAGCTATGGAATCCCAGGTATGGACACTTAGGCTATGTTGGTTTCAGTCTTTTGTCCAAGAGAAAAATGATTGATGGTTTGCCAAGTATAGTAGAGCCTAATGTTAGGTGTGAGGCTTGCATTTTGGGCAAGCAACATAGGCAGCCCTTTCAATCGAGCAAATATACAAGGGAAAAAGAACCATTGGAGTTGGTGCACATGGATTTGGTAGGCCCTATTCAAATCACATCTATTGGTAATAGCATATTTTTTATGACCTTGATTGATGATTTCAGTCGTAGGACATGGGTCTATTTTTTGCAGCATAAGTTTGATGCATTTGATAAGTTTTTATTGTTTAAGGCCCAAGTTGAAAAAGAGAGTGGACACTTCATTAAGGTCCTAAGGTTAGATCATGGAGGATAGTATACCTCCAATCAATTTGTGAATTTCACAGGAAAAATGGCATCAACAAAGAGCGTACAACTAATTATACTCCGCAACAAAATGGAGTAGCTAAAAGGAAGAATAGGACCATCGTGGAGATGTCAAGGAGCATGATGAAAGAAAAGGGACTCCCAACTGAATATTGGGGAGAGGCTATAGCAACAACTATTTATTTGATTAATAGAAGTCCAACAAAGGAAGTTTGTGACAAGATACCTCAAGAGGCATGGACGAAATGTAGATGGACAGTTGTTCACTTAAGAGTGTTTGGTTGTGTGGCTTATGCACACGTGCCTAAAGAAAAGAGGAAAAAAATAGATGACAAGGGAGAGAAGTGCATCTACATGGGTTATTGTTTAGAGTCGAAATCCTACAAGCTATATAACCTAGTCAACAAGAAAATTGTTATCAGTAGAGATGTGGATTTTTAGAAAATCAGTCATGGGATGGAAAAATTTCTCCTGATCGTTCCTGATGTTGAAGGAAAGGACTAGGAAGTGCAGAATGATGATTCAGTGGAGCCAATAGTAGCTCTTGATAATTTTGGATGAGCTCCCGATCACTCCTAATCACTCCAAATCACTCCTGATCAGTACAAACAGAAAGGAAAGCAACCAAAAACAGCCAGAGAATGGGTCGCAGGGAGCTCCCACTCGGTCCAGAACCAGCCTATTCAGTAGAGCAACAACAACAATGAAAGTTAATACCCCACTCTCACCTACCTAATTCCAAAGAAGATCGAGACTCTAAGGTAGATTTACCAAGATGAAAGGTATGATGAAGAATTTGATGAGAACATGAATTTTGCATTGTTTTCTCATAGTGATCCTATTTATTTTGAAGAAGTTGTCAAAGAGGATAAATGGTGTGAGGCCATGGATGAGGAGATAGATGCAATAAAGTGGAACAAAACATGGGATTTAACTGATTTTCCTCCCAACAAGCAATTTATTGGGGTAAAATAGGTCTACAAGACCAAGTTTAATGCCCAAGGAAGGATAGAAAGGCACAAGGCACATTTGGTGGTTAAGAGGTAAAAGCAACAGTTTGGGAGAGATTATGATGAGACATATGCCCCTATTGCAAGGATGGAGACCATGTGAGAAGTCATAGCAATTGCAGCCCAACACAAATGGAAGGTGCTTCAAATGGACCTGAAGTCTACCTTCTTAAATGGACTATTGAAAGAGGAAGTTTATGTGGAGAAACCATTCGGATATGAAGTTCCAAGTGAAGAACACAAGGTGTATAGGCTAAAGAAGGCTCTTTATGAGATGAAGCAAGCTCCATGGGCATGGTACAATAGGATTGACACATACTTGATGAGAAATGGCTTTATTAAAAGAGATTATGAGCCCACTCTTTATATCAAGACAACAAAGGTAATATTTTGATTATTGTCTTGTATGTAGACGATCTTGTTTTTACAATGGATGATGATTTCCTCATTGCTGATTTGAAAGAGGCCATGAGAAGATAATTTGAAATGAAAGATTTAGGTCTCTTGAGTTATTTTCAAGGCATAGAAGAAAAAAAAATGAATGATTGTATTTTTATCTCTCAATAAAAATATACAAATGAGATCTTGAAGAGATTTAGGATGCTTGAAAGAAATTCTTCCCCAACACCCACAACCATAGGTCTAAAGTTGAGCAAGGAAGATTGTAGCAACAATGTGGATCTGACCATGTATAAAAGTTTGGTTGGAAGCTTGATGTATTTGACAACAACTAGGCCATATATAATGCATGGAGTGAGTCTAATTTCTAGATTCATGGAGACTTCAAGAGACACCCATTGACAAGCAGGTAAGAGAATCCTGAGGTATGTGAATGGAACTAAAGGATATGACATGTTGTACACAACAAAAAAAGAGTATGGGCTAGTTGGATACACTGATAGTGATTAGGCAGGAAGTTTGGATGATAGGAAGAGAACTTCGAGCTATGTGTTTCATTTGGGTTTGGGTGCTATTTCATGGGCTTCCAAGAAGCAACCTTTAGTTTCCCTATCAAAATTTTGAGCTGAGTATATAGAAGCATGTCAAGCTATTTGGCTGAGAAGAATCTTGGCATATTTGAGAGAAGAACACGAGGATGAAATAGTGATCTTTTGTGACAATGTTTCTAAAGGAACTTCAAATTTTTCTCTTTGTGTTCCATTTTATCTTGCCTTATGTTTTAAATCATCTGTGGTGTTTGGTAAAGTCCAAAGGTTGGGGTTTTTCCTTTGTTTTCATGTAAAACACTAATGTTCTATCATACACCTTGGGTGGGATCTATTTGGCCGTTACTTTTTGAGGAGGGTTTTAAAACAACTTAAGCCCCATCACTTCATCTAGGATGGGTTCCTTTTGATCTATAATTTTATTTCCTTTGTTTGACTTCATTATTTCATAAGTCTAGGATTGTCTCATGCTCCCTCGTTTAAAAAAAACTTATGTTATTATTTATCATCGGCCTAGTGTTGTCCCCTCGTTCTTTCAATAAATGTTTTATATTTTGCAGAGGCACAAGTTTAGGTGACAGTAGATCAATTACCGTATGATCTCAATCATTCCCTACCATCCCATGATGACCCCACCACACTATTTTGGTTGATCATGATATCACGGGTGAGAGCCACATGTCTCATCTGGTGCAACTAAGGAGATGATAGAAATACTTTAATATATGTATCTGGCTTCACTATATTATGTAGCGGGTTACTAAAGTAGTTATGGGATGCATGTGCTTCAAATCAACGAAGATGTTATAATCTGGTAGGAAAGGTGCTCGATGGTTAATGACAAGAGCTGGCGATTGTGTTAAACGAATAGGAATTTTAACGGTTGAGATCCATGGTTGCTTGCCATCGCGTGATCAGAACTTGCGAGATCTTTATTGATCGCGATATCACGGTGAGTGCCATGTGGATTTCCTTAACAATGCATAATATGTTGAGAAATTATGTCTCAACTTCCAACTTGAAGTCCTCATTTTCATGCCTTGGTGATTTTGTGTTGTTTGCAAAGTTCTGGCAGAGGCGGAACCAGGATGGAACTTGGCATTGTTCTGTTTGCCTAAGTTCCAGGTCTCTGGCGGAGGCGGAACCAGGATGGAACTTGGCATTGTTCTGTTTTCCTAAGTTTTGGGTTTTGGTTCTCGTTCCTGCTCCGACTCCAATTCCTACCATCTATTATTTCTCACTTCCCAAGTTCTGGTGGAGGTGGAACTAGTTTTGGAATTTGGCAATGTCCATTTGCCATGTTCCTGTTTCGTTTTCTGTTCCGACTCTAGGTCGGACTCCTGCTTTTGTGATCTAGTTCCTTTGGATGTTTGGATTCTCCTTGGGGTGTTTTCCTCTGCCTTGTCCTAGTTCTGGATTGTTGTTTCTTGCAATTGGCGGAGGCGGAACCAGAACCGGATTGGTTCCTGATCTTGGACTTTTGGTAAAGTCTTGTTTCTATTCCTGTTTCGTCTCTGACTCCAACTCCGACTCTGATCTTTTATGTTCCCCTTTGTCGTGGGCAGACGCGGAACCGAATTGGTTCCTCAACCTATAATTTCGATGGAGTCATACTTCGACTCCGACTCCGACTTCGGTAGTGTGTATTTTTGGTGGAGTCCTATTTCAACTCTTGTTCCGTCTCCAACTCCGGCAGTGTTAGAAATGACTTGAAGTCTTGGTCACGCCTGATGTCTGTTTGACCGTTTTGGTTGCTCTGTCAGCTATGATTGCTGATGGGTCTTGGACGCGTGGCACCTAGTTGAATAGTGATTGGATGGATACCAAGATAGTTATTGTGGCAATTACATTTTTCAACGAAGGGTGGCGAGCTCAACCATTTTGTGTAATGGCTTTGGATGCAAAGTCAGCTCATTACAAGAAATCTATCAGATCCAACCAGTTGCGTGATTTGAGGATGGACTTCATTACTCTTCTGAGTCAGTTACATATGGATGAGAGATGTGTTATTTTTCTCATAAGTTAGACAAGCCAAGGGTTGAGTCGTAGGTTGCAGAGCAAGTTTGAAGTTGCGAGCTGAAGAACAGAAGGACGTGAGTTCTTGAGGAGGGTTATGAACTCTATGTTGTAAAAACATTGTAATAGTGAATCTGAAACTCTCTGGGTGATTATGAGCTGAACAAAGAAGTCTGGATATTGTATGTAATCGATTCATTACTGTAATACAATAGTGTTGACTTTGTGTGGTGGGTTTTTTACTTGAAAGGGTTTTCCCACATAAATACTGTGTCATCTTTGTTTGCTTATCTTTCTGGTTTATCATTACCATGGTTGTATGCATCTCTATATGTTTTAGAAACTGTTAGTTTTTCATTTTTGCTTCTCTCCCCTGTAGGAAAGGTGTTAAGGGAATGCATTCTGCACTGTTGGGTCAATAGATCCATATTCTTTTCCCTTCAAAGTGGTATCAAAGCTTGGCCAGTTCGTGTTATCCTTGTTAGGGAAAATTAGTTTTTTGCACTAATACTATTTCAGTGGGAGATTTGCATTGTTAAACTTGTTTTTGTTGTGAGATGGCGAGTACATCTAGTAGAATAGATATTGAGAAGTTTAATGGCAACAACTTTGAGTTATGGAAACTCAAGATAGAAGACTTGCTTGTGGATAGAGACCTCTGGATTGCAGTGTCTGGAACTAAGCCACAAACTATGACCCAAGAAGCTTGGGATCTTGCTGATAGAAAAGCAAGAGGATTGATAAGGTTGAGTCTAGCCGATTTTGTGGTCCTGAATGTTCATGAGGAAACATCTACAACTGCTTTATGGAAGAAGCTTGGTGATATTTACCAAGGAAAGAACCTGGTAAATAAGTTGTTCCTAAGAAAGAAGTTGTACTCCTTAAAGATGGACGAAGGTGCATCTGTTGCAGACCATCTGAAGTCGTTTAATATGAGTGTTACTCAGCTGGCATCTGTAGGTGTAAAGATTGAGGAGGAGGATTGTTGCATGCTCTTGTTGTGTTCGTTACCTGACAGCTAGGATCATCTTGTGATGGCTATTGGAAGCACAACCATTTATTTCAAGACTGATGATGTGGTTGCTTCACTTTTGTCTGAAGAAATGCAAAGGAAATCTTCTGAGATGGCCAAATATGCTCTTTTTGTTCGAGGTAGAACAAAGGACAAAGGCAAGAAGAAAGACAACAAGTTGAAATCCAAGTCTAAAGGGAGATGAAAGTCTCCTAGTAAAAATTTCAAGGTAAAGTGCTAGAACTGTGGGCAACCGGATCATATCAAGAAGGACTGCAAGGAGAAGAAGAAGAAGAATGCTTCTGACAATGGATCTTCTCAAAGTGATGCAGATGCCTTCATTGCAACACCCTTGACAACTTAGGCATCAGATGATGTTTGGTTAGTTGATTCAGGTGCCTCTTTTCACATGACATCCAATAGAGATTGGTTCTCAAAGTATGAGAAGTATGATGGTGGAAAGGTATACTTGGAAAGTGATTCAACACTGGAGATTGTTGGCAGAGGAAGGGTCAAAATTCAGTTTCTTGACGGGAGAGTCAAAGGAATTGGTGGTGTTCTTCACATCCCAGGTTTGGCTAGAAATCTTCTTTTTGTTAGTAAGTTAAATGATGCTGGTGTAGAAGTTTCTTTTTCTAGTAAGGGATGTAAAATGGCTAGAGGAGCAATGGTGTTAGCTAAGGGTGTTCGTGCTGGCACTCTGTACAAGCTAGATGCATGACTTGTTCTTTGTAACAGTGCCTCTGTAAAGTCATGTAATTCTGCACCTATAGAGAAAGATGAAGACTCTTCACTATCTGCAAATGCTTTGGAGGTAAAACTCCCAGTAGAGAAGACTATGTTATGGCATCATAGACTTGGTCACATTGGTGAGAAAGGTTTAAAAACCTTGAAGAACAAAAACCTCGTAAAAGGGCTTGATGATTGTAACCTTGAGTTCAATTTATGTGAACATTGTATCTATGGAAAGCAACACTATGTTTCTTTCTCCTCCAGTCCTCACAAATGTTATGGTATACTGGATTATGTTCATTTTGATGTGTTTGGTCCAGTTAATGTTCCTTCATTATCAAAGTCTAGATATTATGTTTCTTTTATTGATGATTGTTCGAGAAGGGCATTTGTATACTTTCTTAAAAGTAAATCAGAAGTGTTCAGTCGGTTTAAAGAGTTCAAATCTTTGGTAGAAAATCAGACTGGAAGGAAAATAAAGTGTTTAAGGACAGACAATGGAGGTGAGTTTTGTTCTGTAGATTTTGAAAGGTATTTCACTGATCATGGAATTAAAAGGCATAAGACAACCCCCTACACTCCACAGCAAAATGGAGTTGCTGAGAGGTTGAACAATACACTGATGGAAAAGGAAAGGAGTATGCTGAGTGGTGCTGGTCTGGAGCAGAAGTTCTGGGCTGAGGATATTGCTACAACATGTTATTTGATTAATAGATCTCCTTGTTCAGCTCTTGTTGACATGACACCTTTGGAAGCATGGTCAGGTAAGAAACCCTCACCAAGGCATGTTCAGGTCTTTGGCTGTGAGGCATATGTTCATGTGCCGAATGAAAAGAGATCAAAGTTGGATAACAAGGCTATGAAATGTATTCTCATCGGCTATGGAGTTGGTGTGAAAGGATACAAGCTTTGGAACCCTGTTACTGAGAAGGTTTTGTATAGCAGAAGCGTGATATTTCGTGAGCTGAAACCTCTAGTAAGTGATCAATAGCCTGAGACAAATCAGAGTGACAAAAAGAAGGATGCAGTAGAGATTCCCCAAACTCCAGAAAGGGAAGAGTTGCATGGTGTACCTAAGATTGAGGAGAGCTCAAGTAGCTCTGGAAGTTCTGATGATGAAGAACAACCTCAGCCTCTAAGGAGATCTACACAAGAAATAAGGCAACCGGAAAGGTATGGTTTCTCTATGTTAGATTCAAATTGTGATTATGCCTTAATTACCAACACAAATGAGCTTAGGACTATGAAAGAAGCAATCAACATGGTTGATTCAAAGTCTTGGTTGGTAGCCATGAATGAGGAGATGGATTCCTTGAAAAAGAATGATACCTGGAAGTTGGTACCATTGCCTAAAGGGCAAAAGCCTATTGGATGCAAGTGGATATTCAATAGGAAGACAGGCCTTGATGGCAGTGTGGAGAAGTATAAGGCATGATTGGTTGCAAAGGGTTTTTCCCAAGTTGAGGGAATTGATTATGGAGAGATCTTTTCCCCTATAGCAAAGCTGACATCCATTAGATTTTTGTTGTCATTGGGAGTTGTGTATGACTATGAAATTGAGCAGATGGATGTGAAGACAATGTTTCTCCATGGTGAGCTAGAAGATGAAATATTCATGACGTAGCCTGAGGATTTTGTTGAAAGAGGTAAGCAAAATCTGGTTTGCAAGTTAAATAAATCTCTCTATGGTCTAAAGTAATCTCCTAGAATGTGGTACCAAAAATTTGACACTTTTGTGTTATCAATTGGGTTTGTTAGATCAAAATATGATCATTGCATTTATTATAAATGTGAGAATGATCATGTGCTTGTTATTACTCTATATGTGGATGACATGTTATTCATTGGTAATAGCAAGACAATGATTTCTGATCTTAAAACTCAGTTGTCTACTAAGTTTGAAATGAAAGATCTTGGAGCAGCAAGGTACATTCTTGGGATGGAGATAACCAGGGATAGAACAAGCAGAAAGCTTTGGATCAGTTAGAGTAAGTATGTGAAAACCGTTCTAGAGAGGTTTAGCATGACTGATTGCAAACAGCTAGTTGTTCCAATCATGCAAGGATTGAAACTATCTGCTGAAGACTGTCCAAAGTCTGCTACTGAGATGGAGGACATGACCAGTGTGCCTTATGCAAGTGCAGTAGGCAGTTTGATGTATGCTATGGTCTGCACAAGAACAGACATTTTCCAAGTAGTGGGAGTTCTAAGCCATTTTATGGAAAATCTAGGGAGATCACATTGGGATGGTATAAAGAGAGTGTTCAGGTATTTGAAGGGTACTTCAGATTATGCTTTGTGTTACCATGGCAATATGGTTGCATCACAAAGGGCTCTTTGCATTTAGGGATATGTTGACTCTGATTGGGCAGGGGACATTGACAGCAGAAGATCCACTAGTGGATACACTTTCATGCTTAATGGTGGAGCAATCAGTTGGATGAGCAAGCAAAAAGCTATAGTTGCTTTATCCATGACAGAGGTAGAGTACATGGCAGCAAATCATGCTTGCAAAGAGGTAGTGTGGCTGAGGCGCTTGTGTTCAGACATTGGATTTAATGCTGAGCAGATTTCAATCTGCTGTGACAGTCAAAGTGCCATTTGTTTGGCAAAGAATCCGACCTTCCATGCCAGGACCAAGCACATAGATGTGCAATATCATTTTGTGAGGGATATGGTTGAAGATGGCAAGGTCAGTATGGATAAGGTTGACACCTTGAAGAATGTTTCAGATGCCTTGACAAAGCCAGTTAGCATAGACAAGTTCAGATGGTGCATAGAATCGATGGGCCCTGGGGCCTATGATAGACAGTAAGGTTTGATGTTTTGAGGAAGCTGGAAGTGTTCACCAAGTGGGAGATTGTTGAGAAATTATGTCTCAACTTCCAGCTTGAAGTCCTCATTTTCATGCCTTGGTGATTTTGTGTTCTTTGCAAAGTTCTGGCAGAGGCGGAACCAAGATGGAACTTGGCATTGTTCTATTTGCCTAAGTTTCGGGTCTCTGGCGGAGGCAGAACCGGGATGGAACTTGGCATTGTTTTGTTTGCCTAAGTTCTAGGTTTTTGTTCTCCTTCCTAGTTTGAATTCGCTTCCTACCATCTGTTGTTTCTCACTTCGCAGGTTTTGGCGGAGGTGGAACCAGTTTTGGAATTTGGAAATGTTCATTTGCCATCTTCTTGTTTCATTTTCTGTTTTGACTCTAGGTCCGACTCCTGCTTTTGTGATCTAGTTCCTCTGGATGTTTGGATTCTCCTCGGGGTGTTTTCCTCTACCTTGTCCTAGTTCTGGATTGTTGTTTCTTGTAGTTGGCGGAGGCGGAACCAGAACCGGATTGGTTCTTGATCTTGGACTTTTGGTAAGGTCATGTTTCTATTCCTGTTCCGTCTCTGACTCTGACTTTGACTCCAGTCTTTTGTGTTCCCCTTTGCCGTGGGTGGACACAGAACCGAATTGGTTCTTGAACCTGTAATTTCGGTGGAGTCATGTTTCGACTCCAGTTCTGTCTCCAACTCCGACTCCAACTACGGCAGTGTGTATTTTTGGTGGAGTCCTATTTCGACTCCTGTTCCGTCTCTGGCTTTGGCAGTGTTAGAAATGACTTGAAGTCTTGGTCGCCCCCGATGTCTATTTGACCTTTTTGGTTGCTCTGTCAGCTGTGATTGCTGATGGGTCTTGGATGGGTGGCACCTGGTTGAATAGTGATTGGATGGATACCAAGATAGTTATTGTGGCAATTGCATTTTTCAACGAAGGGTGGCGAGCTCAACCGTTTTGTGTAATGGATTTGAATGCAAAGTCGGCTCATTGCAGGAAATCTATCAGATCCGACCAGTTGTGTGATTTGAGGATGGACTTCATTATTCTTCTGAGTCGGTTACATATGGATGAGAGATGTGTTATTTTTTTCATAACTTAGACAAGCCAAGGGTTGAGTCATAGGTTGTAGAGCAAGTTTGAAGTTGTGAGCTGAAGAACAGAAGGACGTGAGTTCTTGAGGAGGGTTATTAACTGTATGTTGTAAAAACATTGTAATAGTGAATCTGAAACTCTCTGGGTGATTGTGAGCTGAACAAAGAAGTCTGGATATTGTATGTAATCGATTCATTACTATAATACAATAGTTTTGACTTTGTGTGGTGAGTTTTTTACTTGAAAGGGTTTTCCCACGTAAATACTGTGTCATCTTTGTTTGCTTATCTTTCTGGTTTCTCATTACCATGGTTGTATGCATCTCTATATGTTTTAGAAACTGTTAGTTTTTCATTTTTGCTTCTCTCCCCTGTAGTAAAGGTGTTAAGGGAATGTATTCCACACTGTTGGGTCAGTAGATCCGCATTCATTTCCCTTCATAATATGGTCGGCCCATATCGCCATGATGGAGATCATGTCAGTTTGTTTTGAAGGGAGTCGTTCGATGATCTGACCAAAGTGAAGGATCAATAGCTAGTATTTGAATCTACATCAAATGTGATTGGAGTTGTTAGCGCAGTGAGCAAGTAAGCTTTAATGGTGAATGAGACGTCTACTAGCATGATTTGATCAAAATAAAGTGACCATTCTCCTAGCATATTGTGTCACAAGGCATTGAAACATCTTTGCGGAGTAGTCATAAGGCCAATGACGAAGTTATGAGTTGTTGCAACAAAGATTAGGGTTTCTACAAACACAAAACCATGAGTTGATTTTTGTATCTCTTGGTTAATTTGAATTTAAATTTGGGGGAAATTTATTGTGTGCTTGTCAGAGGGCTTGTTGATAATTATTTTGGGGTTGTTGGTTAATTGAATTGTGGGAAATTGCAAGGTTTTGTTTTGTAATTTCATATTTATTTTTAGCCCTAGTTTGTTTGAAGTTTGAAATAGAAAGGAAGCCCTAGTTTACTCAGTATGGCACCATCAAAGCAACATTTCATCAAGGTTGATTATCTAAAAAGAAACCTATATGATGACTTCCTGGATCAATTGCCCTTGTCAACGAATGATAGTCAGAAGGGGTTGGTCTTGATACGAGGAAAAGCCCTAGGGGAGGGATTAGTATATAACTATTCCAACATTGCTGATGCTAGGGTTCCCCTTATGGGTTTGTAGATTTTCAGATTGTGGTTTGGACAGAGGAATTTGCCTCACCCCTTTTCGAATGGTTGGATGTATTATATGGGGAAGTTGGTGGTACCAAATGTGTTCTCTGATGTGGACTTGCTTAGGGTAGTAGCTACACGATATGACCTTGTTACATAGGTGACTAGAGATAATGATGGAAGGGTTATGTTGGGCATTAACAAAGAAGATTTTCAATAGGTTTTTTATATGAGTGAGCCCAGTATGTTCTTGGTTCCTATTGATATTGAGGAGATGAAACTAGAGTATGGGAGGTTGAAATCACTTTTCTGAGTTAAGTTCCTCCCACCTCATTTGGCTAGGGAAGGAGGTTCAAATTTATATATTAGCCCTAATGAACAAGAATCTTTCAAACTGAACTATTTTGAAAATCATTTCTTGGCTACCTTTTACTCATTGTGCCAGATTTTGGGCTTTAAAGCCGATACGATGATGCCTATTGCTTACATGTTCATGGGGTGCAAATACAACAACCTAATTTCTCAATGATATATGATTTTTCTTCCTTTTTGGCCGAAAATATACATGAAGGGTTGTTGAAGTTGCAGAAAAATGATGTAGGCATTCCATTCTTCTAGTATTCCATGTTGATGTATATGTTCTTGTATAAGAATGCTGAATTCTTCTTTAAGAAGATGGAGTTAAGGAAGTTGGTTAATGGAGAAAGATTGCTAGTGCATGTGTGGACTGCAAATTTATCATATAACAAGGAGAATGACAGTTATGTGTAGTTTGAAAATAGTTTTTCCTCTAGATTGAGAGCTAGGTTTATGGTGAATTTGCCTAGAATTCTTGAGGAGTTGCATGATTTCCTCAGACAAAAGGGGAGGAAGCTAGAGTTGAAGGTTTGCCACAACTGGGGTGATATTATTCCATACCTAGTCAACACTATCTTGAGGGTGTATGGTTTTCAAGGGACACCTCATATATTGCCATACAATGTGCCACCAAGAGTGGTATTTGCAGAAGTTATGTGGCAGATTGATTGTATCCATGAGGACAACCTTACTAGAAAAGGTAAAGGAAATGTTTTCCCAGACTATACTGTGGTGTCATATTTTGTCTTTTCAAAAGGAGGCTAGATATATTTTGGAATTTTTTTTCAAAAATCCCAATTGAGGTGTCGTCCCAAGAGGAAAAATGATACTGAGGGCTCCTTCACCCTTTTCAAACAAAAAGGATAAAAGGTGATAAGTTTGTGCATGATTTCAACTTCCTTGATGACTTGATTAGAAATGAGTTTGATCTAAGTAGGCAAGAATTGAACAAAGAGAAATGGACAGCTTATGATAAGCTATTGGCCATTGTGCACAAAATGGATCCAAAGTGTGATCCAATGGTGGAGTTCAGTCCATGTCATAAGAAAATTGACTTTTTGATGGACAATTTCAATGAAAATGTGGGCATCTTGATGACCAAGAAGATAAACTTGGGGTTGGATCTAGGCATACAAGAGTAAGATGCCAAGCCAATTGAAATAAGGTCAGCCTACCAACCTACAAAGAAATGGCCTATTTACGGAAGGAAAAGAAATGATAGCAGTGATGAGGAAGAAGATGATAGAAAAGGAAAACAAATAATCAAATTTCCTGCACAACCAACTCCAAAGCTCAAAACACCTAGGTCAATTAAGATTATTGATTTGGAATCATCACCCGAGAATAGTCCCTCACCACCACCATCAAAGCCAAGCCCTAAGAGGCAAAATATTGAGAAATCACAAGAGGATTTGGTGGATGAAATTGTTGTCACTGACCAGGACATGCAGATGGGTATGCCTTATCCTCCCAGGCTAGCTGAATTTGTTCTCTTTGATCTAGATATGAAAGGAAAATGTGTGCAAGATGCAAGAATGGAAGCATGTAAGGATTTTCTAGATGATAATGCATTTGTAAAAACTCCAGTCTTCTTGCAACTAGTATGCAGAATAAAATTGGAAGAATATCAGGATAAATGCAAGATGAGAAGAGAACTGAGACCTGATAGGTCATACCAAGATAATGATGATGAAATGAAAGCTAAATTAATGAATGAATTCAAGAGCATCACTGCTAAGGAGGGAAGAAAACTGGCACCTCAAGCTGGTTTCTTGATTTTGCTTGAGAGGGACATTGCAGATGTAGTAGCTTTCAATGTTATTCTAAATTCCAAGCATCCCCTGAAGGATTCTAAAGAAGAGGTCAAGGCAACATTGCAAGATTCTACCTTTAGTGAAGAATACACGACTTTGGCAATTTGGGATTTAGCCCCCCAAGGGAGAAAGCCCAATATTACTGATATTAACCCAAATTTAAGAGGAGGGCTAACAATAAAGAGAGCTTCAGAGACCTCAACCACATAGGCCACTAATTTGACTATGAATGTTGCCAAATTGGCCCAAAAGACTACTGAAAGAGAGGAGGCTGAAAAGAAAATCCTTATGGAGAAGTACAACTTAATAATTGGAGAATATAGCTAGGTGCAACAAAGGAATGTTGAGCTGCAGACTGAGGGTGAAATGTTGAAGTACAGGAAGATTGGGGAGACATCAAGTGCTCTAGGGATCAGAACATTGATTTCCAACTCAGGGTCAGTGCCTCCTGCTTCTCCCATTTTTTCTACACTAGGGTCTCCCAGCCAAACTCCTTCCCTCAGCCCTACCTAGAGCCAATTGATGAATAAATAGAATGCTCTGTTGATCCTACAAAGAAGCAGCTAATGCAAAAAATTCCAGAGCTACAAGCCTCCTTGAAGGTAAGTGAGGAGGGAGTAATTTTAAAGAAAATGGAGGTTGTTAATGTTGTTTTGGGGCATTTAAATGAGAAGGTTGATGACATATTGCCATCTGTGTATTCTTTAAATAATCTTTTATTATTAGATGCAATAAAGAACATTGATAGGGATGAGTAGGTAGTAGTACCATTAATTGAAAATTGGAACCCTAGGGCCAATGATTTAGACATAATGTATAAATCATCAAGGTTTGATATAAATAGTAGGACCCAATATTTAAGGCCTACTCAATTGTTAGTTATTTTATTGCAAGGTTTTTAGGATTTTCCAGATGACTTGAGTAGGAATATCAGAGAGTTGGTGAAGAACTTTGATGATTGGAGCAGCACGTTGTTACCTAATATAATTGATGAGCAGGGAAATATCAGGTCACTCCAATAGTGGCAGGATCGGGAAAATGAGGTCATCAATGCTCAAATTAGATTAATTTGTGATGACTCGAATTATGATTTATTGGTGAGTTGTATGGACAAAATTATCAACACCATCTTATTTTTGGAATCTTTTGAAAGAGAATCAAATCAGTTGGTAGTTAAGTACACACCTTACAATTCCAAGGTGAATGATGTAATCAGTTTTAATTGGCCAACTGATGAAGAGTACCAACAGTGGGTAAATGTATATTTAACTGAGGAAGAGTGAAACAGAGTAGGCTGCTAATGGTTGACAAATAAGGTGTTGCAGTTACAATAGATTCCAGTTTTGTTTTTGGTGACAGTCTAGGCATGAAATTCTTGAAGTTTTATTGCTGCATCAACCATTCTCATTAGGCAAGATGAACAAGAAGATTCTCTGGGGAGATTACTATTGTAAAAAAAATTTGAAATATCACAAGGTGATCCAAGTGGCTGGCGACATGTGTGCTTTCTGGCCCGATGCTTGTTTGATCCTTCATTTTCTATAAGAAGGATTTCAAGGCCAAAAGTACGGGTTAGCAAGTTAGATATTTTGGGTCGAGTCTAGTTTAAATTATAGAGAAAATTATAAAGTTTGATGGTTTTAGAGAAAATGCAATTTAGGTTCTAAGTCATTCTATAGTACGTTTTGAATTCATGGATATTTGATGTTTTATGACAGTACTGGCATTTGAATTGAAATGATTAATTTGAAATCATGTCTCTCCATTGTACAAGCATATTTGAATTTTGAATAAAATGATCAAGGGTTGCTTCGTTCATCTCATTGTTGTGGTGTGTGTGATTCTTCTTTTAGCTTTAATTCAAAGAATTAATTAAAATTCTTGAATGGGATTGTAGGTGGATATGTTTTGTATAAGGATCTGATAACTAGTATTGGGTTAGAGTATATATTGATAAGATTGTAAAGAAATGTTATCAAGGATATTATATGTTATCTGTTAAATTTTTCATAAACCCTTAGATGCTTATGAATTTGACTCCCCGATGGATATATGGCATTGATCTAAGTTATACTTACTCGTATGGTTCACTATTTGTTTGTTTTTACCTAGATCTTACTAAGAATTGCAAATCAATGACTATCTTATACTCTAAAATGTTGTTATAGTTATCTCATGCTCCAAGTAGCTGATATTCTTGATGAACAACCAATTCTATTTAGTATTATCCTATTATGTTGAGCTATTAAATGAGATTATCTATGTTGTTAATGTTGTTTATGATAATGGTACAGAGGTTGTAAACACATTAAGGGATCACCCTCCCAGGTCTTGTAGAGCCCAAAGTGTAGGAGGTTTAAAAAATCCTCGTCAATTGGTCCAAGTCCTTCGAGCTTCCCTTGATTGGAATTGGAAATTCCATAGGTAGATTAGAAGATCAACCTAGTCACAATAAAAACAACCAACAAAATGGTGACTCTTTTGGGGAGCTAATTTCAATATTTATTGCTAGTGTGTCAGTTTTCCATTTTGCATAGAGTTTTCATTATTTTTTCTATGGTTTGAAGGTTGAGCCTGTGGTTCTATGTTAGGTGTTTCCATATCTTCTGTTGTTCAAATCGTTTTGAGTTATTTAGTGAAGTATAATTGTATGTTGTTAGTATGAGGTTCCAAAGGTATTTTGAATTTCACCAAGTGTCTCTGGATATTTGGTATTCCCAAGATACTTGGGTGGCGACTTTGAAGTCTCTACAAAAGTGTGCATCTTATTTTGAGGATTTAATATAAGTTGAAAGATCTTTTGGACAAGTACGCAGAATGAAGAACACTAGGTCATTCATGAAGAATTATCTAGAACAGAAATTGGAGGGTGATATTCCTAAAATGGAGAAGAAGGATTAGATAAAGAAGAAACCAGAATCTAGGAATGCTTCTCCCACATCACATAATATTTTACACCAAGGTACAAGTAAGCCTTTACAACCTATCCTTGAAACTCTTGAAGAAGTGTCTAGAAATTCAGAATCAGATAGCTATGGATTTTTTGATCTACTCTTTAATACACCAGTTCAAGAAGATGTAACATGTCAAAATAAAGGGCATGTGAGTGTCCAATATGCTGAAAAGAGAAGAGGTAGGAGTAGAAGTCAAATCCATCACAGAGAAAGCACCAGTGATGTGCCTCCTCCTCCTGCTGAAGATGATGGAACTCCTTTATTGTCTAAACATGTACTTAAAAAGGTCAATCTAATAGAACTAAGTGATACATCGAGTTTTGATATGACTTTTCCTAACCCTGACGATGTTTTCGGAGACATTGACTCCTTAAGGCGGGAGATCCAAAGGCAATCTGAGCTCAAGATGAAGAAGGTAAAGGAGAGGGAAACAAAATTGATGCATGTTGTGATTGAAAGGGATAGGTTGATTAGATAGTTGGCAACAATGAAGCTCTTGAACCAAAAAAAAACTGAGCTAGATGTTGAGGGCTCTATTGTACATGAAATTGTTGATAAGGGGATAAAGCCTGTGTCTAAGGTAAGTCCTATAGGTGAAGTTGATGCCCAATCCAAACCTACAGAACCAAAACCCTCAAACCCTATTAAGCCTCAACCAAGTAATCCAAACCCTAAACTTGTCTTAGACAAGGGAAAGCAAAAGGCTGAGGGGATTGAAATAAGTGAGAAGGTGAATTATCATCCTCCTAAATGAGATTCCCCATCACATGTATCATTACAAGTTGAAACTTCCTTAGAAAAAGTTAGAAGGGAGGTTGAGGCTCTTGTAGAAGAGTTGGAGAGGACAGAGATTGAGGATGCAAATGTAGAAATGAAGAGGAAAATAAGTTTCCTAAAGATTTCAAACATGGATGAGGCTACACAAGCTGCAACCTCATCAAGTCACCAAGATGCCTTGAATCATGGTCCTAAAACCAATCTGGATCCTACCACAAATAATTCTAGTCTAAAGGCTCATACAAATAGGTTTGTAAATCTAAATCAGGATGGTACTAGGGTACAAAATTTAGGATTTGGTGTTGATTCTTAGAATACTGAAGGATTATTACAATGAAGACCTATACACTTGGAAAGGTATAGGTAGTTATTCTTTGATGGTATTCTAGGTTACCCAAACCCCATCCCTGATGATCTAAGAGAAAATATGAGTAAGTTTGTTGGCAACAATGTTGTGACAGCAGAGGAGAAATTAAAAGCTTTATGGATATGCTAAATAATCATGAGGTAGAGCATGAAGATGTTGTAATGAAATTGTTTGTACAATCTCTGGTGGAGGATGCAAGTGATTGGTATAGAGGTTTACATAATGCTAGTATTGGCTCATGGGATGAATTTGAAAAATGCTTCAAGGAACAATATAGTGATAAAACCAATGCTAGTTTCATGTTGAATGAGTTTAATAACATCAAGAATTCATTAAATGAGCCTATGTTAGAGTTCAATCTAAGATTCCAAAAATAAATGTATAAGTTGTTCATAGTTTTGAGGCTGGACGAAAACATCTGTCTAACTGCATATTTTAATTCTTTTGATGCTAAAATGGCATATCTCCTCAGAGATAAGGACACTTAGACTATGAGGGATGCATTTAGGGTGGCTATAAATATTGAGAGAAATAGAAGAGCTTCTAGGAAATATGGTAGGAGGGAAGAACCCACACTTTTAAAAATCCTAAGAATAAGACTAAGAGGGTTTCTGTTGCAAAGCCTAAGGATGATAAAAAATGGGATAAGGTATTTAGCACTTTGAAAGACATAAAGTATACTATTTACAAGCAAGAAAAGGGTATAGGAAATGAAAATAAATAGTATAATAAGAATGAAAAACCACCCAAGTTGCAAAATTATCCTTATAACACAAATTGGAAAGATGGGAAACCAATCTTGCCTGGATAGAAGCATAAAAATGATTAGCATACACTAGACCCCTTGTAGAAGAATTCAATAAATATAGTATAGGATAGACCATGGTGTGAGGTGTGTGAACATCCACATGATCAAAATTATTGTGGTGTTTCTTAGTTGCTTGTTGTTGAGGGAACAGAGGAGATGCTCATGAGAAGACTCTGCAATGTGAGCAAGGTGATGTAGATGTTTGTATGGCCATATCATACTTTGATGAGGTAGAATATTCCTCGTATGATGAATTATAGGGATCTGATGTGGATAATCAAAGACAGAGAAGTGCGATGTACCATCAATAGGTCTTCTTTGATGAGGACGGTGATTTTGACCATAATTCTTGCAATATGGAGCAATCTGAAGATTCAATGTCCTTAAGGAGACCATTAGAAGATGAGATTTCAAGATTGACTGAGGAAATGGCTGCTCAAATGAGAAGTTCACTTCAATCGAGAAACAAAACTGTGGGTGGTGAACAGGTTAAACTTGCTAGCCTTTTTATCAAAGAAAAAGAGGACAAAAATAAGGGTGTTAAGGTTGAAAACAAAAAGGATGCTGTCAAAATAAAAGAGGTTAAGAATGATCAGAGGATAGGAAACAAAATAAACTTGATGGAAGTAAGCAACAAGAGAAAAAATTAAATGATGAAGATATGGTATCTGATTTGCCTAAATATACACCCATAGATATGTTTGAAGTGCTTTCTCAAGTTAAATTTACTGTACCTTTGCTAGAAATGATGAGAATAAATGAGCATAAGGAAAAGACAATAACCTTGATCATAGGTGATGCTGGTAATAAGATTGAACAAGGTAGTTGTAAAGAAGCAAAGGATGAAGGAGAAGGAAAAGAGAAAGAAGTGGAGGGAATTGTGTCACAAATTCCCCATTTATATTTAGGGAATTCTATTAATATGTGCCTTGAAAACATAAACCCATTTTTCTTAAGTGTTGATATAAATGGGAAGACTTTGAGAAATTGTATGATAGATTCAAGGGCATCAAACAATGTTATGCCAGTCAAAATCATGGAGGCAATGGGCTTGATAGTGGATACTACTCAAGGTAAATTCTATGAATTGGATTCAAGAGAAGTGTTAGTTATTGGGACTATCAAAGCATTGCCTTATAAACTAGCCCGGTATCCTGAGAAGGACATAGCCATGACTGTATTGGTTGCAGACATCTCACCACATTTTGGGATGCTTTTGTCAAGAAAGTGGAGCGCATCAATGGGGGGTAACATGCAGTGTGACCTGTTATTTGCTACTTTTTCTATCGATGGAAATAATGTCAAGATTGAAAGAGAACCAAAAGTGCCCCATATGATTGAGCATGACCCAACTGAAAATATGGCATGTTTTATTGATAGTGGCATAAACAAATTCGGGGTTCAGGAATTTCCTGGCAGTTGTGATAATCCTATTGCACCGATTGATACATAAGTGAAACAATTGTCAGAATGTGATGACTTGTGGACTATGTACTTTGATGGTGGAAGTTCAAAAGAAGGGTCTGGTGCAGGTGTTTTGTTATGATCACCAAGTGGAAAGACATTTATATTCTCGTTCACTTTTTCGTTTGAATGCACAAACAATGAGGTGGAATATGAGGCCCTGTTATTGGGGTTAAGACTAGCTGAAAAACATGGGATCAAGAAGCTCAAGGTAATTGGAGATTCTGAAGTTGTGGTTTCCCAAGTTAGATCCAAGTATGTATAAAAAAAAAAGAGGTTGAAATAGTTTATGAATTTTGTTTGGGATGAATTGGAGAACTTCGATGCATTTGGTATAAGTTAGAAGGAGAGATGCCACAACAAAGTGGTAGATTTATTAGAAAATATTGCATTAAAAGAAGATGATATGACCTATGTTGGAATTTCAAAGGTTGAATTGCAAACCAGGCCATCTGTTCTTAATAATGTGAAAAATTGGAATTTTTTTTATAGTGATGATGATATACAAAGGTTCTCTAACTCTGTGGATGAATATGAGAGTCAAGAAATTGACTTTGGAGCTTTTGTTGAAAAAGTTGATGGTAAAGATACTATGTTTGGAAATGACGTAATTCAATTAAAAAAAAATATAATTCCTAAGGGTTTGGTTGTGTTAGAAAAACTGTTTGATAATCAAGATAAGACAAGGGCTAATCATACTGCTTCCAATCCTGATGACTTGGAATAGAGGAATCACCAAAAAAGGTGTATATTGGAAAGAAACTATCACCAAAGGTGAGAAGGATGCTAATTGACTTATTAAGGAAGTTTAGGCATGTGTTTTAATGATTTGATGATGACCTTCAGGCATACAGGGAGGATATATTCCAACATGAGATTCCTTTGACTGATGGTGCTAAGCCATTTAGGCAAAAGAAAAGGCCCATTAATCCTACTTTGGCTCCCAAAATGCAAGAAGAATTAATGAAGCTAAGGGATGCAGGGATTATCAAGACAATCAAACATTCATCCTACGTGTAAAAATTGGTACCAATGAGAAAGAAAAATGGAGACATCAGGTTATGTGTAGACATCAAAAATTTGAATTTATCTTCATTAAAAAACAACTATCCATCTTCGAATATGGAAGCCATGTTGCAAAGGGTGACAAGCTATGAATTGATGTCTATGATGGATGGGTTCTTTGTTTACAACCATCTCATGGTCAAATATTCCGAGAAGTTTAAGACATATTTCACTACAACCTAGGGAACATATGTCTATGTGAGAATGCCTTTTGGTCTGAAAAATGTAGGGGCTACTTTTAAGAGAGCCATGGATGTGGAATTTTCAGATTTCATTAACTTGTTTTTGGTGATTTATCAAGATGACTTGATAGCATATTCCAAGAAAGAAGAAGATCATTGTGAGCATCTAGAAAAGGTATTTAGTAGGGCATTGGTGTATGGTATTTCTTTGAATCTGAAGAAATGAGCATTTGGGGTAAAAGAGGGAAAATTGTTGGGACATATTCTTTCCAAGGATGGGGTCGAAACTGATCCAAAGAGGGTAGATGGATAAATAGGATACAAGAATTCAACATTTAGATCAAGATTACTAAGGTGGTGAGAGGACAATGATTGGTCAAGCTTTTGGCCCAAAGTAATTTGGAAAAAAATTAGATAATTTGCTAGAAGAGGAAAATAGATCACACATATGTGATATGGAGCATTGTAAATGGTATATGGGTGTGATCTATTATTTGCAAAAGATGAAATGTCCTAAAAACTTGAATGAAAATGAAAATAGGACATTGAAATTACATGCTATCAAATATGTTATCATAGCTGGTAAGCTCTGGTGGAGAAATGGAGAAGGTGTCATGCTGAAGTGTGTTGACCAAGATCAAGCGCAAGAACTTTTGAGTGAGATGCATAGTGGAGTTTGTGGAGGGAATTATATGGCCAAGACAATTGCACATAAGGTAATGAGGGCTGGATTTTTGTGGCCTACTATTTTTAAGGATGCACACCAACTAGTGAAGACATCTGATGCTTGTCAACATTTCTGTGGTAAGTTAAAATTCTCTGGTAACTTGCCTCTAAAACCAGTTGTAGTGCAATCTCCATTTCAGAAATGGGGTAATTATTTTGTAGGAGAGATAGCATGTAAATCTAGTGGAGGCCACTCATGGATATTGGTGGCCACTGATTATTTTACGAAGTGGGTGGAAGAAATTCCAACAAAGAAAGCAACTAGTAAGGTGGTAATTGACTTCTTGATGAGAAACATATTGACTAGGTTCAAATGTCTAGAGAGGATTGTGTCAGATAATGCAATGTGTTTTAGATCCGAGGAATACATAAAATTTTGTGAAAATCATGGCATCCAAATTTTTTACTCATCACCATATCACCCACAAGGAAATGGACAAGCAAAATCAAGAAATAAAATATTGATGAAGATCATTAAGAGAATTCTCGATCAAAATAAAAAGGCATGGGATTCTAAGTTAAGATTAACAGTCTGGGCGGATAGGGTAAATGTGAATAAAGCAATAGGTTGTGCCCCATTTGACTTGGTTTATGGGATAAATGCAAGGTTGCCCCAAAATAAACTGATGGAAATGTATAAGTTTGTCTAGATTTATGATAATGAAATTGATGATGAAATGCAATTGAGAGTGGAAGCTCTCATAGAATTAGATGAAACCAGAAGGGAAACTAAAATGAAAAATGCAAAATTGGAGTTGCAAGTAAGGAATTTGTATGACAAAAGGGAAACTATAAGGAGCTTCCAAGATGGAGATTTGGTCTTAATGTGGAATGCCAGATTAGAAGATAAAGGGAAACATGGAAAATTTGATGCAATCTGATTGGGTCCATTTTTTATAAATAGTAAGTGGGGTGAAGATTCATACTTCCTCCAAGATATGACAGGGGATACTCTAGAACTGTCGGTTCATGGAAAGTTCTTGAAGTTGTACTTAACTTGAAGTATTTTTTTTACATGATCAGTAGCTTAGGTTTGTATATATGTTAGTGGTAGGTTTCTTTCCTGCTGGGTTGTTTTGTCTAGACAATCCCTTTTTGGTCGTCTCTACAATTTGTCTGCTCAACCTGAGATTCTGAAATCACACTTCATTCCAATGGAATGAACGTCCCCAACTGGAGCCATTGATGGAACTTAAAATTTTTCTCTTTGTGTTCCATTTTATCTTGCCTTATGTTTCGAATCATCTATGGTGTTTGGGAAAAGCCTAAGGTTTTCTTTTTTTCCTTTGTTTTCATGTAAAACCCTAGTGTTCTATCTTATGCCTTGGGTAGGATATATTTGGCCATTACTTTTTGAGGAGGGTTTTGAAAAAACTTATGTCATTGTTTATCGCCGGCCTAGTGATTTCCCCTCTTTCTTATAATAAATGTTTTATATTTTGCAAAGGGACAAGTTTGCATGACCATAGATAAATTACCGTTTGATCTCATCTACTCCCCACCATGCCATGATGACCCCACCACACTGTTTTGGTTGATCACAATATCATGGGTGAGAAGCACGTGTCTCATCTGGTGAAGTCGAGGAGATGATAGAAATACTTTAATATATTTATCTAGCTTCAATATATTATGTAGCAGGTTAATAAAGCAGTTATGGGATGCATGTGCTTTAAATCAATGAAGATGTTATAATCTTGGCAGGAAAGGTCCTTTGTGATTTATGACAAGACCTGGCGTCTGTGTTGAATGAACAGGATTATCGATGGTTGATACCATGGTTTCCCACCATCACATGATTAGAAGTTGCGAGATCTTTACTGATCACGATATCACAGGTGAGTGCACGTAGATTTCCTTAACAATGCAGAATATGGTGGGGCCTTATTGCCATGGTGGATATCATGTCATTTTTTTTTGAAGGAAGTCATTTGATGATCTGACGAAAGTGAAAGATCGATGGCTAGTATTTGAATCTACATCAAATGTGATTGGAGTCATTGGCGTAGTGCATGAGTAAGCTTTAATGGTGGAAAAGATGTCTATTGGCATGATTTGATCAAAATAAAGTGACCATTCTCCTACCCTAATATGTCACAAGGCATTCAAACATCTTTGTGGATCAGTCACAAGTCCAAGGACAAAGTTACGAGTTGTTACAACAAAGATTTGGGTTTCTGCAAACACAAAGCCATGAGTCAATTTCTATATCTCCTAGTTAATTTGAATATGAATTTGGGGGCAATTTGTTGTGTGCTTGTTGAAGGTCTTGTTGATAATTTTTTTTGGGGTTGTTGGTTAATTGAATTATGGGAAGTTGCAAGTCTCTGTTTTGTAATTTCATATTTATTTTTAGCCCTACTTTGTTTGAAGATTGAAATAGCAAGGAAGCCCTAGTGTACTCAGGATGGCACCATCAAAGCAACATTCTCGCCAGGTTGATTATGTAAAAATAAATCTATATGATGACTTCTTGGATCAATTTCCCTTATCAACGAATGATAGGGAGAAGGGGTTGGTCTTGATGCAAGTAAAAACCCTAGGGGAGGGATTATTATATAACTGTTCCAACATAGCTGGTGCTAGGGTTCCCCTTATGGGTTTGGAGATGTTCCGATTGTGGTTTGGATAGAGGAATTTTCCTCATCCCTTTTCGAATGGTTGGATGTATGATATGGGGAAGTTGGTGGTACCGAATGTGTTCCTTGATGTGGAGTTTTTTAGGGTAGTGGTTGCATGATATGACCTTGCTACATGGGTGATTAGAGATAATGATTGAAGGGTTATGTTGGGCATTAACAAAGAATATTTTCAACAATTTTTTGATCTGAGTGAGCCTAGTATGTTCTTGGTTCCTATTGATCTTGAGGAGATGAAACTGGAGTATGGGAGGGTGAAATCACTTTTTTGAGTTAAGTTTATCCCACCTCATTTGGCTAGGGTAGGAGGTTCAAAATTCTATATTAGTCCTAATGACCAAGAACCTTTCAGACTGAACTATTTTGTAAATCATTTCTTGGCCACCTTTTACTCATTATGCCAAATTTTGGGTTTTAACGCCAACACGGTGATGCCTATTGATGATACATGAAGGGTTGTTCAAGTTGCATCAAAATGATGAAGACACTCCATTCTTCTAGTATTCCATGTTGATGTATATGTTCTTGTATAAGAATGCTGAATTATTCTTTGAGAAGATGGAGTTAAGGTAGTTGGTTAATGGAGAAAGATTGCTAGTGCAGGTGTGTATAGCAGATTTATCATATAACAAGGATAATGCCAGTTATGTGTTGTTTGAAAACTGTTTTGCTTCTAGATTGAGAGCTAGGTTGATGGTGAATGTGCCTAGAATTCCTGAGGAGTTGCATGATTTCCTCATACCAAAGGGGAGGAAGCTAGAGTTGAAGGTTTTCCATAAATGGGGTGATATTATTCCATACGCAATAAACACTATCTTGAGGAAGTATGATTTTCAAGGGACCCCTCATATATTTCCATACAATGTGCCACCAAGAGTGGGATTTGCAGAAGTTATGTGGTAGATTGGTTGTATTAATGAGGACAACCTTACTAGAAAAGGTAAAGGAACATTTTTCTCGAACTATACTGTGGTGTCAAATTTTGTCTTTTTCAAACGAGGTTGGGTACATTTTGGAATTTTTTTTGAAAGATACTAGTTGAGGTGTGGTCCCAAGCAGAAACATGACCCGGAGGGCTTCTTCACCCTTTTGAGACAAAGGATAAAAGGTGGTAAGTTTGTGCATGATTTCAACTTCCCTGAGGACCTGATTATAAATGAGTTTAATTGAAGTAGGCAAGAATTGAATAGGGAGAAATGGATAGCTTATTATAAGCTATTGGCCATTGTTCAAAAAATGGATCCAAAGTATGATCCATTAGTTCATGTCATAAGAAAATTGACTTTTTGATGGACAATTTCAAAAAAATTATGGGAATCTTGGTGACCAATAAGATAAAATTAAAGTTGGATCTAGGCATACAGGAGCAAGATGCCAGACCAATTGAAATAAGGTCAACCTACCAACCTATAGATAAATGGCCTATTTATAGAAGGAAAAGAAATGATAGTAGTGATGAGGAAGAAGAGGATAGAAAAGGAAAGAAAATAATGAAATTTCCTGCACAACCAAGTCCAAAGATCAAAACACATGGGGCAATTAAGATTATTGATTTGGAATCAATACTCGAGAATAGTCCCTCAACACCACCATCAAAGCCAAGTTCTAAGAGGAAGAATATTGAGAAATCACAAGAGGATTTGGTTGATGAAATTTTTGTCACTAACTAGGACATGCAGATGGGTATGCCTTCTCCTCCTAGGCCAGCTAAATTGGTTCTCTCTGATCTAGATATGAGAGGAAAATGTGTGCAAGATGCAAGAATGGAAGCATGTAAGGAGTTTCTAGATAATAATGAATTTTTAAGAACTCCAGTATTCTTGCAATTAGTATGGAGAATGAAATTGGAAGAATATTAGGATAAATGCAAGAGGAGAAGAGAATTGAGACCTAACAGGTCAGACCAAGAGAATGATGATGAAGTGAAAGCTGAATTAATGGATGAAATCAAGAGAATCACTCCTGAGGAGGGAATAAAACTGGCAAATCAAGTTGGTGTCTTGATTTTTTCTGAGTAGGAAATCACAGATGTAGTAGATTTCAATGTTACTCTGAAGTCCAAGCATCCCCTCTTGGAAAATGAAGAAGAGGTCAAGGCAACATTGCAAGATTCTTCCTTAAGTGAAGAATACACGAATTTGGCAATTTGGGCTTTATCCCCCCAAAGGGGGAAAGCCCAATGTTATTGATATTAACCCAAATTTAAGAGGAGGGTTGATAATAAAGAGAGCTTTAGATACCTCAACCACATAGCTCACTAATGTTATTGTGAATGTGGCCAAATTGGCCCAAAAGACTAGTCAAAGAGAGGAGGCTGAAAAAAAAGCCTAATGGAGAAGTACAACTTCATAATTGGAGAATATAGCAAGGTACAACAAAGGAATGTTGAGCTACAGACTGAGGTGCATAGGTTGAAGTACAGGCATATTGGGGAGACATCAAGTGCTCTAGGGATCAGAACATTGCCTTCCACATCAGGGTCAGTTCCTTCTACTTCTCCCATTGTTTCTAGACCAAGGTCTCCCAGCCAAAATCCTTCCCTTAGCCCTACTCTAGAGCCAATTGATGAAGAAATAGAATGCTTTGTTGATCCTATAAAGAAGAAGCTAATGCACAAAATTGTAGAGTTATAGGAATCCTTGAAGGTAAGTGAGGAGGGAGTAATCTTAAAGAAAAGGGAGGTTGTTAATGTTGTTTTGAGGCATTTAATTGAGAAGGTTGATGACAAATTGTCATTTGTGTATTCTTTATATTCCTTATTATTAGATGCAATAAAGAACATTTATAGGGATCAGGAGGTAGTAGTACCATTAATTCAAAATTGGATCCCTAGGGCCAATGATTTATACATAATGAATAAAGCCTCAAGGTTTGATATAAATAATAGGCCGCAATCATTAAGGCCTACTCAAGTGTTAGTTAAGTCATTGCAAGGTTTTCAGGCTTTTCCAGATGACTTCAGCAGGAAGATCAGAGAGTTGGTGAAGAACTTTGATGATTGGAGTGACACATTGTTACCTGAAATAATTGATGAGCAGGGAAATATGAGGTCACTCCAACAATGGCAGGATCGGGAAAATGAGGTCATCAATGCTCAAATTAGATTAATTTGTGATGACTCAGATTATGATTTATTGGTGAGATGTATGGACAAAATTATCAACACTAGCTCATTTTTGGAATTTTTTGAAAGAAAAGCAAATCAGGTAACAGTTAAGTACACACCTTACAATTCCAAGTTGAATGAGGTAATCAATTTTAATTGGCCAACTAATGAAGAGTACCCATAGTGGGTAAATGTTTATTTAACTAAGGAAGAGTGAAATGGAGTAGACTGCTAATGCTTGACAAATCAGTTGTTGCAGTTACAACAAATTCCAATTTTGTTTTCGTAATAGTCTAGGCACGAAATTCTTTAAGTTTTATTGCTGCATCAACAATTCTCATTAGGCAAGATGAACAAGAAGATTCTCTAGGGAGATTACTATTGTAACAAATTTTTGAAATATCATAAGGCAGTCTAGGTGGCTGGTGACATGTGTGATTTTTGGCATGATGCTTGTTTGCTCCTTCATTTTCTATAAGAAGGATTTCAAGGCCAGAAGTATGGGTTAGCAAGTTAGATATTTTGGGTCGAGTCTAGGTGAAATTGCAAAGAAAATTATAAAGTTTGATGGTTTTAGAGAAAATGCAATTTAGGTTTTGAGTCATTCTGTAGTAGATTTTGAATTCATGGGGATTTGATGTTTTATGAGAGTACTGGAATTTGAATTGAAATGATTAATTCAAACTTATGTCTCTCCATTGTATAAGCATATCTGAATTTTGAATGAAATGATCAAGGGTTGTTTCGTTCATCTCACTGTTGTGGTGTGTTATTCTTGTTTTAGCTTTAATTCAAATAATTAATTAAAATGCTTGAATGGGATTGTAGGTGGATATGTGTTGTATAAGGATTTGATAAGTAGTATTGGGTTAGAATATATATTGATAATATTTTAAAGCAATGTTATCAAGGAACTTACTCATATGGTTCAGTATTTGTTTGTTTTTACCTAGAGCTTGCTACAAATTGTAAATCAATGACTATCCTATACTATGAAATGTTGTTATATTTATCTCATGCTCCAAGTAGTTGATATTATTGATGAACAACCAATTATATTCAGTATTATCCTATTGTAGACATGGAAAATATACAATTTGATTCAGCATACTTGATCCTAATTACTAATAGAATTTCTTCCTGAATCACACTCTCAGCTTATCATCACCTTCTGTCTCTTAATTAGATAAATCATTATTTATTTAATTTAGTCTTTTCCTCTACTGATTAAATTAATCAATTTAATTTAATTAACCCTCTATATCTATTCAAGGTATGTGCAAGATCATGATGGGCCAAAAAGTAGCAATATGATGGGTATGTGGCTGACGATTTTTTTTTAACCCAAAATTGATGAAACAAAAAGGGTTTTTAAAGGAGATTCTCAGATTTCCACCATTATAAATTATTATTTACTTTGAATTTAATAAATAATTACTATTCATTTTCTATTGAACTAAGACTAAAATCTTGATTTTTAGGCTGATTGAAAAACATGTATAGCTTTCAAACGGTATCATATTTTTTGAATCCAAAACATGCGTAACATTCTATGCTTCACATAATATAAGATTAAAAAAGAAAAAGAATGAATTTCATGAATTTTTGACTAGGTGAAGGTGGTCAGACATAGGAGTCTTTATATTTTTTTAAAAGTTGTCTTAAAAAATTTATAATTAATTATTTACTTGGAAAAGAATTACAAAAAAATATGCATCACATCTAGACATGAGTTCTCTACTTATATCTAAAATATTATAGAAAAAATATTATCATTTTAATGTGGTTAGGGTGGTCAGACAAACACCTACTTCTTATTTTTTCCCTAAAATATAAGTACTACTGTATTGAAATTTCAAATTTTCACCAAATAGATTTTATTTTTTTGTAAATAAACCTAGTAATTTAGAAACTATATTCAATTTTCTACAAATTTTATTGTTACATATTTTTGAAATAACATACATAACTTATTCAAAATTTTATTTCAAGTTGCCTAACTCTGATTTTTCTGATTTTTTTGCCACTTAAGGGCCTGTTTTTTCCATGATGATCCTGCACATACCCATCATTTAAATAATTCATTTTATTTAAATTAAATCCCTAAAGTCTTCTCATTAAATTGAATAAATTAAACCTTATTTGATCTAATCTAACATTATCCCCTTTAGTTAAATAAATGAAAACATTTATTTAATTAATCCTTTCCTCTCAATTCTAATTTAAATCAACTCATAAATTTGAGTCAAAATTATCAAATCATCTAATCTCTCATTAAATTGATCAAATCTTGATTAATTTAATCTCAATCACTAAAATCCTCTAGAAAAAGCAACTTGCACAATAAATCAATTACTTTGATTTATTTAAATTGCCTATTTTTCTCTTAACATGGAAAAAAGGAGGAATATTCCTTCAAATTTGAATTCAAAATCCAAGTGGATTTGTCCTTCCAACAAGGCATTGGTTCTTCTTACATTTCCTTGTGCATTGAGCCACGTGGAGTTTATGTCATTCCTCTTTCCCTCTCACATGTCTTTTCTCAATTTCAAATTCAAACTAATTGCATTTATTGGAACTTTGGCCAAAATATGCACAACATTCAACCATTCACATCTTGACAAATGGCATTTGGCCATTGAATGTTGAATGATCCCACATTGCTCAATTTCACTCTCTTTTCCAATTTTGAAAACTATAAATGAGAGACTCTTCCTCTTATTCTATCATCCATAATTTGAGTAAACTTATTATACTCAATTTCATCTTCAAGCATAGCCATTTTCATCTATTTTTATCAAGTTCTTAGCTAGGTTATGTAGGAATTCAACCATCAAGTGGATCAAATAATCAAATATTACAAATGAGTTGGGAGAGGGCTAATTTCGACAAACCAATTGGCACCAAATCCGCCATGGGATCAAGAGTTTGCATGCTTAATTAGGATTGTTTTAGATTTTCATGTTTTATTCTTGTTTTTCCTATTTTTGAGCATTGTAAATGGATTTCATGGGGAATCCTTATTTTATCTTGCATATGAACCTAACTATGTGTTTTTTTGTTGTGTTTGTGTAGGTATAGGATTGGGGTTCACATTTTGGTGCTAGAAGGAGGGCTGACTTGAAGAAATTCATCATGTTTTTCCAAAATTTTGTGACTTTTTGACATTTTTCTTTGCTTACAATAAACTCTGTCGCATACAGTCCCGCAACACCATATTGCACCACTTTCAGAGATGCAGTGCTATATTACACCGCTCTAAGCTCAAACTCCACCACACATGTTTTCCCGCTCAAATTTTTTGAATTTTCAAACCTTATCGTGGATCTCCTAATCCCAAACTGCGTCGCATGCTTAAACAACACCACATTTGCGCTCTCTATTTTTTGTAGAGCATCACACTCAGTCTAGGTGTGGTGCTATATTGCACCATGAGGTTTCCAAACTATGCCACATTTTATGACTATGCTGTTGGGTGACAGTGAAAATTTTTAATTTGATTTTGTTTTTAAACATGTGCTTTTGTATTTCTAAATTTTTGATCTTCTAACTTATTTACTGTCTCTACATCTTCTGGTTTTGATCATTTTGCAGGTAAGAACAAGGAAGGAAGCAAAATGGAGGGCTCTATTTTGACATCAATCTCATACTATACAAAGTGTTTTTGAACACTATAGTGTTTTTTAACACTTTTAGGGGATTCTTAATCTTCTTTTAAGAAATTTGTTATCTTTCATGCTTTAGGGAACAATTTTCTTTTGGGTTCTAAAAATAACAAAAAATTCCTTTCAAAAGTTTGCAAACAAAGGCTTAAAAAGAACCTTAGAAATAATTTTACTAGATTTGGTTGATGTTTAAAAACTTGAACAAGACAAATTCCACACTTGATTTGGTGCTTTACAAAAAAATCACTTTTGCTTTGTGGACTTAAAATAAAAAAGTGTTGTTTTGTTTTGTAATTATTTATTCAAAATAATATCATCAAAAGGATGTATCTGCTTCTCTCGCCCCTCATGGTGATCTTGATAATCAAAATCTCTTTTGGTGATCTTAAGTTGAGTAAAAATAATTGCCTCCACATTTAATTTTGGGATTAAAATTGAAACAATTATGCGAGTGTTCTCCCTTTGTTTTTCGATGAAGGTTGATTGAACTATAGGATATAATTGCTTGCTTGTGTTTATCTTAATAGGCCTACCTTGTGGGATAAAGTAATCACCCAAGGGAACGACCCAATTGGGAACACGCTAAAGCCAAGCGACTTCCACCCGGGATATAAGTGAGTAATTGAGGATATTGGAACAAACGCCAATATCACAAGGATTATTCCAATGAGAAGGGCAGCAATGGTCTCCTGCCATACTGGATAGTCCTCCATGAACAAAATTCCCACATTAAAACCCCTTATTTAGAAAAGGAAAAAATCTTATCTATTTGTTGGTGCAAAAGGTCATGGCCCTTGAAACCACCCTATGTATACATGTGGTTCTGTTGTAGAGATGAAAAGTATGCCATGAGAGATTCATGGGTAGTGATGCTTGGCTGAACTAAGAAGCGAGTGCACTGTAAGGGGGAGCCTGTGTGGTCAAGCATCTAATCATCTGCATTGCATATGTGCAGTTGGATTCATCCAAGTGGGAACCCAACAAATATTGTCTTTTCAGCCTAGGGATTGTGCATGTTCTTGAAATCAAAACACATTGCTTGGTCCTCAAAACATTGAAAACAAACATTCACAAGGAATTGCAAATTTCAAACCCTCTAGAGAAAAAAAATATCCTTTGACAAATTCAAATTCTCTTGCTTGCCCTAGGGATAAAATCCTTAGAGGTTTCTAAGTGCTTGGGTTTAATCATCATTTTTTTTCACTAAATTCAACCTAAGAAACTATGTTCTTAAAACCTTGGTTTTCACATAATGGACCTTATGGAATGAAAAGGAATTAAGATATAGACATTTAGTTTGAAATAATAAATCAAGAACATGCTTTTGGTCAAAGGAACTCATTAAGAAAAGATAAGGACAATTGGACCTCACATGTGTTCTCTCAAATTATTTCCCATAGAATCAAAATCCAAAAACCAAAGTTCAAGAAGCTTAGTCTAAAAGCTCGTGAGGAGCATCTTGAAAGGCTTTTTGAAGTTAGAGAAAGATTGGTGTATAATTTCTACAAGAAGGCTTCAAAGAACAACACAAGTTTGTATGAGTTCTATTATCAACATAATCCAACTCTTTTTCAATTGGTTTTCTTTTCTCATGTAGGAAGTATGGCATGTTCTTCAATACCGAGGTCCTGTAAAAAAGAGTCTTGTCTACGTAAAGTCTAGGATCAAAATCATCACTCTCATCCACCTCTCCATCATCAAAATCAAGTCTCATCTCATGAGAAAACTCTTGAGAACTTTGAAACATCATTCATGCTAAACTTAAAGGCAAAATCAACATCACCTTGTTTGACTTAACGCACCTAGTCAGATTATCAATCCTCTTGAACAAATTTACCTCTAGGATAACACAACTCCCTAAGGTCTACTAGTTCATGATCACTTTGATTGGCTTAACACACTTAGCCAATTATTTCTCTTGTACAAGTTTTCTCTAGGATAACACAACTTCCTAGGGTTTACAAGTTCACCATCATCTTGTTTGGATTAACACACCTAGTCAAACTATCGAAATCAAATCAATTCAAGCCCTAAAAATTTCTTCAAGAGTTTCACTCATTCGCATCATCCATTTATCTCATCCCCATCATAACCCTTTGATCCTTGGACTCTCCTAGTTCTTCTCCTTTTTTTGCCTAAAGATCAAGATCAAATGATCTCTATTTTATGGTCCAAACAAGATCACAACACAAGAGGAACATGGAAATCATCAAGGAAACATAAACTTCAATTGAAATAAGTCAAGCAACTTCCTAAGTAAACCATGTGGGGTCAAGAAATCCCTGAATCAAATCCTCTCTACCATCAAAAAATCCTCAAGAGGAAGGCTATGAAGAGGATATCATTCACGATGAATTGGGAATGATGCAAAAGGAAATAATTGAAATGATTCAAAATATAGAGAATCATAGAATTGTCAATGCCATGTTAAAACTTAATCCCTCTCTATATATACACACGTTAACGAAAGGAGGGGCTAAAATCCCTTCTGACCTTAACATAAGTACCGATATAGAAAGGCCTCTTGCAAGCCTACCCCCAATGTCAATTCCAAGCATCACTCAGTAAACTCCCCAAACCACATCAATAATCACATCAACCTCTCTTGTTAACAAAGGAAGCACCAGGTTTCGTGAACTACAAAAGCATCACCTTGTAAACAAAAGAGAGGTAAACATCAACACCACACTAGATAACTCCATCCTGGTGAATCCATCACACTCCTATGTCCCGCTTACTTTCCATAATCACACGAACTCATCCTCATTCCATGCAATGGCAACCTATCCGTTGAACATACAAAATTCTCTCCCCATGATTTCATAAGGAGAGGGTAATTTGTTCGAAATAGGGGGAGTCATTGACTGGTTGTCATCATCAATTTTCCAAGGGAACATACCAGTATTCCCTCCATTACCACTCACATCCATATCACCTCTTGGGTTGGGTCTTCCACCCCTACCCGCCGCTAGTTTCTCAAATCAAGGAAATCTAAGCATCACATCAAATCCTCTCCTTTTTCCAGTAGTATCACAACAACAGGTGGCAATCATTCAAGCTACCATGGTCAATACATCAACCAGTCCAAAAATCCCTCAAAACATAGCTTCACGGGGATGAAGCATCTCAATCACACCACCAACAACCCAAGTCCCAGCTACTAACACAACCCCTCCGCCCACCACAATGATTAGAACCACTCCTAATCCACCACCAATCCCACCAAAAGCTAAAGTGATGAATTCATTCATCACCCTGATTCAGGCAGTCCAAAAGGCCAACCATCAAAGGGTACTTCAACAAAACCAACAAGTTGCACAACAGGTTGTGCAGCAAGCACAAGCGCAACTAGCTACCAGATAGCCATGCAAGCAGTCCAACAAGCATAGGCTCAAGCTCAAGCCCAACACCAAGCTCAACAAGCACAATCACAAAACCATGCACAACTACAAACAATTAATCAGAAATCATACCAACAAGCCCTGCAAGATTTTTAGGCACAACATAAGCTTTGTTAGCGCAACAGCAGCTAGATGAACAACAAGCTTTGTTGGCGCAACAACCACTAGACCAACAAAAAGCTTTGTTGGCGCAACAACAGCTAGACGAACAACAAGCTTTGTTGGAACAACAACAACTAGACCAACAACAAACATTGTTGGCACAAATGCAGGCATATCAACAGGTGTTAAACACACAAAAGAGCTTGCAACAAACCCCCACCAATACTCCTCTCATCAATGAAACACCTCAAAACACATTCATCCCACCTCCTAATCCACAAAATGATGTTGCAACACAAATCAAGCTACTCTCGCAACAGGTGTTGGACCTCCAGTCAGGAAAAATAACTAGAATGTCAAGCAACTTGTGCCCCTATTCATTTGACAGAGGTCTTACGATGGTACTGTTCGCAAAGGGATTTGAGATCCCCAAATTTGATAAATATAATGGGATGGGAAACCTTGAAAATCACGCCAAGGAATTTCAAGTGCACTGCATGGAGGATGCATACAATGACACATATCTAATCTGACATTTCCCTCGGATTTTGACTGGTCCTACCATGGAATGGTTTTCTCGCCTACCGATAGGCATCAAAACATTTCATGAAATCATGGAAGCATTCCTTAAAAAATATGCATTCAACATGGGTGAAGACGTTAGTTTGGAAGAACTATCAACACTTAAACAAAGAAAAAGAGAGTTATTCACATCCTTCTTGAAAAGATGGAGATCCAAGGCCAATTAGAGAAAGTGGACCATGCCAGAAGAACAACAAGTTTTCACAATCATATCCAATCTAGATGAAAACTTGGTGTTCTACCTAAAAATTCAATGCATCACAATGTATGATAAATTGATCCCAAAGGCACTCAATATTGAAAGAGCCCTTACTACATGAGGAGGCACATCAAAATTTCCTACACAACAGGATAACCACCTGTCCACCAATTATAATGATAAACCTCGAACATGGTCGAGGAACAAAAATATAACAAACGACGGAGTGGTCGAAGCTAAGGTGGTCATCAATGCTCGTAAACTGAACATCTATACCCATCACCAACCACAAAATCACAATCGCAATAGCATGTAAACTAATATGGTGGCACAACGAAAACCACTTCCTAACAACCTATGTATGTTAGAATGTGTGAATCAAAATGAATCTAAAATAATACACCAATGAAACATTAGATTAAAGAAATTAAATTAAAGAAAGCAAAATGCAAACTCTTAACACAGGCAGATCCTTCAAATTTGTCCCATTGTCCTCTATCTCCAAGGATTTGTTTCAAGATGCTTGCTCTCAGTTGTTTTAAACAACAACTTGTAGAATGGTAGCTTGAGAGAATGAGATTTAATGAAATTGCATATGCATGACTAAAATATTAAGCTATGAAATTGAAATGCTAAGATGCTGAAATGCAACTATAGTAACTGCATATGAAATATAAGATTCGAGGTCCTTTTCAACTCACAAGAGGGTTGTATTTATAGATTTTTGAAGGTAAGAATCCCAATAGCCAAGATCAACGGTTGAATTCAAACCTGTTAAAATGAACGGTGAGAGATCGAGAATTCGAAAAGAAGATGGAATTTTAAAAGATAGATGGAAAATGAAGAGACAAATGAAAGGTGTCTCTCATAATTTAAATAAATAAATATTTAATTATGTCTAAGAAATGAAAAGGTTTTAATTAAATATTGAAAATATTTAATTATGTGAGAAGAGAAAAAGCTTTTTATTAAATATTGAAAAATATTTAATTATTGAGAAGAGTGAAGAATTTCATAAAGTGTTTTAATTAAATATTGCAAATATTTAATTAAATGTGGAATGAAGAATATCATTTAAATTTTGAATTTAAACTTGTGATAATTAATATAAATAAATTGTGAAATCTATTTAATTAATTAAGAGGAAGATAGCATTAATTAAATAAACTTATTTATTTAATTAAACTAGAAGAATTTGGAAAATGAACAATATAAATAAATAATTAAATTTATTTATATGGAGATGACTTAAGAACATTAATTAAATAATTCATATTTAATTAATTAATAGGTTTGGTTAACCATGACCATTTTTAGATGTGTACATTTTGCCCCTCTTTGAAGTGATGTGTTTTACGCATTGCTTCAAAGAATTTTGCCCCAGATTTTTGAAAGTAACGATGCTATATGCCCCCTCGGGTGATGAATCAGATAAAGATGATTTTTGGAAATTTTTACTGATTTGTTATCTGATTCATCTACCGATAAAGATGATTTGATGAAAAACCCTATTGAAAGATTGATATGAAGACAAAGAATTTTGATTTTTCCCCGATTGATGATGCTTTTTGATTGATAAATTTGCTTCCATGCGATATGAAAAACAAATAGTAGTTTTGATTTGATTGATAAATTTGCTTCCATGTGATATGAAAAAAAAATAGTAGTTTTGATTGATAGATTTGCTTCCATGCGATATGAAAAACAAATAGTAGTTTTGATTGATAAATTTGCTTTCATGCGATATGAAAAACAAATAGTAGTTTTTATTGATAAATTTGCTTCCATGCGATATGAAAAAAAAATAGTAGATGAGATTGATTGATAAATTTGCTTCCATGCGATATGAAAAACAAATAGTAGTTTTGATTGATAAATTTTCTTCCATGCGATATGAAAAAAAAATAGTAAGATTGATAAATTTGCTTCCATGCGATATGAAAAACAAATAGTAGGATTGATAAATTTTCTTCCATGCGATATGAAAAACAAATAGTAAGTGATTTGATTGATTTGCTTCCATGCAATATGAAAAACAAATAGTAGATTTGATTTGATTGAAGAGGATTGATACAAGAATTTGATCAAGATGATTGATTGGTTGAATGAGTTTGATTAGAAGAAGCGATGTAATTGATTAGAAGAAATTGAAATAAATGATTGGATGATTTGATTGAGATGATACAGATGAGATGTGATGGATATGATAATGATCATGATGAATAAAATGAGATCATAATGAATATGATAATGAAATGATGATGTAAGTATGCAAGTGCAATGATAATGATAATGGAAAATGATGTGAAATGAATGTGAATGATAATGAAAATGAGATGTAACAAATGTCCAGTCATACTCCGCCATTGTCTGAAAAAGATATTCAAGAATGTGGTCAACCCTCAAAAATCTATTTAAAAAGGGCCTCGAAATGCAAATGAATTATGCAGTCCTAATAATGAAATATGAAATCCTAAATGAAATAATGAATCATTCTCCTTGTTGCCATTTTCTTTTGTGTTTAGTTTTCATCATTGAGCCTTTTGATATGTTGAAAATTAGTACAAAGATCAAAGGGTATGTTAGCACCAATGATGACCTGAGTACTGCTTTCATAATGTTTGATGTAGCGAGTTAATACAAGCATCGAGGTATAATTGAACCAAGATGACCTAAGTATTGTTTGCATAAACAAACAAAAGTTAACCATTTTCCTATGCAAATTCCAAAATGTCATCAATGATACATTGTAGAGCATGTCCCATGACAAACTTGCACAATACTAATGATTAGCTTACAGACAACAAGCAAAGATAAATCATACTTCTTCCTCATGATTCTAGTTCAATACATCATTGAACCACTCCAAAGATATGATGTCATCAAATATCAAAACAATAATTGCAACTTATGCTTTTATGTTTGTCATTCATTTTATTCAGATTAAGACCATCCAATTTGTTCTAATCATCTGTCAAAGTAGTCATGTCTCAAAGTTGTTTTGACCAGGCTTGATTGGATATTCGATTGTTGATCTGATACTTGATAATTGACACATGTTGCTTGTTTGCTAAAAAAAAGTTGATTTCCCCCAACGAGTTCAGGATTTGGCCCCTAGTCTAGGGTGAGACACAACCATTTTATTGATGAAAGCATATGATTTATTGATATTCTTTGGATTTTGATGATTTGGATATGGACATGAATGACGATATCAGTGCTTTGTTTTGAGATTTTGTTGAAAATCAAGCTAAGGTTGATTGATCAGATTGATGGATTGATAGTTTGACTAAGTGTGTTAAGTCAAACAAGGTGATAATGGATTTGTTAATTGGCTAAGTGTGTTAAGCCAAACAAAGATAATAATGAATTTGTAAACCCAAGGAAGTTGTGTTATCCTAGAGTAAACTCATTCACAAGATGATAGTTTGACTAAGTGTGTTAAGTCAAACAAGGTGATAATTGATTGGATTCAATTGATCAAGATTGATGAAGCTTGATTTGGAACAAAATTATATTGATGATTTGATGTGACATTGACACGCAAGTTAGATGTGACTGATATGAATTGTTTCAGATTGATGTTCGACGAAAGATAAAGCTTGATAAGGAGCGTCTTCCTATCAACATATGCCATGGGCTAGTGATTTGGATCTTTTGGCTCACAAATGCTTGACCAATTTGATTTTACATCTTCCAATGTTCAGATCACCACATAAGTTGGAGGATATATATCAAGATTCATTCCTGAAGCAAGATGTAAACATTTTCCCCCAATGTCTAGCAATATATGGAATGGCCATAGGTGGATTCTTGAATAGGTGTATGGATAGATACTATAAGCATGCAAAGGATTCCAAGGATTATCTTGTGACAAGATAAGGTGTTCGAATAGAGGAATGCTCATTTGGATAATGCTTCAAGGCTTAGATAACATTTGGATTGGATAGGATCAATGAAAATGACCCATGTCAAGATGTTTACCATAAACAAGTGTAAAGTTGTTACCAAACTTTGTTAAGATCAAGATAATGTAAATAGATGGTAATGGGCTGGATAAACGGTTCATGGATGAACGGATGATATGGCTGGAATGTTTGCTTTATTATGAATGCGATAAGATGCTTTCTCCTGAATTGGCGCACGTAGATGCTCGATTCTACACATGACGCTTGTTTGCTAGGTTTTCATCATGGTACCTGTCCAAAGCACCATCGAAATGGTTTTTGCTAGAGGACGATTTTTCTCTTAATCCTTTTTTTGTTGTTACCAAGATGCCTGTTTGCCAGGTTTTCATCAAGGCAATGATTTTTCTCTTATTTTTATTTTTTTGTATTTTCTGAGAGATTTTAAGTTGATGTTGAACCACCTGGTGGTGTTGATGTTGATGCTTCTGTCATAATGTGCCATCGATATCCTGCTTGAAGAAGCTGCTTTGCCAAGATACGTGCACTTGAAAGAAAATTTTGAGAAATTCGTTCTGCTTTGCTGATATCAGAGTTAACTCTGTCTTTATGCACACATCGCGATAGAGTGCCTTCTGAATCCTTATGATGAAGGGTCATTGCCAACACATGTTCAATGTGAGAATTGGATATTATGTGTGGAGGCATGGATGGAGTGCGTTTAGGAATAAAAGGTGGATTAGTTGAAAGTTTGGAACCTTTGACTCTCCAAACTTGGGAAGATGAGCAATGATGAGTGGATATGGAAGTGTGCATGGAATTAGGACCAACTGCTTGATACACTTTGTATGTTGCTCGAGATTCTTTCTTTTGCCTTTGTGGACATCTTTGATGGATACTTTCCCCTTTTTTATTTTTCCCCATAGTTTCTTTAACTGATGGAGTTTGATAGGGATAATATTTCTTTGTATTTTTTGGTATCCAAGTGTATTTGATTTGTTAGATATGATTCTTAGCTTCTTTTTCTTTGATAATGCTCTTCATTCTTTGATTCAAGTCTTTCTTTTGACGTAGGTCCCAATTTGTGGATGGGGTGATGGGTGGATGAAGATTTATGACGTGATTGGTTGTAGTATTGGCATTGGTTTCATCATAAAGATTCTGCGTGCCCTCTATGTTGACATTTGCTTGAGACGAAGTTGCCCCCAATTTTATGAAAGTATTACTAATATGTTGATATCACTTGATTGTCGAATAACCAAGGCCTTGATTCTTAGGATTTCCAATAATCTGCATTGGTTCTAGGATGCCTTGTTCATGTAGGCCTAATCCTATGCCTTGATAATTCATCTACTGAAAAAGCCTATTTGCAATAGGATATGATTTACCTTGGAAACAAGGTGCTAATCCTTCTCTGCTATGTGGTGGATCTTCAAAAGTGACAACTTCTTTATTGATAAGATAATTTTCCCTTCAAAGGTGAGTGATCCAAGTTTATAAGTGATAGGATCTTCCATAAGTGGAATGAATGCTTGATTGGTATGTTTATCTTGATCTTGTGAGGTATCGGATTGTAATGCTACTTCAAGAGGTGTTGATGCTTCACTATCCTTGTAAAAGTGTTCCTCATGATTCATTCCTGATATGCTTGCACGTGATGTTTCTGATTCACAACTTTTGTAGAAGCCTTCTTCATGACCAATTTCTGACATGTTTCTGGATTTCTCTCTATTTTGACCATGTGAATAAATTTTAAGAGTAAGAGACTCTTGTTCCTTGATAAGAGTATGAGACTCTTGTTTTGAATGACGATCATCTATGTGTCCATCCAAATAAAGCATATTATGGGTAGATGGAGGAGTATGTGCTATATGGATATGATCATTATTTGTGATATCTTGTATAGATAGGAGAGTTCCCATTAGATCATTGTAGTATCTCAGAGATATGAATCCTTGATCTTGACTAATTCTGGAATTACTTGCGACATGTTTTGGATCAAGTTCTTGACATGGGTTGATTTCAAAGGATGAATTTCTTTCAAAGGGTTTTTGGACATCGTCATAAGGCATGGGAAGTGGCTCAATATCCTCTTGATCTTTGAGTGGACTTGGATCAAATGGTGAGTTGGGGATTCTTTCACTATTCACAACCATGAGGTCAAAGGATGTCAATATGCCTTGGGAAGGACCATTGCTAGACCTTGGTGATAGTTGTTGATCATGCTTTGAAATATGTTCTTGAGATATGTCCTCTAACTCATTAGGCATTGTAGAGACATTTTCAATACGATCATTGGTTAATGGATCATGGATTATGTCAATAGGATCAAATATCGTCAACACTCCTTGAAATAGATCTTTGTAGTAGGGGTCTTGATCATAAATAAAAAATGGCTCTTGATGAATGTTGACTTGATCACTAGATGGGGTAGACATATCTTCATAGTTCTCATTGATGGATTGATTTTGATCATTGTCTTCAATAGTTATAGTGGAGAAATTGTCAATGTTTTCAACCATATGATCAAATGATGTTGATATTTCTTGAAGAGGTGTGATGAGCCCTTGACATGAGGATGATGGGATACTTTGATCTTGACTTGAAAAAGAATCATTAGATGAAGGAGATGGAGTAGCTTGATCATTAGATGGAAAGGAGGCTTTGGATAGGATGGAAGAATTGTCATGCTCTTGGGATGTGATTGATTCATGAGAGGGTATGGATTCATAAGATGGGGTGGAGGGAGGACTTGGAAGAATATTTTGTTCTTGATATGGAAGAGGATTATCATGGGTGAATAATGAAAGGAGGGGATCATCATATGATTCTTGAGATATGGGATATTGATCAAATATTGGAAGGGTTTGTAAAATTTTGGTATCATGGGATGGAGTGAAGAGAATTTTTTGATCGAGATGTGTAGATTGAAATGAATCATTGGATGTAGAGAATATGATAGAAGAAAGAAATTGAATGGGATCATTCAATTGGGTGGAAGAACCATGAGGTTCATTTTGCATTATGGGGGATGAAGATAAATGCATGGCATGATAGGATTGGTCAATGTTATTTGATGGCTTAGATTTGGGCTTCCCCTTTAACCTTTGCAAAAATTCAGAAACATTGAAT
The DNA here is from genome assembly GCA_007115665.2 of Sequoiadendron giganteum. Taxonomy (NCBI): domain Eukaryota; kingdom Viridiplantae; phylum Streptophyta; class Pinopsida; order Cupressales; family Cupressaceae; genus Sequoiadendron; species Sequoiadendron giganteum. Next base: position 59,777,783 of record VCHN02000014.1, on the reverse strand, counting down.
TTGGTTGATGTTGTTTTTGGAGGAGAAAGGGTCACATTCATATTTTTGTCAAAGGACTTTTTAGTTGTGCCCCCTTTTATTTCCTTGATTTCCCTTTGGAGTTATCTTACTTGCTGGGTAAGAGTACTAAGATCATTTAAGGGAGTTTCATTCTTTTTAAGATTCTCTTTAATTTTCTCCATATTGTAGTCAGAGGGAAATTTGGCACCTTGGTTTTCCAATAAAAGAAAGTATCCTTCTTTATTTTGCTCTAAGATCTTTTCCATAGTTAAGAGAAAATGTGGATCTTGTTCAGCTTCTTGAAGCATTTCTTTTGTTATCTCTTGATTTGAACTATTTCCATAAAGCCTATGAACAAGATTTTCTTCCCTGTCACCCATGTTTTATAGTTTTTGGATGATCTTAATCTGATTTGAATGTGAAAAACACAACATAGAGAAGCAGAAAGTTGTTTTGTTACTCCTAGAATCTAAACAAAGAGTGTATGTTCTTTGAGATTTCCACAGGTTTGGAACAAGATAAGCATATCAATCAGACTCACTCTTAATTTGTCAAATAGGTCATCATAGAAATCACAGCCCACAACTTAAAATTGCGTCGACTCACACAACCATGTCACCCCCTAGAGGGCGCCCATGTTTTTGTCTTTTCCACGTGCGTACTCAAAGTGACGGAAGTGGATACTGAATCCCTTGAGCAAACAATCCGTGGTGACTATATGGTGAGTGTCTTGGGGGTAGATTCTTCCCTCCCCTTGCACCGCGATTAAGATGATGTTTGGATACTGACACGGCTGGCCTTCTACTGTATGGTTTTTAATAAGGATATCCGTTCAGTGTGTCAAATAGATATACTCCCTCGAGAGACCTCCCAACCTTTAGAACAAAGGTTTTGGGGATGGTTATCTTGCGCACTACTATCAAGTTGGATTTTCATCAACAACTTGCTTTTGATTAAAGTGGGTTGGAAACCTTGGCTTTAGGTGTTCCCACTTAGATCATTCCTCTTGGGTGAGTATTTTTTCCCACAAGAGCAGGCCTTCTAAAGGATGTAATAAAGCATTAAATTGCAGAAAATAAAAGGTAAGTCTGGTGTTCTGATCACCCAGTTAAGGGGAGAGCATAAACCCATTACCCACAATCACAACAAACAATAATGGTTCAATTTTAAATCCCAAATTGACAATTCTCTACACTAAGTGAAGATGTTGCTTCACCAAAAACATGGGATTCATTTTAACCAAAAGAAAATTTATGTTTGGTGACTATCCTAGGATTGGTTAATTCATATTTAAATGTTTATCCTAGGTTTGCTTCATTTTATTCCCCATACATCAATAAAACGTCTGGTCGTGGTCACGTCGAATCCAGACAACAATTTAAGAATGAGATTATAATTGCTCCCAAAGTGTTTAAAAACACTTGTTAAAATCATGTGATAATAATTTTTCTTTCATTTTCATGCTCCATAGTCCTTTAAAATCTGCAATACAAGCTCTAAATGTTAGATGGAATCAAGAAACAAGAAGATATGAGGGTTAGATAAATGATTAAGCATAACAACCCTAAAATTTAGACCAAGTTTCATTGTGGTTTGACATTAAGTGAGAATTTGAAAATTTAAATTCTATAAAATTTGATAAATACCTACACCATTAGATAGCTTATGAAACTCTACCCCATTTCAAAAAAAAAAGCTCTAAAAAAGACCAAAATATGACCAAGATATGGCCATTTTAAGATTGACTAAAAAAAATAAAAATCAGAAATTGTATGCGCTGAAACAGTCCATGGATGCGCCAAAAGATGCCATGTATGCGCTAAAACAGAGCCTGGATGCTCAAAAACAGTCCCTAGATGCGTCGAAGGAAATATCGTATGCGCCAAAACGTGATTTTTATTTGTCACCTACCAGAAAAATCTACAAAAAAAATATTAAATGCAGAGCTTGGCCCCATGTTGGGCACCAAAAATGTGTACGTTAGAATTTGTGAATCAAAATGAATCTAAACTAATACACTAATGAAACATTAGATTAAGGAAACTAAATTAAAGAAAGCAAAATGCAAACTCTTAACACAGGAAGCTCCTTCAAATTCGTCCCATTATCCTCTATCTCCAAGGATTCATTTCAAGATGCTTGCTCTCAGTTGTTTTAAATAGCAGCTTGTAGAATGGCAGCTTGAGAGAATGAGATTTAATGAAATTGCATATGCATGACTAAAAGATTAAGCTATGAAATTGAAATGCTAAGATGCTGAAATGCAACTATAGTGACTACGTATGAAATCTAAGATTCGAGGTCCTTTTCAACTCACAAGAGGGCTATATTTATAGATTTTTGAAGGTAAGAATCCCAATGGCCAAGATTAACAGTTGAATTCAAACCTATTAAAATGAACAGTGAGAGATCGAGAATTCGAAAAGAAGATGGAATTTTAAAAGACAAATGGAAAATGAAGAGACAAATGAAAGGTGTCTCTCATAATTTAAATAAATAAATATTTAATTATGTGTGAGAAATGAAAAGGTTTTAATTAAATATTGAAAGAGAAAAAGATTTCTATTAAATATTCGTAAATATTTAATTATTGAGAAGAGTGAAGAATTTAGAAAGTGTTTTAATTAAATATTGCAAATATTTAATTAAATGTGGAATGAATTATATCATTTAAATTTTGAATTTAAACTTGTGATAATTAATATAAATAAATTGTGAAATCTATTTAATTAATTAAGAGGAAGATAGCATTAATTAAATAAACTTATTTATTTAATTAAACTAGAAGAATTTGGAAAATGAACAATATAAATAAATAATTAAATATATTTATATGCAAATGACTTAAGAACATTAATTAAATAATTCATATTTAATTAATTAATAGGTTTGGTTAACCATGACCATTTTTATATGTGTACGCAACCAAATCAATAACTTGAGCAATCAAGGATGACCACCTCCCCGAAACAAGTATCCTCCCAAACAAAATTTCACGGCCCTTGGAGAATCAATTGAATCCATAATGAAGAAGTTGGTTAAAGAAAACCTTATCAAAATCTCCAACTCTAAGCAATATGCTGAACCCATGACAAAACCACCATGGTACAACGAAAATATCCTTTATGATTTTCAAAAAATCAAAGGGCACACAACTGCAAATTGCATGAGGTTGAAAAACATCATCTAGGACCTCATTGAGGACAAGATCATAAATGTTGAACAACTAGCTAGAAATTTGGACCTTAAAATATACATGAATCTGATGCCGAATCATAATGAAGAAAATAACCAAGGGAACAACAAAGGGAAGTAAACGTATGCTAGTGCAAACCTTGTATAGGAGGACATTGTCGCATGTGTGGACGAGATGGTCACTATCATTAGCGTCGAAGGAGCCAACGCTGATTGTGGAGTCACCACACATGGTGACAAGGATACTATTGTAGGGGCATCGCAGCCATCTAAGACCCCCATTCCAAATACAAAAGTTATTTCCTATGATTATAGCATCATTGACCAGCTAAAAATAACCCCCGCCTAAATCTCCATCATGGAATTATTGAAAATTTTTGCTGCCCATAGGAAAATCCTTGATGAAGCATTAGTTGCGTCCTCTATCTCTACTACCCTTGATATGAAATAGTTTCAGGCTATGGTTGGTAACATCATTACTCCAAACCTCCTCACCTTCTTCGACCAAGATTTCCATGCCCAACCATCTCACAATTGTGCACTTCACCTTCAAGTGTTGGTTCACAACAAGAAAGTCAAAAGGGTCCTGGTGGATGGAGGTGCAGGCCTCAACATTTGTTCGCTCAAACTCATAAAGAAATTGGGATTCTCAGAGGACTCCATCAACAAGAACAAAGGAATCACCATAAGAGAATATGATGACCAAGAAAGAGTGTCTCAAGACACCATCGGAATCCCAATCCAAGTGGGGTTGGCTACCATGGAAACCACATGTTAGGTCCTTGACCTCTACCTGCCCTACAACATCCTCCTAGGACACCCACGGATCCATGGAATGAAGGTGATCACATCAACATTCCATCAATGCATCAAATATCTATACCAAAATGAGGTCACAATACATGACGATCCAAAACCATTTCTATTGCAAAAACTTGGAAGCCAAGTTTTACAAAATTACCCAAGTACCAAAAATGCTGAGGGCCCATCCACCCCTTATATAGATCCATCTAACCTTGCCTCCATTTTTGTGATAGAGACACCCTCCATCCTTGGCATATCCAATATCAAGCTCATGATCCAGGATAATGGGTGTGGAGACTACAGAATGAAGAAAAATGCGTTTGTTGTAGGAGAGTTACCACAATCTCCTAGGTCGCATGGGAAACCTCAATCAGTTGAAACACTTGTCCACACTTTTAGGGAAGAAGCTTATGGATTCCACCATTGGGGGGACCTAAGTCAGGAAAATGTGGATGAGGAAGTTATTTCAAGCATGCTATACCATGATGAGAGACCCACACCCACTCTACCCATGGATGAAGCCAACAGCGGATTACAAATAATGCTTGGTATGGGCTACAATAGGAATGAAAGCCTTAGAAGAAATAGTGATGGATGACTAGAGCCCATCATTGTAGAAATAAGAATGAGAAACCTTGGCCTCAGATGAACCCCTTTGAGTATAACCGTACGTGGAATAAATAATCCAAGTAGAGCAGTCAAGACTCCTCCTTAATTATTGGCAGCCGCCCTTCAACTACCCATATCCACAAGTCTGCCCCTGGATAATTTCACTTTTGACATAACTGATGTCTATGCTAGTAGTGATGAGGATACCATAACGGGCCTTCCCATGATTTTTGAGGATTCTTCCTTACTTATGATTAGTGCCTAACCTATTGAGTCTAACCGCCAAAATTACAAAATAAACCTAGTTTACCAACAACTGATCGACTATGACCAACAAGGACCATCGGTTCTAGACACATTAAAAAATGATGAGGAACTCTTAGAATTCATGGGACTAAGGGATACAGTTCCATACCGATATCACAAGGTTGAGTTTGACATCACATTGGACACCCGGGCCTATTATGGGGAGACGAGTAAGTCCTTCAGTTGCAAAAGAAATAGAATCAGAATAATCGCAGGGTCATTGAGTGAAAACCACACTGTGGAACTCTCTAACCAAAGAATAGTAAAAATAAAGGATGCCTCCAATGGTGAAAACCTCTCTCAAGCATTGGAGGATGAAGGATTCAATCTCCCCATACTGCACTTCATCAGGAGAAATTGATAGTTTTGGCAGAATGATGTAAACCTGTCAATCTGGGAACAAAAGAAACACCACATATCACCTTCTATGTTGAGTCACTTATGACGGAAGAACAAGAATTTTTGGCTACATTTCTAAAAGAAAGAAAGGTGAACTTTTCATGGACCTATGCCGATATGCTGAGTCACGATTCGGAAGTTGTGGTTCATCACTTGGTTGTTAACACTGGAGCAAAGCCAGTAAGATAGAAATTAAGAAAGATGCACCCTCAGATAGCCTTGCTAGTTAAATTAGAATTACAAGAACTCTTGGATGTCGGCTTTATATGCCCAATTGATTATCAATAATGGGTTTCCAATCTTGTGACAATCTCAAAGCCAAATGGGGGAATTCTTATCTACACTAACTTTAGAGACCTCAACAAAGCATGTCCCAAGAATGATTTTCCACTACCTAACATTGATATGATAGTGGACATGACAAATGGACATGAGATGCTATCATTGATGGATGGCCTCTCGGGGTACAACCAGATAATGATCGCAAAGGAGGACCAACATAAGACAACATTTACATGTCCATGGGGCCCCTACTACTAGAACATGATGCCATTTGGGCTAAAAAATATAGGGGCGACATATCAAAGGGCCATCACACTAATCTTTCATGATATGATACAAAAAACTATCGAAGATTATGTCCATGATATATTGGCTAGATCAAAGAAAAGACAAGATCACATAATAGCCCTAAGTGTGATTTTCGATAGACTGGAAGAGTACAAGGTCAGACTTAACCCCAAGAAATGCGTTTTTGGGGTGCACTCAGGTAAACTTCTGGGATACATAGAATCGATGAGAGGAATAGACGTGGATCCTGCCAAGGTCAAAGCAATCCTCGACATGGAAGCACCAAGGACACTAAAGCAACTAAGAGGCCTGTAGGGCAGACTCCAATCCATCCAGAGATTCATAGCGCAACTGGTGGATAAACAGATTGCATATTCACATCTACTCCACAAGGGAGTAGCATACAAGTGGGACGACAGGTGTGAACAAGCATTTAGAAAAATCAAAGAATATCTACTTATGCCACCAATTTTGATGCCACCCATCCCATGAAAACCATTGATTCTATATATTTTAGCAACCATGGAAGCTCTCGGTGCTTTGTTAGCCCAACATGATGAAAATGGAAGAGAGAGAGATATAATACATCAATAGGAAAATGGTAGGGCATGAGCTCAATTACACACCCATAGAAAATGCTTTCCTAGTAGTTATGTTTGTGGCTGAAAAGTTTAGACACTACATGCTGGCTCATCAGATCAAGATGATCGCCAAGATTGATCCATTAAAATATCTACTTTCTAAAGCCACTCTTATAGGATGAACAAAAAAATGGGTTATGATACTAATAGAACATGCTATTGAATATGTAAACCAAGGCTATCAAGGGGAAAGTGATTGCGAACCAACTAGCAGAGGCTCCCATCTATTCAAAGAATCCACTCATACAAGAATTTTTCAGATGAATCCATCTTTAATCTCAGTATAACTGATCACTGGAAACTTTACTTCGATGGCTCATACACACAACATGGATCAGGAGACGATGTTTTTTTCATCACCCCACAGGGGGATTGTATACCTCGATCCTATAAATTGTCATTCCCCTGCACTAACAACATTGCAGAGTACGAGGCTTTAACTATAGGTCTCAATATCACAGCATAGTGGCGAATCATGACACTAAAATTTTATGGGGATTCACATCTTATTATTAACCAAGTCAATGGCGAGTACCAAACTAAGGATGACAAGTTGACACCATACAAGAAGTTAGTAGACAACCTCAAAGAATCATTCATCGATATCACCTTTGAGCAGATACCGAGGGCTAACAACAGAGCAACTGATGCCATGGAAACAATTGGATCCTTATTGGATATCCCTTGCAATGTGTCAAAACATGAATTCTTGGTAGAGCAGCTTCTCATACCCACATTCGAGATACCATAGTTTGAATATGTGTGCGAAATTATTGGTCTTGGTGATCCCTGGTATCACAACATCTATACCTACTTAAGAATAGGAGTCCTCCCAGCTGAAATAACCCCAAACCTCAAGAGATCCTTTTTCAAAATGTCCACCTATTTTTTCATCCTAGGAGAAACCCTCTATTATAGGAGCATTGAAGGAACCCTTTTGCATTGTTTAAATCCTGAGGAGGCCTTGGCCACTTTAACTAAGGTACATAATGGAACTTGTGGTTCACACTCGAGCGGTATGACCTTGGCCAAAAATTTGTTGAGAACCGGGTACTACTAGCCAACAATGGAAAGAGAGGCACATGAATTTGTCAGAAAGTATTTATAGTGCCAGCAACATGTAAACCTTATTATGCTCAAGAGCTCCATCCTATTGTTACACCTTGGCCCTTTTCATAATGGGGGCTCGATCTCATAGGAAAAATCACACCCACCTCATCCAATGGCTACAAATTCTTCATCACCGCTACAGAGTACTTTACCAAGTGGGTCGAAGCAATTCACATGACCTACATAACAGGAAAGCAGATTTCTAAGTTCATCCTAAACTGTCTCATTTTTCGATACGGTGTCCCCCAATCTATTATCTTTGATAATGGGACACCTTTCAAGAATCAGGATGTCCATGACTTATGCGACAAATTCAAAATCCAACATAATTTTTCCACTCCATACTCCCCAAGGCAATGACCAAGCATAAGCTACCAAAAAAACCATTCTGAAAATTCTTAAAAAGATAGTGAATGACTCTGGTCATGATTGACATCTACACCTAAATCCCACCTTATGGGCCTATCGTACCATCATCCACACGCTAACAGACACCACCCCATTCTCCCTGGTCTACGGATCAGAAGCCATCCTCACAATCGAGATTGAGCTCCCATCGCTAAGAATATCATTGAAAAACCTCATCAGAGATGAAGAATACAGGGTCTCACGACTACATGAGCTGGAGTTATTAGATGAACAACACATGGATTCCCTCAACCATCTACAGGTCTATCAAAATTTCCTGAAACATATCTATAACAAGAAGATCAAGAGGTGAACCTTCCAAGTCAACGAACTTGTGCTGAAAGAGAACCAAAAGAACGTGTTGAATCCAAAAAGCAAAGGAAAATTTGAGCCCAACTGGTTGGGACCTTTCATCATCACATCGAGCTATAAATTAGGAGCCTATCAACTATCAACTCCAGAAGGCGAGCCTTTGTAGGATCCCCTGAACAATTCCCATCTCAAAAAAAATATACCTAAAAAACTTGCGAGGAATAGAACCAAAAATACAAAAAAAAAAATTAGAAAATTTGTTAAAAAAATGGTCACCTTGATGAAAACTTGGTAAATGTGCATCTTGGTGACAACAAAAATATCAAAAAATCAAAAAATAAAAAAAAATAAAAAAAAAATTGAAAACAGTAAAGAAAAAATCATCCTCTAGTGAAAACCACTTCAATGCCGCTTTGGACAAGTACCTTGCTGAAAACCTGACAAATAGGCACCAAGCGTAAATAAAGAACTCTCTATCCACCAAGATTGTCACAACCTATTTCATGCACTCACTTATCCATCACATCCCATTTATCCTCCCACCATCCATTCACATCTGTAACATAGCTTGATCTTGTGCTCATATCATATTCCACCATAGTACTACTTGGCATATCCCTAAGGTTAGTTTGTCCTACCTTTATCAAAGTAGTCTATCGCATTATGCTGGGGGCATGTTCCTGTACTTTCATCAGACTAGATTCACGTATCTTCTTGGGGATCTTCCTTAAAATTGGAAAAGACCAAAGCATTCAGAAAATCTCAAAAAAATCCAAAAACATTGAAAAATCTTAAAAGTATTCAAAAATTCATCATTGAGTCTTATTAGTCTTTCACCTTGGTCAAACTACATCATCTCTGAGCTTGAATGTAGGTAAGGTTGATCTTTGATCATCCCCTGAGACACCCTAGGTTAGTCCTTTAGGCATCCATCGCAATCTGGCAATCCGTTTGCCCATCTTTGTTTTCATCAATCGAGTCTATCGTCAGTCAAACTACGAGGTCTTTGCATGTATAACTTAGGCAAGGCTAATCTATGGATCAACTCTCGAGACCCCTAGGATAGGTCTTTAAGTTAATCTCTTGGTCATAAATCTCAAAAATCCAAAAAATTAAAAAATCCAAAAATCAAAACATTTGAAAAACCCAAAATGGTGCATCCATCTCATCTTGCTTTCACCTGTGTTTGTCTCATTCCTAATAAATCAATCATCACCTTCATCCTTTGGTGAGTCAGTCAAAAGAAAGTCTAGTAGATTCAAAAGTGAACACTCTAATCCTCAAAGTCTCAAGTTTAAGTTAGTAAGCAAGCAAGATGGTCAACTCGGAGTATCAATAGCTTATCATCCAATCAGTCCCACCAAATCCATGATCACAACATGTCCTAGGATGTATCTTTCCCATGATGGACATTAGCATCAGGTACCCCATAGTATTTTAGTCTTGGCTAGAGGTATGAAGAACATTAACTTGTTTGTTTACTTTATTTGATTTTTTGACTTATCTTATTTTTTGCACTCATTCCAAGGACCTCTCGATGACACCTAAACAAAAAAGGTTTAGAGAGAAAGGAATGGGGCAATGATCATTATCTTTTTTATTTGATGTGCTTGTGGGATACTATTGTAAAATAAGTAGGTCATGCGTGCTTTGTTTGGTTTTTTAGGGAAGGTGTTCTAGGTATCTTTTTGACCACATAGGAAGGCTTTCTTTTCAATGTTTTGGTCCGAGATGTTTAAAATGTCTGAACTACATCTTGAATAAGGTTTTGTATGCTAAGTGTGCATAGGAATACTCATATCTGATTGTCAAGTCAAATTCCATCACACTAGGTAGCACACCATCCTAGTTCTTTATAACTTGATGCATCATACCTATGTGTGTTATCAAACATAACGTAATTGGCCCTTTGAAAAACCTAACTCCTAATAATAAAATCACCATCATTCTAAAACTTATGGGATATCCATTTCCTCTATCTTCATTCTATACTAACATGGTATCATGATAGTTAATTAGAACATCGCCAATGCACACACCCTGCATTTACCAAATCATCAACATAAGTGCATATCATATCATGTAGATCATACCACATTATTATCATTTTAAGTTATGAGGAATAATATAGATTTTTTATTCTAAATACCTTAAGAAATAATTGCATCACATTCATTTCACATCATAATAAAATCACTAGCATCCATTATCATTAAAAATTTGCATATCATTTATCATTTGCATATCGATACATCATCAGTAGCATACATTGCATCCATGTAATCATAAAAATACATAGAAAAGATACAAAAAAAATACATCCATCATAAATAGGGCATACATCATATTTCATAAGCACAAAATAGAAGCATCTCATAGCATCTCATAGAAAATTAAAATGCATCCATGCATCATAGGACATATCATAAAACTAAACGATCTCATATATATCATCAAAAATATATACTGTCATGGTACAAAATCAGATCAAGTGTACATAAAAACTCATGATACAATAAGGACAATAATTAGAGCCCATGAATCAAAAATGGAAAACTATCTATGATCAAGGTCTAGCCCTATTGGCTGCTACCCTCTCCTACCTACCTCTTATCGTGGTCATCTAGCAGCCTCATCCCTCTGTACTATGAATAGTATGGCACCTGACCTACTCCTGGCATTGCCTTTCTGTAATCTTGTCGATAATACTCAACCTCTCTGACCACCTCTCTATATGCCCGTAAGGAAACCGAATGGCCCTAGGATAATGAGGCCATGCTCTCCAGCTGTCTTTTTCGACTAACCTCTTGATCCCTCTCAGACCAAGCCTGGTCCCTCTTAGCAGTAACTATCAAAATCTATTGTCGAGCCTGATCCCTCTTCACAATCAATATCTGAATCTGACTCTGCAACTGTTGGATCAATGCGTCTCTCTAATCTAGCTGCCTTGGTGGCTGCTACTATGGAACCACTCTATCACCATATTTGTGGTGGTGTGGGTACTCGCAGTGGTCTCTGCGCTTAGGGAGGTGTACGCTGCACTTGATCCTTAGGTGGTGTCTGATGAGGAGGTGGTCCACCTCCCCCTCTATCTCCATCCCTGTCCTTTGCCCCTGCTAGCTGATCTACCTATGGGTCTCCACCGTGGAAGTGCCACACTGGGAACTATCAATCTCAAGGGAGGCCTAAACCAAGATCTATATGTCGAGTTCACCCCTGCATCCATCGAACCCTGATCATACGGCCATGATCGGGCCACTAACTACCTAAATGAGGACACTTCCTCAGCTGTCGGGATGGGTTGGCCCCATGCTGTCTCTCTCATGGTACAGGCGAAGATCGCCACGTACTGATCATTCGGCCTGTCATGAATCTTATCAAACTGGTGGGCCACCCTATTTGGGAGATACTACTCTATCATGGTATTCTCCCAACCCTACATCCATTCATCTTGTCGAGTGAAAAACAGCCACTCTATATCATCATACCATGGGCCTATGCCCATCCAAGGCCTCCAAATGAACTCCCTCATCTCATCGAGAACCCGTCGCCAGTGGGCGATCCGACTTGTGCCAGTGTGAGTAAAGTGGATTTGTACCCTGCCATACCGCCAAACAATGGGGTCATCAATGTCAAGAACGATCGGTGTGACATCTGGACGGAGCACCAAAATCTGCTCCCATGCCCAGATGTGTAACAAAGTAACTCCGACCCCCAGGGCCCGGCTGTCCAGATACATAAACTCATGTAAATCCCTATATAGGGAGGTCAACATCACTGGCCCTTGAGAAAAGCACTCCCGGTGGACACACATCCACTCCCATGCTAGTCCCCAACCTAGACTGAAGTATCAGCCTCACCGATCAGGTGCCACGAGACTAGAACTAATAGCTGTAATGATCAACCTGTAGGTGGGTGCTCTACCCCGGTATCGCTCCAAGTCAATTTGTCCATCAGAAAGGATGAGCTCATTAACACCCATAACATCAAAGCAGGCCTCTCTACCCTCCTTTGGATTATTAATCACTCTAGATCTGTGGATAGGCAATCAAAGAATTAGCCAGACATCCTCAAGGGTGATGGTAGCCTCGCTGGTAGCAAGATGAAAGGAAGAGGTCTCACTATGCCATTACTCGGCCAAAGCTGTCATCATACCTAAGTGCATCCAAACAGGAGGGACATACGCAACAAACCAGAGGCCAAGAGTACCAAGCTACTCTTGAAGGTACACATGCATACCCTACAATCTATGGAGCACTGACCATCTGTGCTCCCTCGAATGAAGTATATCGAGCTCCTCCTATACAAGGAAAGCCACCGTGTCATGTCTCAAAAAGAAATTTTCCTCTCACGTCATATTTTTGCATTTGAAACAGTAAGTGCGGTGTTGTTTGCAAATGCGACATAGTTTGAAAAGTTATAAACTACGTCACGTGGCGCACTTTGACAAACCTAAAACCCTAACTGCGTCGTGCGGTGCTATTTTTGTGTGCGGCCAATGTTGACTAGCATACCCTAATCTTCTAAACTGTGCCGCATGGTGATATTATCATATACGGTGTAGTTTAGGACTGCATGGTGCTGACTGAGCATTTGTAGTGGCACTATATAGCGTCACTCAGCCTAAAGTTGTTTTTACCCTATTTAATGCATGAAAAATGAGAAATTAAAAGTCAGGATGGGGGTACATACCATGGGTCCTACGCCGACTGGCCATTGGTGTACTCGTACTCTCTTCGACACATGCCTGGGAAGCTATCATTGCACCATCTCGATTGGGGATCAGAGCTCAAAGTGCAGAGAATTATAAAGGCTAAATGTGCAAATGTATTGAAAGTGACCCCTCAAGGTCTATTTAAGCTGGCAAATTAAGGTTTTTTTACCCAATTTGGCCGTTCGGCTAGGATTTTGGTCCCCTAATCCCATTTTTGTCCAACCAAGGACCATTTCACATCTTTTTTGATGTTCTAACGTGTTTTCTGGCATCTTGGGGCATTTTTGGACCTATCTAACATCTTATCCTCTTTTTTCATGAGATCATCCAAAAAATTTAAAAAGTCATCTAATCTCTTGAGGGGGCAATATACCAACATAATCGTTTCGCTAGGCAATAGTGGGGCATCTAAAAAACTGAGAAATTTTGAACTTTCATCACAGCAGTTTATTCGTTGAATCAATGCAACAAGTACATTGCTTCAAAGAGGGGGAAAATGTAGACATGGAAAATATACAATTCAGTCCAGCATACTTGATCCTGATTACTAATGTCATTTCTTTCCGAATCACACTCTCAGCTTATCATCACCGTTTGTCTCTTAATTAGATAAATCATTATTTATTTAATTCGGTCTTTTCCTCTACTGATTAAATTAATCAATTCAATTTAATTAACCCTCTATATCTGTTCATTTAAACAATTCATTTTATTTAAATTAAACCCCTAAAGTCTTCTCATTAAATTGAATAAATTAAACCTTATTTGATCTAATCTAACATTATCCCCTTCAGTTAAATAAATCAAAACATTTATTTAATTAATCCTTTCCACTCAATTCTGATTTAAACCAACTCATAATTTGAGTCAAAATCGTCAAATCATCTAATCTCTCATTAAATTGATTAAATCTTGATTAATTTAATCTCAATCACTAAAATCCTCTAGAAAATGCAACTTGCACAATAAATCAATTACTTTGATTTATTTAAATTGCCTATTTTCTCTCAACATGGAATAAAGGAGGAATATTCCTTCAAATTTGAATTGAAAATCCAAGTGGATTTGTCCTTCCAACAAGGCATTCACTCCTCTTACATGTCCTTGTTCATTGAGCCAAGTGGAATTTATGTCATTCCTCTTTCCCTCTCACATTTCATTTCCTCAATTTCAAATTCAAACTAATTGCATTTATTGGCACTTTGGCCAAAATGTGCACAACCTCCAACCATTCACATGTTGACAAGTGGCATTTGGCCATTTAATGTTGAATGATCCCACATTGCTCAATTTCACTCTCTTTTCCAATTTTGAAATCTATAAATGAGAGACTCTTCCTCTTATTCTATCATCCACAATTTGAGTAAGCTTATTATACTCAATTTCATTTTCAAGCATAGCCATTTTCATCTATTTTTATCAAGTTCTTAGCTAGGTTATGCAAGAATTGAACTATCAAGTGGATCAGATCATCAAAGCTTACTAGCGAGTTGGGAAAGGGCTAATTTTGACACATAAATTGGCACCAACTTACCCACTGGATCAAGAGTTTGAATGCTTAATTAGGATTGCTTTAGATTTTCACGTTTTGTTCTTTTTTTTCCTATTTTTGAGCATTGTAAATGGATTTCATGGGGAATCCGTATTTTATCTTGCATATGAACCTAACTATGTGTTTGTTTGTTGTGTTTGTGCAAGTATAGGATTGGGGTTCACACCTATTATCTTGAGCTATTAAATGAGATTATTTGTGTTGTCAATGTTGTTTATGGTAATGGTGCAGAGGTTGTAAACACATTAAGGGATCACCCTCTTAGGTCTTGCAAAGCCCAAAGTGTAGGAGGTTTATAAAATCCTCATCAGTTGGTCTAGGTCCTTCGAGTTTCCCTTGATTGGATTTGACAATTCCATAGGTAGATTATAAGATCAACCTGGTTACAGTAAAAACAACCAACAAAATGGTGACTCTACTGGGGAGCTAACTTCAATATTTCTTGTCAATGTGTCAGTTTTCCATTTTTCATAGATTTTTCATAAGTTTTTCTATGATTTGAAGGTTGAGCCCATGGTTCTATGTTAGGTGTGTACATATCTTCTATTGTTCAAAGCGTTTTGAGTTACTTAGTGAAGTATACTTTTACGTTGTTAGTACGAGGTTCCCAAGGTATTTTGAATTTCACCAAGTGTCTCTGGATATTTGGTATTCCCAAGATAATTGGGTGGCAACTCTGAAGTCTCTGCACGAGTGTGCATCTTATTTTGAAGATTTAATATAAGTTGAAAGATCTTTTGGACAAGTACGCAGAATGAAGAACACCAAGTCATTCAAGAAGAATCATCCCGAACAAAAATTGGAGGTTGAGCTTCCTAAAATGAAGAAGAAGGACTAGATAAAGAAGAAACCATAATCTAGCAATGTTGCTCCCATGTCACATAATCCTATACACCAAGGTACAAGTAAGCCTTTACATCCTATCCTTGAAACTCTTGAAGAAGTGTCTAGAAATTTACAATTAGATAGCTATGGATTTTTTTATGCACTATTTAATACACCAGTTCAAGAAAATGTAACATGTCAAAATAAAGGGCCTGTTAGTGTCCAATATGCTGAAACAAGAAGAGGTAGGAGTAGAAGTCAAAGCCATCACAGAGAAAGCACCAGTGATGTGCCTCCTCTTCCTACTGAAGATGATGGAACTCCTCTATTGTCTAAACATGTACTTGAAGAGGTCAATCTAATAGATCTAAGTGATACATCAAGTTCTGATATGACTTTTCTTGGCCTTGATGATGTTTTTGGAGACATTGACTCCTTAAGGTGAGAGATCCAAAAGCAATCTGAGCTCAGGATGAAGAAGGAAAAGGAGGGGGAAACAAAATTGATGCATGACGTGATTGAAAGGGATAGCTTGATTAGACAGTTGGCAACAATGAAGCTCCTGAACCAGGAAAAAATTGAGGTAGATGTTGAGGGCCCTGTTGTACATGAAATTTTTGATAAAGGGATAAAGCGTGTGTCTAAGGTAAGTCCTATAGGTCAAGTTAATGCCCAATCAAAACTTGCAGACCCAAAACCCTCAAACCTTGTTAAGCCTCAACCAAGTAATCCAAACCCTAAACCTGTCTTAGACAAGGGAAAAAAAAAGGCCGAGGGAATTAAAATAAGTGAAAAAGTGACTTCTCATCCTCCTAAATGAGATTCCCCACCACATGTATCATTACAAGCTAAAACTACCTTATAAAAGGTTAGAAGGGAGGGTGGGGCTCTTGCAGAAGAGTTGGATAGGACAAAGATTGAGGCTGCAAATGTAGAAATGAAGAGGAAAACAAGTTTCCTAAAGATGTCAAACATGGATGAGGCTACATAAGCTGCAACCTCATCAAGTCACCAAGATGCCTTGAAACATGGTCCTAAAACCAATCTGGATCCTACCACAAACAATTTTGTCCCAAAGGCTCATGCAACTAGGTTTGTAAATCTAAATCAGGATGGCCCTAGGGTATAAAGTTTAGGATCTGGTGTTGATTCTCAAAATAATGAAGGATTATTCCAATGAAGACCTATACAGTTGGAAAGTTATAGGAAGTTATTCTTTAATGGTATTCCAGGTTACCCAAACCCCATCCCCGATGATCTGAGATAAAAGATGTGTAAGTTTGCTGGCAACAATGCTGTGACAACATAGGAACACTTAAAAGATTTTATGGATATGCTAAATGATTACGAGGTAGAGAATGAAGATGTTGTAATGAAATTATTTGTACAATCTCTGGTGGAGGATGCAAGGGATGGGTATAGAGGTTTACCTAATGCTATTATTGGCTCATGGGATGAATTTGAAAAATGTTTCAAGGAACAATACAATGATAAAACCAATGCTAGTTTCATGCTTAATGAGTTTAATAACATCAAGATGTCATTAAATGAGCCTGTGACACAGTTCAATCTAAGATTCCAAAAAGTAATGTATAAGTTGTTCCAGGTTTTGAGGCTTGATGAAAACATCTGTCTAACTACATATTTCAATGCTTTTGATGCTAAAATGGCATATCTCCTTAGAGATAAGGACCCTCAGACTATGAGGGATGCATTTAGGGTGGCCATAAATATTGAGAGCAATAGAAGAGCTTCTAGGAAATATGGTAGGAGAGAAGAACCCACACTTTTAAAAAATCTTAAGGATAAGACTGCGAGGGTTTCTATTGTGAAGCCTAAGGATGATGAAAAATGGGATAAGGTCTTTAGCACTTTGAAAGACAAAATAAATTGTTTCCAAGAAAGAAAATGGTATAGGAAATGAAAGGCAATCGTATTATAAGAATGACAGACCACCTAGGTTGCAAAATTATCCTTATGACAAAAATTGGAAATATGGGAAACCAATCTTGCCTGGCCAGAAGCCCAAAAATGATCAAAATTATTGTGGTACAGGATAGACCATGGTGTGAGGTGTCTGAACATCCACATGATCAAAATTACTACTTAGTTGCTTGTTGCTGAAGGAATAGAACATAATGCTCATGAGAAGACTTTAGAATGTGAGCAGGGTGATGTAGATGTTTGTATGGCTAGATCATACATTGATGAGGCAAAATGTACCTCTAATGATGAATTACAGGGAGCTGATATGCATAATCAAAGATAAAGAAGTGTTATGTACCATCAACAAGTCTTCTCTGATGAGGAAGGTGGTTTTGACCATAATGCTTGCAATATGGAGCAGGCTGAAGATTTAGTGTCCTTAAGGAGACCATCAAAAGAAGAGATTACAAGATTGACTAAGGAAATGGCTGCTCAAATGAGAAGTTGACTTCAGTTGAGAAACAACTATGGGTGGTGAATAGGGTAAACCTACTAGCCTTTCTATCAAATAAAAAAAGGAAAAAAACAAGGGTGTTAAAGTTGACAGCAAAAGGGATTCTATCAAAATCAAAGAGGTTAAGAATGATAAGGTTTGGGCAAAAAAAATGACACCCCAAAGCCCCAAGAAGATGTAGCTTCAACATTGGTGAAGACCAAGGTGATTAAAATTTTTGTTGAACCTGCTTCAGAGGATAGGAAGCAAAAGAAACTTGATGGAAGTAAGCAACAAGAGAAAAAAGAAAATGATGAAGATATGGTATCTAATTTGCCTAAATATACATCCATAAATATGTTTCAAGTGCTTTCTCAAGTTAAAGTTATTGTACCTTCGCTAGAAATGATGAGAATAAATGAGCATAAGGAAAAGACAATAGCCTTGATTACATGTTTTTTTTGTAATAAGATTGAACAAGGTAGTTGTAAAGAAGTAAAGGATGAAGGAGAAGGAAAAGAGAAATAAGTGGAGGGAATTGTGTCAAAAATTCCTCGGGTATATTTAGGAAATTCTATTAATATGTTCCTTGAAAACATAAACCCATTTTTCTTAAGTGTTGATATAAATGGGAAGACTTTGAGAAATTGTATGATAGATTCAAGGGGCATCAAACAATGTTATGCTAGTCAAAATCATGGAGGCAATGGGTTTGACAGTGGATACTACTCAAGGTAAATTCTATGCATTGGATTCAAGAGAAGTGCCAGTTATTGGGACTATTAGAGCATTGCCTTATAAACTGACTCAATATCTTGAAAAGGACTTAGCCATGACTGTATTGGTTGCAGACATCCCACCACATTTTGGGATACTTTTGTCAAGAAAGTGGAGTGCATCAATGGGGGATAACATGCAGTGTGACCTGTTATTTGCTACTTTTTCTATCGATGGAAAGAATGTCAAGATTGAAAGAGAACCAAAAGTGCCCATATGATTGAGCATGACCCAACTGAAAATATTACATGTTTTTTTATAGTGGTATAAATGAATTCAGGGCTAAGGAATTCCGTGGAAATTGTGATAAGCCTATTGCACCGATTGATACATAAGTGAAACAATTGTCAGAATGTGATGCCTTGTGGACTATGTACTTTGATGTTGCAAGTTCGAAAGAAGGATTTGGTTTAGGTGTTTTGTTACGATCACCAAGTGGAAAGACATTTAGATTCTCTTTCACTTTGTCGTTTGAATGCACAAATAATGTGGTGGAATATGAGGCCCTGCTATTGGGGTTAAGACTGGCTGAAAAATATGGGATCAAGAAGCTCAAGGTAATTGGAGATTCTGAGCTTGTGGTTTCCCAAGTTATATCTAGGTGTGTATCAAAGAACAAGAGGTTGAAATAGTATAGGAATGCTATTTGGGATGAATTGGAGAAATTCAATGCATTTGGTATAAGTTGGATGGAGAGAGGCCACAACAAAGTGGCAGATTTATTAGCAAATATTGCATTAAAACCAGATGATGTGACCTATGCTGGAATTTCAAAGGTTGAAGTGCAAACCAGTCCATCTATTCCTGATGATGTCAAAAATTGGAATGTTTTTGATAGTGATGATGATATACTGAAGTTATTGAATTGTGTGGATGAATATGAGAGTCAATAAATTGACTTTAAAGATTTTGTTGAAAAAATTGATGGTAAAGATATTGTGTTTGGAAATGGGGTCATTCAGTTAAATAAAAATACAATTCCTAAGGGTTTGGTTGTGTTAGAAAATGTGTTTTATAATCAGGATAGGACAAGGGCTAATCATACTGCTTCTCATCCTGATGACTTGGAAGAGATAAATATTGGAATAGAGGAATCACCAAAAAGGGTGTATATTGGAAAGAAATTGTCATCAAAGGTGAGAAGGATGCTAATTGACTTATTAAGGAAGTTTAGGCATGTTTTTGCATGGTCCTATGATGACCTTAAGGCATACAGGGAGGATCTATTCCAACATGAGATTCCTTTGAGAGATGGTGCTAATCCATTTAGGAAAAAGTGAAGGCCCATTAATCTTACTTTGGCCCCCAAAATGCAAGAAGAATTAATGAAGCTAAGGGATGCAGGGATCATCAAGACAATCAGAATTCATCCTGGGTGTCAAACTTGGTACCAATGAGAAAAAAAAATGGAGACATCAAGTTATGTGTAAACTTCAAAAATTTGAATGTATCTTCATTAAAAGACAACTATCCATTACCGAATATGGAAGCCAAGTTGCAAAGGGTGACATGTTGTGAATTGATGTCTATGACGGATGGGTTCTCTAGTTACTACCAACTCATGGTCAAAGAGTCTAACCAGTTTATGAAAAATTTCACTACACCCTGGGGAGCATATGTCTCTGTGAGAATGCCTTTTGGTCTGACAAATGCAGGGGCTACTTTTCAAAGAGCCATGGATGTGGCATTTTCAGATTTCATTAACTTTTTTTTGGTGATTTACCAAGATGACTTGACAACATATTCCAAGAAAGAAGAGGATCATTGTGAGCGTCTGGAGAAGGTATTTAGTAGGGCATTGGAGTATGGCATTTCTTTTAATATGAAGAAATGTGCATTTGGGGTAAAAGAGGGAAAATTGTTGGGACATATTGTTTCCAAGGATGGGGTCAAAATTGATCTAGAGAGGGTAATTGCAATAGAAAAAATTCCACAACCCCATAGTGTAAAAGGTATATAATATTTCTTTGGACAAATAAACATCCTAAGATGCTTAAGAAGGGAGCTAAGGTTGAATGGGGAGAGGAGTCTGTGTAGGCCTTCCAGGCCATTAAGAAAGCAATAAAGGAGGCTCTTGTGTTAAGAACCCTTGATTTTTCTAAAACCTTATAGATTTTTTCATTTTCTTTTTTCTAGATAGTTGCAACTATGTTGTTACAAAAGAATGCAAAAGTTTTTGAACAACCTATAGCCATTTTCAGGAAATCTTTACAAGCTTGAGAACTTAAGTATGATATAAATAAAAAATAGGCATATTTATTGGTAAAGCAATAAAATCTTTCAGGCCTTATTTGATGGGAGCTACTATAGTTGCATATGTACCTATTTTTATTGTTAAGGATATTTTCACATAGCAGGAAGTGTCAGGAAGAAGGTGTAGATGGATAAATAGGATCAAGGAATTCAACATTAAGATCCAGATTACTAAGCTGGTAGGAGGACAAGGATTGGCTAAGCTTATGGCCCAAAGTAAGCTATAAGAAAATCAGATAAATCTGCTAGAAGAGGAAAATAGATCACACATATGTGATATGGAGCATTCTGAATGGTATAAAGGTGTGATCTATTATTTGCAAAAGATAAAATTTCCTGACAACTTGAATGAAAATGAAAAAAGGAAATTGAAATTGCATGCTATCAAATATGTTACCATAGCTAGTAAGCTCTGGTGGAGAAATGAAGAAGGTTTCATGCTGAAGTGTGTTGAACAAGATCAAGCGCAAGAACTTTTGAGTGAGATGCATAGTGGAGTTTGTGGAGGGTATTATATGGCCAAGACAACTGCACATAGGGTAATGAGGGTTGGATTTTGGTGGCCTACTATTTTTAAGGATGCACACCAACTAGTGAAGACATGTGATTCTTGTCAATGTTTCTCTGGTAAGTTAAAATTCTTTGGTAACTTGCCTCTAAAACCAGTTGCACTGTAATCTCCATTTCAGCAATGGGGTATTGATTTTGTAGGAGATATAGCATGTAAATCTAGTGGAGGCCACTCATGGATATTGATGGCCACTGATTATTTTACCAAGTGGGTGGAAGCAATTCCAACAAAGAAAGAAACTAGTAAGGTGGTAATTGACTTCCTAATGAGCAACATATTGACTAGGTTCGAATGTCTAGCAAGGATTGTGTCAGATAATGAAATTTGTTTCAAATCTGAGGAATACATAGAATTTTGTGAAAATAATAGCATCCAAATTTGTTACTCATCACCATATCACCCACAAGGAAATGGACAAGCAGAATCAAGCAATAAAATCTTGATGAAGATCATTAAGAGAATCCTGGATCAAAATAAAAAGGCATAGGATTCTAAGTTGAGATTAGCAGTCTGGACGGATAGGGTAACTGTGAAGAAAGCAATAGGTTGTGCCCCATTTGACTTGGTTTATGGGATAAATGCAAGGTTGCCCCAGAATAATTTGATGGAAATGTATGATGATGAAATGCAATTGAGAGTGTAAGCTCTCATAAAATTAGATGAAGCCAGAAGGGAAGCTCAAATGAAAAATGAAAAATTACAGTTGGAAGTAAATGATTTGTATGAAAAAAGGGGAATTGTAAGGAGCTTCCAAGATGGAGATTTGGTCTTAATGTGGAATTCTAGATTAGAAGATAAAGGGAAAAATGTAAAATTTGATAAAATCTGATTGGGTCCATTTTTGATAAATAGTAAGTGGGGTGAAGATTCATACTTCCTCCAAGATATGACATGGGATACTCTTGAACTGTCGATTCATGGACGGTTCTTGAAGTTGTACTTCACTTGAAGTATGTTTCTTCCATGATTAGTAGTTTAGGTTTGTATATATGTTAGTGGTAGGTCTCTTTTGCGTTGGGTTGTTTTGTCTAAACAATCCCTTTTTTGTCATCTCTGCAATTGGTCTACTCAACTTGAGATTCTGAAATCTCGCTTCATTCTAGTGGAATGAACATCCCCAACTGGAGCCATTGATGGAACTTAAATTTTTTCTCTTTGTGTTCCATTTTATCTTGCCTTATGTTTCTGGTCATCTATGGTGTTTGGGAAAAGCCTAAGGTTGGGGTTTCTCCTTTGTTTTCATGTAAAACCCTAGTGTTCTATCTTATGCCTTGGGTGGGATCTATTTGGCCATTACTCTTTGAGGAGGGTTTTAAAACAACTTAATCCCAATCGCTTTGTCTAGGTTGGGTTCCTTTTGATCTATCGTTTTATTTCATTTTCTTAACTTCATTATGTCCTAAGTCTAGGATGGTCTCGTGCTCCCTCGTTTAAAAACAACTTATGTCATTTTTTATCGTCGGGCTAGTGATGTCCCCTCATTCTTCTAATAAAAGTTTTATATTTTATAGAGGGACACGTTTGTGTGACCGTAGATTAATTACCATTTGATCTCATTCGTTCACTGCTATCCTCTGATGACCCCACCACACTATTTTGGTTGATCGTGATTTCATGGGCGAGCACCATGTGTCTCATCTGGTGAAGCCGAGGAGATGATATAAATACTTTAATATATTTGTCTTGCTTCAATATATTATGTAGCGGGTTACTAAAGCAGTTATGGGATGTATGTGCTTCAAATCAACGGAGATGTTATAATCTCAACAGGAAAGGTGCTCGTTGGTTAATGAAAAGAGCTAGCGACTGTGTTGAATGAATAGGATTGCCGATGGTTGAGATCCATGGTTGACTGCCATCACGTGATCGGAATTTGTGAGATCCTTATTAATCGTGATATCACAGGTGAGTGCCACATGGATTTCCTTGACAATGCAGAATATGGTGGGCTCTTATTGCCATAGTGGATATCGTGTCAGTTTGTTTTGAAGGCAACCGTTCGATGATCTAACCAAAGTGAAGGATCAATGCCTAGTATTTGAATCTGCATCAAATGTGATTGGAGCCATTGGTGCATTGTGTGAGTAAGCTTTAATGGTGGACGAGATGTCTCCTAGAATGATTTGATCAAAATAAAGTTACCATTCTCCTACCCTATTATGTCACAAGGCATTCAAACATCTTTGCGGAGCAACCATAAGGCCAAGGATGAAGTTATGAGTTGTTACAGCAAAGATTTGGGTTTCTACAAACACAAAGTCATGAGTTAATTTTTGTATCTCCTGGTTAATTTGAATTTGAATTTTGGGGACATTTTATGTGTGCTTGTCAGACGACTTCTTGATAATTGTTTTGGGGTTTTTGGTTAATTCAATTATGGGAAATTGCAAGGTTCTATTTTGTAATTTCATATTTATTTTTAGCCCTATTTTGTTTGAAGTTTGAAATAGCAAGGAAGCCCTAGTTTACTCAAGATGGTACCATCAAAGCAGCATTCTAGCCAAGTTGATTATCTAAAAATAAACCTATATGATGACTTCCTAGATCAATTGCCCTTGTCAACGAATGATAGGAAGAAGGGGTTGGTCTTGATGCGAGGAAAAACCCTAAGGGAGGGATTAGTATATAATTGTTCCAAAATAGTTGATGCTAGGGTTCCCCTTCCAGGTTTGGAGATGTTCAGATTGTTGCTTGGACAAAGAATTTACCTCACCCATTTTTGAATGGTTGCATGTATGATATAGGGAAGTTGGTGGTACCAAATGTGTTCCCTGATGTGGACTTGCTTAGGGTAGTGGTTGCACAATATGACCCTATTACATAGGTGATTAGAGATAATGATGGAAGGGTTATGTTGGGAATTAACAAAGAAGAGTTTCAACAAGTTTTTGATCTGAGTGAGCCCAGTATTTTCTTGGTTCCTATTGATCTTGAGGAGATGAAACTGGAGTATGGGAGGTTGAAATCACTTTTCCGAGTTAAGTTTCTCCCACCTCATTTGGCTAGGCCAGGAGGTTCAAAATTCTATATTAGCCTTAATGACCAAGAACCTTTTAGATTGAACTATTTTGCAAATCATTTCTTGGCCACCTTTTACTCATTAGCCCAGATTTTGGGTTTTAACCCCAACACGGTGATGCCTATTTCTTACATGTTCATGGGAGTGCAAA
The DNA here is from genome assembly GCA_007115665.2 of Sequoiadendron giganteum. Lineage (NCBI taxonomy): Eukaryota > Viridiplantae > Streptophyta > Pinopsida > Cupressales > Cupressaceae > Sequoiadendron > Sequoiadendron giganteum. Next base: position 59,753,148 of record VCHN02000014.1, on the reverse strand, counting down.
TAAAACACCCTAATTTCTCAGTGATATATGATTTTTCTTCCTTTTTGGCTGAAAAGATACATGAAGGGCTGTTGAAGTTGCAACAAAATTATGCAGGCACTCCATTCTTGTGGTATTCCATGTTGATGTATATGTCATTGTATAAGAATGCTGAATTCTTCTCTTAGGGGATGGAGTTAAGGCAGTTGGTTAATGGAGAAAGATTGCCACTGCAGATGTGGACTGCAGATTTATCATATAACAGGGAGAATGCCAGTTATGTGCAGTTTGCCAACTATTTTGCTTCCAAATTGAGAGCTATGTTGATGGTGAATGTGCCTAGAATTCTTGAGGAGTTGCATGATCTCCTCAAACCAAAGGGGAGGAAGCTAGAGTTGAAGGTTTACCACAACTGGGGTGATATTATTCCATACCTAGTTAGCACTATCTTGAGGGTGTATGGTTTTCAAAGGACCCCTCATATATTTCCATACAATGTGCCACCAAGAGTCATATTTGTAGAATTTATATGGAAGATTGGTTGTATCCATGAGGACAACCTTACTGGAAAAGGTAAAGGAACATTTTTTCCATACTATACTTGGTGTCAGATTTTGTCTTTTAGAAAGGAGGCTGGGTACATTTTGGATTTTTTTTTGAAGGATACCAGTTGAGGTGTGGTCCCAAGTGGCATCGTGATCCTGAGGGCTTCTTCACCCTTTTCAGACAAAGGATAAAAGGTGGTAAGTTTGTGCATGAGTTCAACTTCCTTGAGGACCTAATTAGAAATGAGTTTGTTCTAAGTAGGTAGGAATTGGACAAGGAGAAATGGATAGCTTATGATAAGCTATTGGCCATTGCACACAAAATGGATCCAAAGTATGATCCATTAGTCCATGTCATAAGAAAATTGACTTTTTCATGGACAATTTCAAAGAAATTATGTACATCTTGATGACCAAGAAGATAAACTTGGAGTTGGATCTGGGCATACAAGAGAAAGATGCCAGACCAATTGAAATAAGGCCAGCCTACCAACCTACAGAGAAATAGCCTATTTAAATTAGGAAAATAAATGATAACAGTAATGAGGAAGAAGAGGATAGAAAAGGAAAACAAATAATGAAATTGCCTGCACAACCAGGTGCAAAGATCAAAACACCTGGGGAAAATAAGATTATTGATTTGGAATCATCACCCAAGAATAGTCCCTCACCACCACCATCAGAGCAAATCCCTAAAAGGAAAAATATTGGTAAATCACAAGAGGATTTGGTCGATGAAATTATTGTCACTAACTAGGACATGCAGATGGGTATGCCTTCTCCTCCTAGGCCAGCTGAATTTGTTCTCTCCGATCTGGATATGAAAGGAAAATATGTGCAAGATGCAAGAATGGAAGCATGTAAGGAGTTTCTAGATGATAATGCATTTGTAAAAACTCCAGTCCTTTTGCAACTAGTATGGAAAATGAAAGAGGAGAAGAGAATTGAGAACTGACAAGTCAGACCAGTAGAATGATGATGAAGTGAAAGTTGAATTAATGGATGAATTCAAGAGCATCACTCTTGAGGAGGGAAGAAAAATCGTAAATCAAGCTAGTGTCTTGATTTTTCCTGAGTGGGACATTGTAGATGCATTAGCTTTCAATGCTATTCTGAAGTCCAAGCATCCCCTACAAGATTCTGAAGAAGAGGTCAAGGCAACATTGTAAGATTCTTCCTTCAGTGAAGAATACATGACTTTGGCAATTTGGGCTTTATCCCCCCAAGGGCGAAAGCCCAATGTTATTGATATTAACCCAAATTTAAGAGGAGAGTTGATAATAAAGAGAGCTTCAGAGACCTCAACCATAGAGGCCACTAATTTGACTATGAATGTGGCCAAATTGGCCCAAAAGATTGTTGAAAGAGAGGAGGCTGAAAAGAAAAGCCTAATGGAGAAGTACAACTTCATAATTGCAGAATACAACAAGGTGTAACAAAGGAATGTTGAGTTGTAGACTGAGGTGGACAGGTTGAAGTACAGGAAAATTGGGGAGACATCAAGTGCTCCAGGGATCATAACATTTCCTTCCACATCAGAGTTAGTGCCTCCTGCTTCTCCCATTGTTTCTACACCAGGGTATCCCAGCCAAACTTCTTCCCTCAGCCCTACTCTAGAGCTAATTGATGAAGAAATAGAATGCTCTACTGATCCTACAAAGAAGCAGCTAATGCACAAAATTACAAAGTTACATGCATCCTTCAAGGTAAGTGAGGAGGGAGTACTTTTAAAGCAAAGGGGGGTTGTTAATGCTGTTGTGAGACATTTAAATGAGAAGCTTGATGATAGATTGTCATTTGTGTATTATTTATATTCTTTATTATTAGATGCAATAAATAACATTGATAGGGATCAGGAGGTAGTAGTACCATTAATTAAAAATTGGATCCCTAGGGCCAATGATTTAGACATAATGTATAAAGCCTCAAGGTTTGATATAAATAATAGGCCCCAATCATTAAGGCCTAATCAAGTGTTAGTTAAGTCATTGCAAGGTTTTCAGGCTTTGCCAGATGACTTGAGTAGGAAGATCAGAGAGTTGGTGAAGAACATTGATGATTGGACCGACACATTGTTACCTGACATAATTGATGAGTAGGGAAATATCAGGTCACTCCAATAGTGGAAAGATTAGGAAAATGAGGTCATCAATGCTCAAATTAGATTAATTTGTGATGAGTCAGATTAAGATTTATTGGTGAGTTGTATGGACAAAATTATCAGGACTAGCTCATTTTTGGAATCTTTTTAAAGAGAAGAAAATCAGGTGGCAGTTAAGTAAACGCCTTACAATGCCAAGGTCATTGAGGTAATCGGTTTTAATTGGCCAAGTGATGAAGAGTACCAACAGTGGGTAAATGTATATTTAACTAAGGAAGAGTGAAACAAAGTAGGTTGCTAATGGTTGACAAATCAGCTATTGTAGTTACAACAAATCCCAGTTTTGTTTTTGGTGACAGTCTAGGCACAAAATTCTTGAAGTTTTGTTGCTGCATCAACCATTCTCAGTGGGCAAGATGAACAAGAAGATTTTTCGAGGAGATTATTGTTGTAACAAATTTTTGAAATATCATAAGGCGGTCTAGGTGGCTGGTGACATGTGTGCTTTCTGGTCCGATGCTTGTTTGCTCCTTAAATTTTCTATAACAAGGATTTCAAGGCTAGAAGTACAGATTAGCAAGTTAGATATTTTGGGTCGATTCTAGGTCAAATTGTAGAGAAAATTATAAAGTATGATGATTTTAGAGAAAATGCAATTTAGGTTTTGTGTCATTTTGTAATAGGTTTTGAATTCATGTGGATTTGATGTTTTATGACAGTACTGGCATTTGAATTGAAATGATTAATTTGAACTCATGTCTCTCCATTGTAAAAACATATCTGAATTTTGAATAAAATGATCCAGGGTTGTTTCGTTCATCTCACTGTTGTGGTGTGTGTGATTCTTCTTTTAGCTTTAATTCAAAGAATTAATTAAAATGGTTGAATAGGATTGTACATGGATATGTTTTGTATAAGGATTTGATAAGTAGTATTGGTTTAGAATATATATTGATAAGATTGTAAAGCAATGTTATCAAGGATCTTATACATTATGTGTTAAATTTGTCATAAACCCTTAGATGCTTATGAATTTGACTCCCCGATGGATATATGGCACTGATCTAAGTTGTACTTACTCATATGGTTCAGTATTTGTTTTTTTTACCTAGAGCTTGCTACAAATTGCAAATCAATGACTATCTTATACTGTGAAACATTGTTATAGTTATCTCATGCTCCAAGTAGCTGATATTATTGATGAACAACCAATTCTATTCAGTATTATCCTATTATGTTGAGCTATTAAATGAGATTACTTATGTTGTCAATGTTGTTTATGATAATGGTGCAGAGGTTGTAAACGCATTAAGGGATCACCCTCTTAGGTCTTGCAGAGCCCAAAGTGTAGGAGGTTTATTAAATCCTCATCAATTGGTCTAGGTCCTTCAAGCTACCCTTGATTGGAATTGGCAATTCCATAGGTAGATTAGAAGATCAACCTGGTTACAATAAAAACAACCAATAGTTTCATTGATAGCTTTGATGAAAAATCTTGTGTTTCATGGAAGAAGCAAGCACATTGAAATCAAGTATCATTTCATTCATGATTTAGTTGAAATGGTGATATGAAAATGGAGTTTTGTAGGTCTAAACAGCAGCTAGCAGACATATTCACCAAGCCTTTGAGCAAGGATAATTTTGAGCACCTAAGGAGCAATTTGGGCATATTTGATTTGGATCAGGTCTGATCCTGTTTTGTTGGCTCAGGACAAAGGGGGAGTGTTGGGATTTATTGTTTGTCCCTGAGCCTTTTGTTGCTTCACCTACCTATTAGGAGCTATTTTTTTCTCTTTGCCAGTTTTGGGATCTTCATTCCTGTAGCTCTTGACCGCTCAGAATTAAATGGAGTAAGAATTTTTGAATTCCCAATTAATGCTGGTATGTAATTTTGAAATTTAGAGGGAATGTTTTTGAAGACAAAAAGAATGAAGGAAGCTTTGTTCTGTCAGTTGGAAATATAGAGTGTTAGTCAATTTTTGCAATAGTAAGTGATTAGCAGCAAGAAGTGAAGTTGCACCATCAACAAAGAACATTCTATGCAAGGAGTTTCTGATAGCTCCGAATTGCTCAGAGTTGTTGCAGAGTATTTATAGTGAGCAAAAAATTTCTCCTAATTGCTCTGAGTTTTCCAGGAACAACAGATAGTTCCAGTCGGTTTGTAATAGTGAGCTCTAAAATAGCTCCTAATTATTTATGATCTGGTTGAGCATTCTTTAATAGCTCCGAGAAAGTTGCAATAGGTAGTTTTAGTTTTTTTTCTATATTTTTCATTTCCAATCAGTTAATAGCAGAAGAAAATATTGCATGTCTCCTTTTGTTTGTTATTCTGCATTTTGAGATTTGGGTATTTCCAGCTTGGCTGGAAATTAGAGTAGCAACTCTGTGTTTTGTTTTGTCTTTTTAAATTTCCCACATGGTATCATAGCTTTTGTGCATTTTAAATTTCCCACAAATATGACTTCACACTAAAAATCCAGAGACACTAATGTAGAGGCGATTGTATAGAACTAGAAACACTAATTAAACCTAGCAGGAAATAGACTTTGACTCCCAAAATTAACAATGAGAATAGAGAATATGAAGAGATCACTGAAGAAAATTCCAGAGAATTGCAAGAAAAAAGATAATTACCATGAACATGGGACCTTATAACCACCGAAATATTTTGTGAGAAACTACAATAGGAACGAAAAGTCTATAGAAACCAGCCTTCAAAAAACACCGTTGCTTGAATCTGAGAATAGCACGCATTATAAAGAAGGTGAGTAGTACCTTGGTAGATCAAAATCATCATTTGTTTAACCTCTTCACAAAAAACTATCCTTTCAGCACAAACCTCTGTGTTATTCCACATGAGCAAAATATTTTCTTGAAATTTTGTGATACATGTAATTATTACATGAAAGTGATATTAATACACTTAATAATCCTTCATACCACATGTAATAATCATAGACAATTACATTCATACAAAGCGCCACCTGTTATATTTTACATACGGGTGAATTTATCACACTCAATTGCATTCATACCAAGCACCACCTGTTATAATCTCAAACATAAGGAAATTTTGAAAAGACTTGACAGTGCATGAATTTAACACAATGAAATGGAGAATGTCATTTGAATTGTGTAAAACAACCACAGTTTTTCCACACTACATGTGTTTTCATCACACACATTTTACCCATCCGTATTCCACCTGTTTGTACCAGATATTTTGAATAGCCTTTGGTGATGTTGCAAATTACCGCTACTTGAGCTAATACCAATGTCATTCTTGATTTGTAGTGTGAACAACTACTCTTTCGATTAACTTTTGGCATGCAAGATTACATAGTGTTTAAACATCATAATGTTGATTCCTGCAAGAAAAATTAATCATTAAGAATCATGGTTATGGAAATTACCAAACCTGGAAAATCAAACATTAGCCCTTAAAATGTTCAATTGATTGCAGCAGCATCGACCACTGTGACATTCAAGTTCCTTCTTTCTCTTACATGATATTTCTCTAGTTGATATATTCTAACTGTGTGTTATCCCATATTATTCCTTTGTCACCTTCATTTGTCTTTCTAACAGGATTTGCAATTCTTTAACACATACATTTATCTATTTATAATGGTTTGCAATTCTTGTGTTATATTTTTTAACCTTGTATCATATAATATTTCCTCTTGCTCTTGTTCACAACCCTTGTTCACTAATTTATCCACCAATTGATTCTCTTATCTATATGTATGCTTGATCTGATATTGCTCAAATAAATCAAGTAATTTCCATATTTGAATAAGGATATAATTGATTTGCCAACTGCATTGTTTTCAGTCCCTACATCCATTGATTATAAACAAACAATCTCCTCTTTTTTTTTTTAACATTCAGCTTAATGGCCATTTGTAAACCCTACAAAAGTGCTTGTGCCTCTGCTATAATATTTTTCCTTGGAGATAACCTTATTGATTTTGCACTAATGAGAAAGCCTTTTGAGTTTCTTAATACTACTCTTGCTCCTAATTTCCTTGGATTTCCTTTGGAAGCTCCATCAAAATTCAACTTTAAAAACCTGATTGGTGGAGGCATCCAAGTTACCTTCTTTCTATCCACTTTATTTATGATAGGTACTTGTAGAATCCCTTTAAACAAAACAACAAGCTTTTGCCAAATCTTCAGTTGCTTCGAATCCTAATCAAAAAAGATTGATTCTACATGCTTTGCATTGTGTACATAAGAGTTTTTATCTCACAAATTGAATTTTCCAACTTAGACAACACATGATCAATAGTTGAAATTTTCCTTCAAAAGATCCTCTTATTTCGCTCCCACTAAATGCACCACAAAATTATAGATGTAACATGATCCTCCATAGGAATTTGCAAAAGAATAGTGTAAAAATAGATGGTTTATATCCTATGTGCCTGCCCCACATGACGCATAGTTAAATGGATTTGGTATGCTAAGTTTATGCAGTCTTGAACTTGTTAATATCCTATTTGTCAAGGCCGGCCAGGTAAAACACCCTACTTTTGGTAACATTGTAGCATTCCAACAAAAAGTAAGAGCTCTTTGTGGTTTAGGCTGAACTTCCCTATTCAACATTACCTTGTATCCCAATTGCACCAGGTATACTGACCTAATTTTGAAGGATCCCAAATCACCTTGTCTTCAATATTCTAAAAATAAACAACTCTTTCACTAAGCATATTATTAAGATTCTCTTGTTGTTCAGATGACGATGAAGGAAGCAAAAAATAAATTCCAATCTACTTTTCCTATAAGTAAACCTATAGTGTGAAAGTAATCTCTTACTTTCAATCCCCATATTGCAATTATATGATTTTCTATTAACTAAAAAATATTGTATTGTATTCAAAGGAGGATGTCCCTAACATGAATCAGTCCAAAATTGTGCCTTTTCTCCATTATTAACCTCCCAAGTTATGTGCAGGGTTATTACTTTCCTACAAGATAACAAAAAATTCCACATAACAAATCCTTGTGGTGGATTTAAAATAGAGAAAATGTGTGAACAAGAGCATTAGTGTCTAAATATTTCTTCTACATAATTTTACACCATTTGGCTTGGGGTTTTGAATGCATATGCCAAACCAACTTTGCACCTAATGAAATATTCCTTTCCACTAAATTATGATTCTTTGCTCCTCCTTTGAATTTTTATCTACACATTTTTTCCAAAGAGACAAGAGGAATTTTCTTTTTTCCGTCCGTATTACCTTTCCTTAAGAAATTCCTAATCAACTTTTCAATTTGTGCAATGAAAGGTACTTTCAAAACAACCATATAATAATTTGGAATTGTAGATAGAATAGATTTAACCAATAGAATCCTACCTCATATTGATAACCACCCTGCCTTCCAATCCACAATCCTCACCTGTATACTTTGAAAGACCTTGTCTCAATAGGAAATCATGTTTTCACCTACAAAGAAAGGGATTCCTAAATACTTACATGGAAGATTTTCTTCTTAAAAACCCAACACTCTCACAATCTGTTCCTTTAAACCTGTTGGTGTATTAAAAATATATATTTTTGATTTGCTTGGGTTAATCTTTTGTCCTGAAGCAAAAGTATATTTATCTAAAGTATACTTTATTTGTTTGGCTTCCAAAATTGATGCCTTGCCAAATAAAATGGTATCATCTACAAACAAGGAGTGAGTAGCCGTTATATCTATAGGAGGATCTGTGATACCTTTCTAGTTGCCTTGGATGTGTACCTTTTGCATAAACCTACTCAAAGCCTCTACCAAAATGATAAAAAGAAAAGGTGATAATGGATCCCCTTGTCTTACACCCTGGGTTAAACTATAAAACCTTTCTAGTGAACCATTGACAAGGATTGAAAATTTAGCCCCCTTCAAGCAAGACAAAACCCACTTGCACCATTTTGAATGAAAACTAAACTTTTTTAATACTTGCATTAGGAAGGACCAATCTACCCTATCATATGCCTTCATTTCCATCTTGATAATCAATGATAGAATGACATTCATTCTAATGGAATGCAAAACGTCATGTGCTCTCAAACCACCTTCCACCATTTCCTTGCCAGGAACAAATCCTCCTTGTTCCTCTAATATTTTTTTAGGAATGATAGGCACCAAATACAAGTAAATTGCTTTTGTAAAAATCTTATAAATCACATTGCAAAGTGATATTGGCCTAAATTCTAGAAAATATTTTGGACCAGATACCTTTGGAATTTGAGATCTATATGTGTGACATTAAATTTCCTTAACATTGTTCCTGAGCTTCTAGATTCTTTCAATGCTTTTAGAAGATCCTATCTAATGAATTCCTAGCATTTCTAGAAAAGCATATTATGAATCCATCTGGTCCTGGTGCTTTATCCAAAGGCACAGAAAACACTACTACTTATTATTCTTCAAACATGAATGGTCAAAGAAGAAAATTGTTTTCCTCTTCTATTACTAGCGAAGGTATTGCTTCTAATATTTCCTCTCTTTCCTTTCCCACTTGAATTGATGGATGGCATGACAAAAAAAAAAAATTTGAGAAAAAAATAACTCCCTCTACTTGAATGTCTTCCTCCTTTGTTAAAATATTTCTAGTGTCACTATCTTGAATTGAAAAAATGGAACTTTTATCTTTTTTTATCTGAGTTGATATGTGAAAAAAATTATTATTTGTATCTCCCTCTTTTAGCAAAAGCTCTCGTGACTTCTATCTCCAATAGATTTCCTCACGTGTTGCTAGTTCTTCCCATTCAACTTGCAATATTTTTTGTTGCTCAAAAAGATCAAGACTTAACCCAAGAACTATTATTTGTACATTTATTACTTCTAGTTGTTTGTAAGCTTTTTCTTTAGTTTGGAAAACATTCTTGAAAACATGTGTATTCCATTGCTTGATTCTACCTTTAAGATACCTTAATTTCCTTCAAACTCTAAACATTAACATGCCTTCCACCATAGGATACAACAACCACCATTCCTTTAGCAAGCTTAGAAACTTTGGGTGACAGAACCACATCATTTCAAACTTGAAGGATGAGTGAGATGTAGAAAAAAACTATTTGTTTTGAATATCCAATGATGTTCGATAATGATCTAAGCCTATCTATGGTAATATTTCAGACTGTATACCATATTTTTTAGTTACCCAATTCGAGGTGATAAGAAATCTATCTAAACACTCAGCTATTTGACAAAAAAAAATCCTTTTATTTGTCCACATAAATTTACCATTTCTAGGAATGATGTCAATAAGAGCATTATTTTGAACAAAGGCACTAAAATATTCAATTGTTTTAGGAGGAGGTATAATCCCACCTTGTTTCTTATTCAGGGAAAGGATGACATTAAAATCACCAACTAGAATGACCTTATCTTCACCAAAGTTTTCAAGAACTCGTGACAGTGCTTCCCACAACAATTTTTTTCCAATAGTAGAATTAGGTGCATAAAGATTTAAAAGCTAGAATTGCAAATCAAAATGTGTCACCTTTAACAACTATCAATTAAGTTCACTTTAAATAGGCTCCAAAACAACAAACTTTGGATTTCATAATGTTATCAACCCTTCAGAAGCCCCTTGAGCTTTTGATTAACTAGATTTCCACCTTGACCATTACTTATAACTGAGTGAAAATTTTCCTAAGATAGTTTTATCTCCTGTAAAAGTACTATATTAGCCCCACAAGCCCCAATTTTTTGCTTGATTTAGGCTCTCTTGTTAGGGGCATTTATTATTGATTTTCTACATACATTTTGAATAAAGTCCTAATTGATAGGCTAATTGAAAAAAATCTATCATCTTAAATGATTTCACATTTTTTGAATTTGAAATATGTGTCACATTCTATGCTTCCCAAAATATAAGATAAAAAAAAAGAAAAATTGCATTCCATAAATTTTTGACCAAGTTTGGTGGTCAGAAAAACAAGTTTTAATATTTTTTAGAAAGTTTTAATAAAAAAATCATAACTAATTATTTGCTTACAAAAAGATTACAAAAAAATTGTGACACATCCAATCACGTGTCCTCTACTTATATTGAAAGTTTCAAAAAAATATGTTATTTTTCGCTTGTACTTAGGTTTGTCAAACATGGGTAAGTGCAAGAATTTGGGTCCACAAAATGTTCAAAAAGAGGAATTATTTTCAGTGATTTTTTAGAATTTTTCATAGTTGGACTAAAAATTTGAAGCACTTACACATAGAATCTTAAGAAAGTTCAATAATATGAAATTTAGTAGTTTGAGTCTATTTTTGAAATATGTAATTTATTCTAATATCTAGATGATACAAAATAATTTTTAATATGTATGTATAAAAACCACTTTTTAAAAGTTACTGTTTTTACACCATACCATGCATGTGTACGGATACCATAATTTAGTGTAAATAAAACCATTTTCCTAAGTCCTTTTAGAGACAAATGTGTATTATAATGAATATTCATGAGGATAATTTATTATAATTTTTTTCTTAATAGTTTTTTATTTATTAACTTTTTATTGGACCTAATTATTGGGTTTTAAAACCCTTGTGTATGGACATCATAAATTGACCTAAGCTTGTCCTTTTTTTAAGTTTCTTTTTTTTATTATGTAAAGAATTGTTTATATATTGATGCCATATATTTTTTTTGAATAAAAATTAACAAATTAAAAGTTATTAAAAAAATATGAAAATCATATATTTCAAATTTATGGACCAATTTCCTCATAGATTAATTTAAAAATAGAAAAAATAATCTAATCATAAAAATTTTACATATTTGAAAACTAGACATTGTTATCTATAAGGGGTATTAATTTAATAAAATAATTCTAAAAGAAACCTCATTAGCTATATTTCCAAAGTTAGTTTTTTTCTTTTGAAATTGCCATGACCTTGTAATTGTAGGTCCAAGGCTAGTGTTGGGTTACAATGCATTTTATAAGAATAAATCCAAATGAAAAAAATGTATTGCGAGTTTCAAACTTTTTGGAACAAGCACCCACTTCAAAAAGGGTACATATTCTAAAAAATGAATGGGTACCTATTTTAAGGATAAAAAATGACACTTCCTCTTAATCTGCACCCAACTTCTTGCACTTACTCACATACACCTTCTTTTTATTATTTCCTAAAAATTTAGTACTACTGCATTGAAATTCTAAATTTTCACCAAATATATTTAGTTTTTTATCCCAAAAAAGGAATAGTATCTTGGAAACTACATTCAATTTGATACAAATTATGTTCTTACATATTTTTCAAATTATGTTAATAACTTATTCAAAATTTTATGTCAAGTTGCCTAACTCTGTTTTTCTAAACTTTTATTGCCACTTAAAGACTTAGTTTGTACCCCCATGGTCCTGCACTAACCCATATGTGCACCCTTAACATAAAAATGAGAGGAGATATAAAATATTTTACATGGATTGTAGGGCAAGCCAAGCATTTTAACTTTTTGAAGCAAAAATTCACAAAGAAACCTCTTTTACCACTTCCAATTTTTAACAAGGTTTTCCAAGTAGATTGTGATGTTGGTGGCAATTCTATTAAAGTAGTTTTAAGTAAATAAGGAAGGCCCATTGCATATTTTAGTGAGAAACTCAATGATTCTATGAAGAAGTATTCTGTTAATGTTCAACACATTTATGATGTTGTTCATCCCTTAAAGAAATTTAGAAATTGTCTTTTATCTAAGGTGTTTGTTTTGTATAATGATTGTCAAGCTTTACAATATTTTTATAGTAAAGTGAATTTTAATCAAGTACATTATAAATGGTTTGACCATTTAAAAAATTATGCATTTTTATTGAAGCATAGAAATGGGAAGTCTAAAAAAGTTGTAGATGCCTTGTGTAGGAGATAGAATTTGTTAATTGAGATGAGGATTAGAGTTGTTGGTTTTGAAGAACTCAAAAAATTATATCGAGAAGATCCAAATTTTGTAAAAGAATGGAGAGATTCCTTAGTACCTATCACCATGGTTAGAACATAGTGGTTATATTATATAATCCAATATGGCATGCCATTCAAGGATATTAAATTATGTATTCCAAGAAGCTCCATGAGAGAGAATTCGATAAAAAACACAATGGAGAATTAATAGGAATTTTTGGAGAGACAAGATAATTTCCTAAGCGATAAGTAAAAATCATTATTGGTCATAGTTGGAGTATGTGAAGAAGTATGTACATAGTTTTAGAGTATGCTATATAGCTAAGGGAAAGATCCAAAATACTAGTTTATATCAAACTTTACCTATACTTGAAAGACCAAGGGTAGACATGAGCATGGATTTTTTACTTCGATTATCAAGGATTCAAAGAGATCATGATTCTTTTTTTGTAGTTATTGATATATTTTTGAAGACGACACATTTTATTCCTTTTCATAAAATAAATGATGCAATTCATATTGTAGAGATATAAATAGGGAGCTAGTTATACTTCATAGTCTACCCAAGGGCATTGTTTCTAATAGAGATAAAAAATTGTTGCTTATTTTCTTAGGACATTATGCAAGAAGTTAAATACATATGTAAATTTTAGTTCTACACACCATCCACAAACTAATGATCAAACAAAAGTGGTAAAAATAGGTTTGGAAAACCTATTAATAATTTGGTAGGAGAAAATACAAAGTGATGGGATTTGTTTTTTCCAGAATTTGAGATTGCATATAAGAATTTGATAAATATATTTTGAAGAGAATCACCATTCCAATTTGTATATTGGAGTAGTCTAAAAAATATTAAAATTGAGGAAGATAGATAAGGAAGAGAAGGGGAGTGCAAATGCAAAATATTTTTTGAACACATGTGAAGAATCTGCTTGAGGAAGTAAGAAATAATATTATAAAAATGAATAATTAGTATATAGAGAATGTAGATAAAAAGAGGATATTCAAATAATTTCAATTTAGAGAGGAGGTTATGGTTCACCTCGGGAAGGAAAGGTTCCCTATAGGAACATATAATAATTTGAAGATGAATAAATTAAGACCTTTCAAGATTTTGAAGAATCATTAGTCAAGGAATTCCTATGAAATGTAGCTACCAAGTGGGATTAACATTTTGCCTATTTTTAACATTTTTTATTTTTTAGACTATCTTGAACGAAATACATAAGATGTACCAATAGAAGCGCATTGGAAAATCTCAATACCTATTTCAGAGAGTGAACAAATAAAGGATATCCTATATATTCATGTGGGAACGAGCACCAAAAATAGATAGTATGCGTAGTATTTGGTCAAATGGAAAATAAAACATGTTGAAGATTCATCATGGTTATCTAAATTAGAGGTTGATCATATTGGTATTCCTCTAAGGTCACATTTGAAATTACCCCAAGTTTCTATTGCAAGAGAATCAAAAGGTGTAGGTGAAATCTTGTATCAATTCTATTTTAATTTATGTTTGGTTTAGAAAATATCCATGAAGCTTATTTCCTTAAAAAATCCCTAAAACAGATAATTATTGGTGTCTTTACATTCAATAAATTTCCATTTGAGCATATAGGGACCTAAAAAATCTACCTAAAGCTCTAGAATTAAAGTACACATTATAGGTAAGTTTCAAGTCAAGATTAGGCCTAGATGGGAAGATACTAAAGAATTAAGATTTTTGAAGTCTTGTAAAATTCTCTAAGATTAATTTTATAGGCTTCAAATGACATATTAAGGCCCCAAAAATAGGTGTAAAAATGATATTTATAGCATATTGAGCACTTTGAGTGCTTCAATTTAAAAAATGGTGGACTCATATGGGTGCCCAAATGAGAATTTAAACTCCTCAAATTTGTACTACTTTAAGGAGGGAAGCTAAAAAATTCAAAATATACCTTGAGGTACCAAAACCCATTTAGGGCATATTTTTTACATTTCCAAGGAAGTGGAAAGGAGGAAAAAGTGGTAGGTCATTATAAAAGAGGGAAGGTAGAAACCATATTCAGTTTTGGAAGCTACAAAGAGGTATCTAAGACTCCAAAATAATGGGGAAAGAATTTGTGATATGTTGTAGCCTATTTCATGTTTCATTTTATATTTCTGTTATATGTAATGATTGATATTTTTAGTAAAGGAATCCATATTTGTATTTTTGAAATTTGTGTTGTTGTGTGTAGTTTAAGCTAAGCATTTTCATGTGGTATTAGAGAAATTTTTTCATGAGTGTGCAAACATATTTGTAAAGGCTGAGGTAGTTTTCATCAAGACCTTGAGGTTGATTGTTTGATGTAAAAGAAGAATCACCAATCTAATGTAGCTTTGCACTAAGAAGTTTTATAGAGAATGTAAGAGGAGAAATATAAGATGTATCCATGAAGAAATCATGATGGAAAAATGCTATAATCATAGGAAGGATTTAGGGATTTGCAAAGGAATATTAATGCAATCCAAGAAGAGTGAAGAATAGGACATGAACCAAGGAGGGATGAAAGTGAAGATGACAATCATGCAACCCATGATAATGTACAACTTGAAGAAGTTGGTGAAGAAGAAGAACCGAATCAAGTTAGCATGTTGAAGGCCATAGAAAAAATTGGATGGCACTATACATTCCTTACTTACAATGTTATAATATTTTCTTACACATTATGATGAAATTAGATTCTCTTACAATTTATTATACATTCCAAGATAGTTGACATTTGGCCAAAAATGCCACCTCAAAGTGGGATCCCCCGATTTTCTAATTAGGACAAGATAATTAATAAATGAAAATAAATTAATAATTCATATGTTAGGATTTGGAAGCTATAAGAAACATCTAATCCTACCATTGATATATTAGGGCTAAGTGTAGAACTTCATATTAAAGCCTTACAATGTTTTGTGTTTTCTCACTACTTACTGTAGTGTGTTGTTATTGTATTCTTTTATTACTAGCATATCAAATCTAGTGATATAATTTTGGATTACATTTCGTTATCATATAAGGGAAAATTAATCTGGTATAAAGGATAATAATGATAGAAGGAAATATAATATTTAGTAAACCTAATTAGGAGACAATAGGCTATTTGTCACAAAGGCTTGAAATTGTATGGAAAATAAAATTAGTGGTTAGATGTATTAATAATTCAAAACTAAACATTTAATGGGTTGTGAGAACCATGATATTATTTTTAAATAATTTTAAAAATTTATATAAAACATAAGATCTTTTGAGTGAGAGTGCACTAACTAGTAAGTCTTTTTGTTGTAGACCAACAATATAGAAGGACTCTACCACATTCCCTTAACATTAGAAATGGACTCCTCAATGGTTCCCACCTTCAAGTAGTATGTGAAAATATGAAAAAAAATTAGTTACTCATGTTAACTTTCTTGCCATGTATTATATTTATTTTTCTTCTATGAAATTAAAGTTGGTTTCATGTTGAATTCACATTTCTCATCTAGGCTTCCAAAATTAAAATTGGTTTCATATTACCTTCAACTTGCTCATCTAAGCTCAACAAATTGATATAGGCTAAGTAAGTTATCAATGCAAAATCTCTTTTGAAAACAACTAATTGATGAGCACATTAGAAAGATATGTCGTTACAATTGGACAAATAAAAATACTTCATTTTTCAACCTTTTGTCTACCTACCTAAGAGAAATATAAAATTAAATTTGTTTCTTGATATCTTTAAGTTGTTCATCTAAACTAAAATTAATAAAATTATGAAACTTCTAAAACATATAAGATTAACAAAGGAAAAAATTAATTGATAAAAAATCTGAAAAGACCAAAGTTTTTACATTCCATTCACATAAAAATATACAAACTATTCAATCTCAAAGTGTTCGGTACATATTCCACTAAAACCTATATTAATCTTACTCTTACATCAGTAGAATATAAGATTCTTATTTATTAAATTTTAAGAATTCATGACAGATATAAAACGTGATGCAGCTTCAAGAATGTGGACCTTCACAATTATACATCATAAATCGTTTCTTAAAATACCAAAGATTTTTCATGAAAAACAAATACGATTTTCTTTGTATTTTACAAAGGAATACAAATATACTCATAAAAGAAATAATCTTCCGAGTGAAAAACATATCTAGAATGAGAGCATCATAAAAAAAATTCAATTTTTTTAAAAAGTACAAGACAAGTAAACAGACGGTTTACTAATTAAATATATTTCTAGTCTGAGGATGAAGCCTTATGATTTTCTTTTCTCAATCATGCAGCCCAGTTCAACATCTGAATTAGTGCAGAATTAATGCAGTGAATGGTTCCTCTGACATACTCTCAGCTGTAGATGGAAAAGTGTAATTCCTGAATCTGTATGGCATTTTTGATGCTTCTCTGGAAATACTTCTCTGCTCAAATATTTCATCCTCACACTTTACACTGTCATAAAATGTTTTCTTTCTTGTGCCGCCTCTTATCCAAATAAGTTGCTCCACCACCTCTTTCATTGACGGTCTCTTCCTCCTTTCTAAATGAAGGCATTCTCTTGCTATCCTTGCCATATCTTCCATCTGTTGCAAGTTTTCCTCCTCCAATACTTTTCTATCTAAGATTTCTGTGAGATGATTCTGATTTAGTCTGGACAGAAAAAGACTAGATAAATTCCACTTGTTGCTGGCCCTTTCTACAGAGATGGGTTTTAGAGCTGTTAAAAGTTCAACCAGGACTACACCAAAACTGTATACATCGCTTTTTTCAGTGAGCTGATATGTTTGGAAGTACTCAGGATCTAAGTAACCCCTTGTGCCCATTACATTAGTGGTGAGATGTGTGTTATTGGAAGCGGAGATGAGACGAGAAATCCCGAAGTCTGCAACTTTGGGAGAGAATCTCTCATTCAAAAGAATATTAGAGGATTTTACATCCCGGTGGAAAATGGATTGAGATGCTCCAGAGTGTAGATATGCCAAAGCCTCCCCCGTTTCGATTGCAATCTGCAAACGTGATGCCCAAGACAAAAATCCCTCTTTGGAGTGTAAATGTTCAAAGAGTGTTCCATTCGGAACAAATTCAGATACCAACAGTGGGAATTTAGTTTGGATGCAACACCCTACCAATTTCACCATATTTCTGTGATTTATTTGGGAGAGAATTGTAAGTTCATTGAGAGATTCATGGTCATCCTCTACATTTAGAGCTTGCTTGGACTTTTTAATGGCCACAAGAGTGCCATCTAATAAAATGCCTTTGAACACAGTTCCAAAGCCACCACTTCCCAACACCATTTCATTTGAATAGTTATTAGAAGCTCTTGCCAATTCTTTGGCAGAAAACATTCTCATGCTTTCTCTCCCCACTATAGAAGCTATGTGTTGCTGCAACTGCTGGTAATACTTGGCCTCCACAAGTTTCAAGTGTCGTTTCTTTAGCCACCAAACCAAAAGACATGCTACTAAAGAGACAAACACAAATGAAGAGACCGATCCTGTTTATTTTATCAGATCAAAGAAATTGAGATTAGTCTTATTATTGTGTTTGTAATAATTTGAATTGATTTCATATTGATGTTTGTATGAATATAAGATAAGTAAACGATCATCAATTAAAAAAAATTAAAAATTAAAAAATTAAATTATAGTTTTGGAATATTTTTAAGGCAAACAATGAAAATAACTCAAACACATGCAATATGTTAAAAATATTTTCTAACCATCTAAGGTTGATCTTAATTGATTAAAGTATTGAGTTTCTATTGTGGAGAATTAAGTTCAAATTTCAAAAGGGCATCTAATGAGAAATTCTAAGTTGTGACTCTTTATCTTTCATATAAGTTGGCTTCTAGTTTGAGAGTAGTTTTTAAATAAGTGGATTTCTAAGTTGTGGCTCTTAATCTTTCATAAGTTATTTTGATTGTGATTGCTCCAAAGAAACTGGTATTAATCTTATTATTATGCTCATAAAAACTTGTATAACTTGTATTATTTCCTATTGATGCTCGTATGAACATAATATTTATAAACGATTAACAATTAAAAAATAAAAAATAAAAAAATTCTAACCTATAATTGCAGGAAAGATGACACGATTTGAACTTGTGGACTTGCATCCTGTCCCAATATGAAAGTCATCTCCCACATATCCTTTAGCACATGAACAGTTGTAGGAACCTGCCAAATTATGGCATATTCCCCCTTCCTCTCCTCCAACACACCTATTGGACCATTTATTTCTGCATTCATTTATATCTGAAAATTCATCATCCTCCACGTTAGGATCTTTGAGATTTTAAAAAACAATCATTAGAAAAGAGTACATGATATTAAGTGCAGGTTTCCATGTGATTATTTAGATTATTTTGGTTAGTAGTCACTACTCAACTTATTTAGGAACTGTTCTATTTAAGTAGACAAAGATTCTAAATTAGTTTTATGTCATGATTAAATTTTTTGCAAGAGAACTCTTCAACTCTTCAAACAGAAAATACACTTAAACAACCATATTAAAACATAGGTAACAATAGATCTAGTTAACAAAAGTGTGGAGATAATACCTGTGCAATTTGTGCCGTTAGAGTAACCATTTCCTTCGTACCCGGGATGACAATTGCAAACATGCCCCATCCATGAAGGGGAGTCAATGCATTCTGCGTTGATGGAGCAAGAATAATTAGCCGTATGTTTAGCCATGTAACAATTCTGAAGCCCGATACCCCAGTTAAGGCGGATACCATAAGAAACATTCCAGCCTTTTCCCCAGAGGGAGATTGTTTCATTGTCTCCGATGGTGAAGGTAGACGGATCCATTATGGTGGAGAAGCCACACCTTCGAGTATTATCGTTGGACTTAGGAAGAACACCAGCCGTGAAATTTATCCACGGCCAATTATCTGGAAGGTTAATTTCACAACAACCATACTGGCAGTATGGTTGATCGCTTTTTGAGTCACACATTGATACACATTTCGCCTCTACCAAATCCGCATAACTGTAGGTACCAAATGTTGAGCAGCCCATAACAACCAACCTATTGGACTTTGAAATTGTGAAAAACCCATCTAAGGTTAGGTTAAAGTACTTTCTCGTCTCAGTGCTTCGATCACACGCATAGTCATAGATAGAATAAGAATTTATTGTGAGGTAGCCCAAATAATCGATCTCCATAATCTTGAAATAGTGACCACCAAAACTGTTATCATCACTATAATTACCTAGAATGGCAGATAGGTATGGAAAGAGCATCCCCATAGAATCCTTCTTGCATGTGATCTGAAAATCAGGGTATCCACAATGAGAATTGTTAATCCAAAAAGGGTAGCTCACATTCATCGAGCCACACTTTTCAGGAACACATTTTGCAAAAGTAAAGCCCAGCAAACATAGACAAATTAGAAAGCGAACCACAACTCTACAATGCATTTGTGTTGGCAACAACATTTTCTGTTTGACAATACTCAATCACAACAGGAAGATGTCAACGAATGGAAAGGTGTGTGGAAGTAAATAGCAGCCTGCATGGTTGACTCGGCAAGAACAGAAGTAGCTGCGAAATACAATGTGAAGTTTACAAATAAATTTAGTTCAGAAATACAAACTTTATGATTTTAAAGTAGTTTCGTAGTGATTTTATATTAAAGTCAAATTTCGCATATACTCAAGGTGACGGAATTGCAGTGATTTTATATTAAAGTCTTAACTTTTGCTATACTCAAGCTGACGGAATTGCAGTGATTTTATATTAAAGTCTTAACTTTCGCTATACTCAAGGTGACGGAATTGCAGTGATTTTATATTAAAGTAAACTTTTGCAAATACTCAAGATGACGGAATTGCAATGATTTTATATTAAAGTCAACTTTTGCAAATACTCAAGATGACAGAATTGCAATGAACGGTGGTGAAGTTTCCGTGTTCTTGAAAGATAAAATTAGAACGAGGGCAAAAAGGGAATCTAATCTTCACTTTTAAAACATACTAAAATGAATTTCTGCAAAGATAGGGTTCTACAGTAGAATGTGAAGTTTACAAGTAGTTTCTTATAGTGGACCAAAGAAATTTGGTTCCAAAATACAAACTTTATGATATTAAAGTAGTTTCGTAGTGATTTTATATCAAAGTTAGCTTTCGCAAACAGTGTAAGATGACCAAGAATTGCAATGAAGGGAGTTGAACTTTCCATTTTCCTTGAAAATAAAATTCAGTAATGAAGAGAAATCTTCAAACAGATCTAGAATGTGTGAAAAAACGAAATCTGATGCTTACTTTAAACTATATTAAACATGTATTAAAAGAATTGATTTATTAATTTATTAACAACTGATAGCAGCGGGTCTGCTGTTCAGTTTGACATAGAAACGTTCAAAAGTCTTCTTATAACACAACAGACAGAGAGAAAGGAAAAATACCAGTTACGTTATGTGTAGAGATTAAAAAAAGGATGATACAAGAGTTTCTACTCCAATCTCCTCAATCACCAGACCGCTGATACTAAGCCTGAGCACTCCCTAAATTATAGACTGGACTATTGGTAGAACAACACCACTACCAGATTCCTAATCTCCCATTAATTCTTAAAATAGCATGAACTTGAAAAGCTGTATTCAAATAGGCTAAGCAGTTACAAACAAGTGCAACAAGATGAAGGGAGCAATCAATTATCCCCTAGTTTACAGGAATAAGCTAACATCATTCTCCGTTTCTTTTCAAAACTTTGAATCTCCCTGTTCAAATCTTATTAGCCGATAGGCTACACATAGTGTGAGATTTGAGCCTAAAACAAGTCTCACTTCTATAAATCACTGTTGAATTGTGAGAAAACAAGTTTTAGCTGTCATTTAATGGTAAACCAGATGTCGTTTAATGGTAAAAGCCTCTAAAATATCAAGTAAAAGCCTCCAAAATCTTATCAAAATAAAAGCCAAATAAATTTTGGTTTGACAACTGGATGGGAACATTCTATTTCCATAAATGCAGTATGTTTTGTCAATTTGATGTCAACTTCCTTTTTTCATTTGTTTTGCTTAATGTTTTAAATCTATATACAAATATTTCATAATGAGATAATACTTAATTTCTTTAAGGAACAAATCTAGATTTGTCTAAGTTTATTTCATTTCATTATTTAGCACTTATTGTTAATTGTTTAATCCAACCACATGCAACTAGAATTTGCAGAACATCCATACACAAACATGTACTATCTAACATATTAGCACATGTACATATAGTTCTTTATCAGCATAATCCTTGAACCTCCTTTAGGTGCAAATGCTAGTTTAAATGAAAACAAATTTTAACAAATTAGAACACTAAGAATCTTAATAGCCTAACTATTACCCTTTTTTATGATGTGGGATTTTTTTTTTTAAAATCCAGAAACAAGTTTGGAACAGATGGTAGAACCACTCTTTTGACTTGAAGAACCAAGCCACGGTGTTCCCTTCCACCAAATCAGATACTTCTACAAATCATCACTTGTTTTTGTAATGGTGCAAAATTGCACCCCTTGCAATTTCACATACATTCTTGTATCTGCTTTAGTGTCCACTCCCTTGGAACTTGTGTAGGCTCATTTTAGCCCTTACATAAACTTGTTTCCCCTCTTAGGATGCTCAAAACTCCTTTTCAGCAGCTACCTTTGTGCGTTAGCTTTGCATCAAACTTTGTGTTTTTCTTGTTTGCATCATTTTGTAGTGTAATGCGTCCAGACACTAGCACGTCGCGCAGATGTCCACGCACTGCGCTAGCATCCTGCGACGTCTTAACATTCAAATAGTTATTTCTGAGCATGTTTGTCACTTGTCAGTTAATTGTTTCGGTGGTAACGGCCCGAGTGCCTTGTAACCACTCAGAGAGATTCTTTTTGCTCTTCTTCTCTCCTTAAATGCTATCTTTTCAATTCATTTTGATCTTCTAGCTTCTCTCTAGCTTTGGCTCTAGCCTCCTACTCTCTAGCTCTTGCTTGCACAACTCCATATAGCTTTCTCTAGCAACCTCAAGCTCTTAAGGTCTCATAGCACCCTTTGTAGCTCTTTTGGCTCTCGCAACCCTCTCTCTCATCCTTTCTCTTTTTGGCTTCCTTAAGCCTTGTAGCTCTATCTCCCTTATCTTGTTCTTGTGAGCATCTTGTGATTTCACACACCCCCTATCTATTGCATCTCTACTTTGTGATACAGATTCTCCTCCTTAAGCAGGGATTGCTTTTATCACCTTACTTCATGATATAGGTTCTCCTCAAGTGGGGATTGCTTTTATCACTCCTTTGTCCATTTATGCCTATCTATTTGGTTGTCCATGGAGGTGGGAACACCAAAATGGGGGTTTGACTGAGGCAAACCCCTATACAGCCCCCAAAAAAAATTCTAGATCTTATGCATGTAGGTATTGAAGATATTCACGTACGGGAGGCTTCATTACTTAGGTTGTTGTGAGAAGTTTCTATCTTTCCTTCTCTTGCTTTATCATTTCTACTTTATTTCAGTTTTATCATATTTTGTTATTTTCTTGCATTTTTTAAGTTCTTAGTAATTTGATTACTAGTAGTCACTTAGCTATTTTCTATGATAAAGTCACTTTCTAGTCCGTACGGATGGCAACATGCTAGAGAGATGCCAGAGCGCCGCATTGTCATCCTAGACCCATGTTGTCGTCCTTTGGTCGAGAGCCTGTTAATCTATCCAAAAAATCTTCATGACTTGCTCTTTCAAATTCTGGAGCTCTCGTCGTTGTTCCATGAGGTATTTTAGGGCATTTCGCCCCTTGGGTATCTCTTGAGAATAAAGAGACTCATAAGTAGCGAATCTCCCTTCTCTACAGTATAATTTATTTTTTCTAGCTACTTGTTGAAATGGAGATCATCTTCCTTCACCAATTGGTTCTATTTATCTTTTCTCGGCTCCTTGAAAGCTTGGTAGTCCTCCTCCAATAAAAATTGGCATTGCTCTTTGCATTACTCATACCCCCTTGTGTTTCACCTACACAAAATTATTAGAAACAAAGATAAAGTTAAGGGAATACAAAATTTCTTACAAGTGCTCCCTCTTTCTCTATATTATGCTATTTTGATACTTTCATTTTCATATTTTGTGAGGCGGCCTTCATTTCCTTACTCAATATGATGTTCACAAAACAACTCCCTTTTCTGCATTGTCTCCCTTTGTTGTACAAAAAATGTTTATGCTCTTATTTCTTCCCTCAGTCACCCTTTTCCCTTCCTTCTAAAAGTGATGGTCTACTCCATTTTAATCACTAATAGGAGTCTCTAGACATTCCTCTATTTTCTTCTACCAAGTTGTGTTCTCTAAAAATAATAAATCTTCCTCACATATGGGCCCCCCAAAGATCTCCATCTTTATTGTATCTTCCTCTCCAATGTGGACTACTTCCACTACTACAACATCTTGGAACTCCTCTCATGATAGGTTGCATTCCTCTTCATTACAATCTTCCAACTCTTCTCTTTTTGTATTGTAATCTTCAACACCTTCCCTTTCTTTGAGGTAACACAAGTCAACAACTGCATCCAATACATATATCTCTTCATCTTCATTTAATTCATCTATCTCTTCATCATGATCTAATTCATCTATCTCATCTCTTTGAAATTCTTGGAAAATTATATTTAAAGGTCTTCTATCCACTAATAATTTGGCCAAACTCTTCAAGGGATTTAATCTTTCCCTATTCTAACAATTCTACCCCTTGGCTAATCCTTGACTATATGGATTTCCTCTTTGAATATAACTCTTTCTCACAAGATGAGTAATTATCCTCACCCTTCTTTTTCACTTTCTCATGATTCTTCAATATCTGTGTTGTAGATTTCATTATCTTTATATTATTATTATTGTATGCCTCACAATATTCCAACATTCACCATAACTCTTCCAACTCAAACTCTAGTTGTTGCAACTCCTTTTGTTGGTCCTTGGTTAGCTTTTTCTTATGTCTTTTCCTTATCTTTTCTTCCACTTTCGTTATCCTCTTCCTTACATTATGATATAAACCCATATCTAGATCTACAACCCAAAAATAGAACTCCAGCTCTCTTATCCTTTTCCCTTCTAAATGGGTAATTTATTGACCATGTATCAACATTCTATTGCTATTCTTCATCCCCTTGAAGAAATTAACACATATTTCAGGAACACACCTACAAGTTATTCCTCCACTTACCAATACAAAATAATTTCAGGTCTCATCACTCTTTAACTTAGGCACCTACACTTAATAACATTGCTAACATAAAATTACTATGAGAACATTCAAAGGATTCTTCATATAGCTAGAACTCTACATAAGCTTTTCTAAGACCAAGAACACTTGAGACACTTTTTAAACATTTATAATAGTTAATTTATTAACCATTCTAGGCAGCATACATAGTCAAAAATAAGCTTCTCAAGTTGACCTTATTGACAAGCATCCAATTCTACCAAATCAAAATTATTTGATACATGCATTCAAACACAAAACTACTCTCTCTAATTCTATTTCAACCTTCTTTCGATATGTAGATTATTTACACCTATCTTATTACTAATTCTAGATTCTAGGCTCCCCTATTCATTTCTAACCACCATATGTAAGTTCTATTTCTCTCTGTTTAACTTGTAAAGCACAACCAAAATTAAGCCAAAACTTAGAAAACCAAACCTAGATACAACTCAACACAAATCTCACACAATCAAGAATGAACATAGCTAGATCCCTCCAAGAAAAAGACATAATTAATGTGGCTCAGTCATACTCCTTGGCTATATAGATTTTTGTTCTTGATAAGTGAAGAGAGGCTAACAAAGAATCCAAAGAAACACTCCTCTTTCTCTACACTCAATACAACAAATTTTCTATGCTCTTAAAATTTAACTCTTTTGATACTCTAATGTTGAACTAATGCAAAATATTTGGTCCCCATTTATGCATCTACAAGTATGTAGTATCCACAAACATGTATATAAAGTGAATGTATTATCAACATAATATGTGTATTAAAATCATCTCTTTTTTTACAATGAGACCTAATAACCATAATACTAGAATTCCCAACATTTAAAAAATTCTAAGAAATATTTTGTGTATGTACATTTTTCTAGCATTTAGATTCCTCATACTCCTCCCTAGTTGAAGATACTAATAAAGATGAAAGTGACTCATTTATATAATCAAGAATAGATTCTTAAATATGATCAACTACACCCCATTCTTCAATGGGAGTTGGAACATCTTTCTATGCTACATTTTGAATTCTATATGGACTCAAAATTTAACTCACCTTTTCTACATTAGCAATCTATTTCTCCTTTTGAAGTTAACAAAAAGATTGAAGCTTTTTGTTACTATTAGAATTAAAAGTAGTAACACTTGTACTTTTTTACTATTTGTTGCAACTTACCTAACCCATTAAAATCATTAGGGGAGTTAGCATGGATGATATCCACCACAACAACTTAACCATCATACCATGCCACAATTGACTTTAAAACTATTTCTTTACTACAACTTAATATTCAATACAAAAAATGTTAAAACAATATTTAAATCTAATTTTTTATATACACAATATTTAAATCTAATTTTTTATATACACAATATTTAATTTTCTCATCCATACATTAAAAAAATTCTAAAATAAATAAAAACAAGTTTATTACATACTAAAGTTGAAGTGTCCTTTATCGACCATCCATAAAAACAAATTTATTACATATTCGCCGAAAGTATACAATTGAGTGGCCCCTCTCCTAATCTATATTTGACCTCAAACCCTATTTAGTTTTTAAATACACTATTCAGAGAGATATACAATTTGATCAGCTCGCCGCCTAATATATATCCGACTTTAAATCCTATTTCCTAAACTCAGTCATGCTTAAAAGCTATTTGCTAATATTTTAATTAAACTAGAAGATATGACGAATTCATGCGCAAAGTCGTTAATTTCTATTTAAATGGGTATTCTTAAATGATTGTATATTGATGTAGATATTGTTTTAATAAAATGAAGATAAGTGAATATCATAGGAAAGATATTAATTTAGATTATAGATAAATTTATATTATGTAAAACTTCTGCTTAAAATGTAAGTATTTTTCACTTCAAGTTATTTAGATGGTATTATATTTTGGTGTAAGTCATTTAAGATTGTTAAAAAAAATTAATTAATTAATTTATATCTATGATTCTTATAATCTATTAAAAAAACTTAAAGATCTACTATTAATATTTTAATAATCACTAGGACATAAAAATATGCACAATAGCTATTCAAAATCTTTAATTTATTCTTCATATTACTCAATTCAAGCTTACAATACATTTATTAAGTTTTACAAATATTTGGGAAACTATAAAGATTGAAAATAAATCCTTAAATCTAAAGAGTCAAAAAAACTATAATATATGAATTTACCATTTTTAGCATTCATTTTACCACATTGTCACCCTAAATTACTAACTGGCTATTGTTGGAAATAAGGTGTCTCAACCTTGATATTTCCATAGTTTTGATTTATTTTCATTTAAGATTTTCCTATAGCTGTTACACTTTGTTGGTGCTTTGAAAATAGAAATATTAGTTGTCAAAAGATGCCCATGTGATAGTATATCATGGAGGATTATTTTTAGAGATTTTATGACATCTTTGAGGGTCAAAAATCAGGGAGAATATTGTGGACATGAGATCCTAATTTTAGACCGAAATCTTGATTTTTTGGGCAATACACCTCATGAGAGGTTTTGCACATGGTTTTGCAAACAACAAATGGTTTCTTGTATAGCCAAAGGTCTATAAACTGAAGGTTTGAGGAGTAGTTTGGGTGTTGAGTTTACAGTACTGTTATGCTATCGAATTACTGCCATAATTCATCTAGAATTGTTTACTGGTAATATTCCTATAAAAGACTTGCTCTGAAAGTGTATGTAATCTTGTTGTTGGATTTGAAATACATTGAGCAGGCTTTGGAGTGTGGGTTTTTAACCCAAAAGGTTTTTCCCCACATATATCTTGTTTTCATTGTTTATTTTATGTTATGAATGTGTTTCTAGATTTTATGTAACTGTTAGATTAGTTTTAAAGTTTGCATAATATTTCTTCTCAAGATTAGTGTAGGAAATTGTTTATGTTACTCTAATTTCTTTACAAGTGGTATCAAAGCTTGATCACCTTGTGTTTCAGTTGTGGGTTGTTGGAATTTTTGAGCTAAACAAGGTTTGAGTGGGAGCTTGTGCATAGGATACTTTGTGATCTTGTTGTGGATATCTTTTTTGAATGGCGGGCATAACAGGGAGGATGGAGGTAGAGAAGTTTTTTGGCATGAACTTTGAAATGTGAAAGCTAAAAAATGAAAGATTTGCTGATTAATCGATATCTATGGGATGTAGTGGATGAAAAGGTCCAAAGGCCTATAGATCCAGATTTGGATGTAAAATATGATGTAATGGATAGAAAAGCTAAAGGTATCATTAGACTATTTCTTGCAAATTCAATCCTGATAAATGTCCATGAAGAATCCACTTTGAAGAATCTTTGGAAGAAGTTGGGTGAGATATACCAAGCCAAATCCCTAGTACATTAGTCTTTCTTGAGGAAGAAGTTGTATTCCTTGAGAATGGAAGAAGGTGGGTGAATTTTTGAGCATCTGGAAACATTCAATATGCTTGTAACTCAGTTGACCTCAATTGGGGTTTAGATGGATGAAGAAAGGTGTCAAAGTTTGTTTTTTTTGCTATCAGACTCATGGGACATCCTAGTGATGGCCATTGGGAGAAATTTTGTCATCTTGAAGATGGAGGATGTTGTTGTTTCTCTACTCTCTGAAGAGATGAGAAAGAAGGTCTCTCTGAATGCTAAATAGGATTTGAGTGTTCGAGAAAGACAAAAAGAATGAGGCAAAGATGAGAAGTAGTGTGGCAGTTCCATGTCCAAAAATAAGAGGAGATCAAAATCTCATGGTAAGTCCAAGGTGATATATTGGAACTATGGCAAACCCGAACACTTTCAAAAGGAATGTAAGAACAAGAAGAAAGAGAAGAAAAAGAAAGATTATGATTCTGATTCTAAAAAGGAAGATGGAGATCCCTTTATTGCAACTTTGGACACTTGTGCAGGTGATAATGTATGGTTGATAGACTTAGGTGCATCTTTCCACATGAACCCTAACAAAAATTGATTTAGTAAGTATGAAAACTATGATGGTGGAAAGGTGTATTTGGGGGATGATTTTTTATTTGATATTGTTGGTTGTGGTAGTATTCATGTGTGAATTTTACTAATGGTAGAGCTAGATGATTTGATGGTGTCTTGCACATCCTAGGATTAGCAAGAAATTTATTATCTATTAGAAAGCTAATAGATGTGGGTGTGCATGTACAATTTTTTGAAGTAGGTGTGAAAATGGTGAGAGGTGATATGGTGATAGCAAGAGGAAGCAAATTGGGTACATTTGACCAGATCGATGCATGCACAGTTGAATGCAATAACACTTCTAATTAAACTAATCTAGAAACTACTTCACTGAAAAAAAAGATGGTTTCCTCTTTTGCGAATGGTCGTGTCTTTTGGGTTCCCAAGGGTTCTCTATCAATTGAATCAAAATTGCTTGCAGAGAAGACCATGTTATAGCACCAAAGGCTTGGCCACATTGGAGAGAAGGGTTTGAAAGCCCTAAAAAACAAGAACCTCGTTGAGGAGTTGAATGATTGCAATCTAGAGTTTGATTCTTGTGAACATTGTATTTATGGTAAACAGAACCGTGTTCAGTTTTACTCATCCTCTCATAAGACTTCGTGTATCTTGGATCCAATTCATTCTAATGTATTTTCTCTTATTGTTGTTGCTTCTATTGGTAAAACAATTTATTATGTCACTTTGATTGATGATTTTAGTAGGAGAACATGGGTATATTTTTTAAAGAGTAAATCTAAAGTTTTCAATCATTTTAAGGACTTCAAGGCTATGGTAGAAACTTAGACTTGAAAGAAAATTAATTTTTTGAGGATAAAAAATGGTGGTGTGTATTGTTCTACAGACTTTGATAGATTCTATATAGATTGTGGGATTAAAAGACAAAAGACAACTTCATATTCTCTGTAGCAGAATGGAGTTGCAGAAAGAATGAACAAAACATTGATGGAGAAGGCTAGGATCATGTATAGTGGAGTTGGTCTAGAACAAATTTTTTGGGTTGAAGCTACTACCATTGTTGGTTATTTGATAAATAGATCTCCTAGATCAGTGCTTGTTGATAAAATGCCAATGGAGGCATAGTTAGGGGAAAAAACCTTCACTTAGACATCTAAGAGTTTTGGGTTGTGAGGCATATGCACATTTTCCTAAGGAGATGAGAAAAAAAATAGATTCTAAGGTTGTTAAATCTATCTTCATTAGCTACAACTATGGTGTGAAAGGATACAAGCTTTGGGACACTGTTGCACAAAAGGTAATTTATTCTAGAGTTGTTATTTTTAGAGAGACTAAATCTTCACTTGTTAATTTTCATCCAGAATAGCATAAATAAATTGAACAAAAAAGGATGTTGTTCAACTTCCTTCTACACCTGAAGGAAGTTGAATCGAGACCCCAAAATAGACAAGAAGTTGAGGAGAGCTCATCAAACTCTGAAACTTGAAAAGAGGATGAAGAAGTGGAAGAACCTCCACCTTAGCTTGTTTGAAGGTCTACAAGGCAAAGACAACCACCTCAAAGGTATGGGTATTTGTTGGTATAAGTAAAGTCTTGTACCTAGTTAATTCATTACTAGGGACTTATTTATATGTTAAGTTTACTTAGGTTCTAGGAATATTTCTAGAAGGTGTTAGTTGTCATTAGTTGTTATCTTATATTTTGACTTGTAACACATGTGAACCTAGGTAGTTGTGATATGTTGTCTCATGTCATATGATTAAGACACTTGTAATAATCTTATGGCATCTTGTATCTCACCTTGGCTATATGACCAAAGGGTCTCCACTACACAAGAAATATAACATTGAATCATAATTGATAAGAATATAGTTTTTTCTTGTCATATCCATATTCTCTCTTTGTGCTTTCCATTTGGCCTCAAGATCTTGGTAGGCTATCTCCATAGCCAATTCTAACATGGTATTAGAGTGGGTTGGGTGCCATTGGATAGTTTTTTTTTGAAGAGAGATGGTAAATCTTGAAAAGTTGAGTATGCTCTTCTCTTGCATTGTATGATGACTTGGAGAATAGAAAAACTTTATAGAAGTACTAGATTTGGGGGGATTCTATTTTTGGCTCTTTATTGCAGGTTCATATTGGAGCTTGTTGGTTCAAATTTGAGCTCACTATTGAGTTCAAGATGTTCGAGATAGTTGATTTTTTCCTTTTATTTCATCCAAATTAGACATATGTGGTCAAATTTATGAGGGTTTGAAGCTAAAGAGTGGTTGCCAGATCCAGAAGGTAGCTACATTTTTGGAGCATTTTGGGTCAAATATGACCCTATCATCGTGTCTAGAAGGGTCAAAAAGCCTAATATCGATTATCAATTTGTCCAAATCAGAGTAGTTGTCCACTAAGGAAAAAAAAATTCCCAAGGAGTTGTACAACTCCCTAGGTCGTCATTATTGTAGGGTGGTACAAATCTTTTCAAAAAAATAATTATTTTATTTTGGCTAAATTTTTTTTTAATTTAAAAAATAATAATAATTTTGCTGAATATATTCATTGTGAATTTTTTTATTAAAATAAAATAAAAAGAAAAGATTTTAGAGTTTGCATACATAGACTGTACCACCATAGAGTAATTTGTACTTAAATTACCTACAGGGGAGCCCACACAATAGCACATGGTGGAGCTTGTACCACTGTGGGCCCCTATATATCTGGCGATCACATCAAAATCCACGGCCCTCGTAGTTAAAAAATTCTTAAAGAAATGGGTAATTAAAATTAACTGGTGGTGAATTCAAGAAAATTTGGTAGTATAATTAAAGTGGCTGATTTGAAGAATATTCCCAAAATATTTTTCCATTTTTGATTGTTGACGAAAAAGGAATATACCGGTATTTAAGAGAATATTCTAGCCCAAGGGCGCTTTTTCGGTGACAAGAGAGAAACCATCAAAATTATGCTCACAGTTCACTGACGTCAACGCTATATCAGTGCTCCTAAGAAATTTCCCCCCCTTCTCTAATGAGCTTTTCAATTTTGCAGCTCAACTTTGAAGCATCATATCTCAGTCATTTTGACTCCTATTTTCAAGCATTTTTTTTATTTGGGCTAACATTTTGCACTCTTCGCAATGGTACAATTAGATTTTGGTTTTTGTGTCAATTTTTTCTAGAAATTGTAGATTCTCACTAGTTTTTTTTCTTTCTCTTGATTTTGGGAACTTCAGGGGCTCATAACTTGCTCCTACAGTGGCATTTTGAGTGTTTTTTGAAAGTGCATAATATTTCATGTACTTTCTAGTGGTGTAATCAGTTTAATCTCATCTACTATAAAAGTTTTACTTTGAGCCTATGGCCTATTTTTGGAATTTACATGTACCAAGATCAAGTCTACTTCACTAGTTTTTGGCAAGTGACGTCTGTAAACGTGCTAAATATAAAGTTCCAAATTATATATTGCTTGGGGGGTTTCATGATTGAGTAATTTGGAGCATAGTCTTGTAGTTGTTGGTTACATTATTTTGCTTGGTTTATGTTCTTGCAATGGGGAAATCTCAAATTGAAATCCTAACTCCACATAATTATGCTATGTGGACAAAATCAATATGGAAATATGGGAGATTAATCATGAAAAAACACTTGCATGCATATTTTCATTAGTCTCATTTGATTTACAATTTCATATTGAATAATACAAAACACCTAAAGAGGCATGGGAGACTTCTAAAAAATTGTATGGTAAAACAAATAAGATTAGGGGATATCAGATTGACAATGATTTGATGAATCTTGATCCTAAATGTTTTGAATACATCCAAGACTACATCTCCAAAGTTAAACAACTAAGAAAATAGTTGAAAGAATGTGGGATTGATAAAGAGTATTTACATTTGATTTTGAATGTATTATCCAAGCTTGGCTCTGAGTATTCAATGTTTGTTTCTAACTTTCATACCCATCAAATTTCTATGGGAGCATCATATGTTAATCCTAAGTTTGATGACTTTGTGAATCTCCTAATCTAAGAGAAAGTTAAGCTAATAAATATGGGTCTAATCAAGTCTTCCAAGTCACAAGAATTGTTGGCTAGTGAGTCTAAGGTACAAAAGGAACCAGTGAATATTGATAAGAGGAAAAATTAGAAAAAGAACAAGCCACATAAAGAATCAAAATTATCTTCCTCTAAAGGGAAAACATCTAAGAAGGAGAGGCCTACTTGTGCATATTGCAAGAAGGATGTACATGAAGAACACTATTATTATAAGAAGGATATTGATGAGTTGAAAAATCTTCTCAAAATGAATCACATTGATTTTCCTTCTAGAATGTATGAATCACCTCCTTCTTCTTCAAAACAATCTAATAAGGATAAAGTTCATGCTTGTTTGGATTCTACATAAGGATACAAAGGAAATGTTCTTTGTGCTCTTTTAGGTCATGGATCAGGGAGATGGCTTCTAGATTTAGGAGCATCTCATCATATGGCATCTTTGCAATCTATATTCTCTTCCTTTTAGCCTTGTACTGCGTCTCCTATTTTGATGGGAAACAATACATACATGAGTGTAATCAGGAAGGTGTCTATTAGTTTTGAAGAAAACACTTTCCAAGATGTTTTGTGTGTTCCTCATTTGACAAACAATCTTTTGGTGTTTTTTTCCAACTGAGCTTTGAAATTCCTTAAAGGATTGCCAACCCTTATATTCAAGGACTACAAAAGCTAGTGGCCAACTAACAGGTAAAAATTTTCAGGCCCTTACCCCTATTCTTTAGGCTCTGTGGGACCAAGGAGGGTATTCCTTATTATGTTCATATGATATTTAATGCCTCAAGAACACTTCAACACACAGATCTATTCCTATTAAGTGCAAATACACATTAATCATTAAAGTTTTGGCTGACCTTTAAAAAAACAACTACCTATTGCTAGGAATTAAGTGGGCCTTCTGATTGTAATTGAAAGTATTTAATGTTTTTCATTCTCATTCTGAATCCCTAGCCAAGCACATCACTAGCTCAAATATTGGTCAAATAACACAATAAAGAGACCAGTGCTTCATGAATTGGCATAACAGAGTCAAATTAGCAACAACCAGTAATATAGTACTCATTTATCTCAGAAATGGGTGGACTATTGTCATACTACCTTGTAGTATTCAACTCACTACATCTAAAAAAAAATTCTTAATAAATCCTATGCCCTTTCCTCACAGACCTATGACTTCATTTAAGCATTTAATCAATTTTTTGAATTGAAGCCAAAACAAACCCACACATTCATTTAGGACAACTGAAAACAAACAAAAAGATCCTTAACCCTTTTATTCATAATCTGCAAGAAATTTACAAGGCAGAGTATACATTTATGAATTAAGATCTACTTTCATAATTTGTTGCTTCTATAAAACCATTTTAAGATTATTACAAACATGATTGGAACCCAAGACAATTTTTTGTTCTAATTATCAACATTCTTTATAATTTGCATTTCTTGAGATTGTGATGCTCACCTAGACCAATTCTGCACTCAAGAATGGAACCCCTGCAAATGAGAAAGAATTAGAAGATAAAGGAGAAGAAGAAGCCCTAAAATAAATCTTTAGAAGACACGTGGTAGCTTCCTCCCATCCATTAGTGAGAAAAATGAAAAGCCTCTATCTTCTCTCTTTCCTTTGCACAACAAACTTTGCATCCGCTTTATGCTTGCCTCCATCCTTTGATTCTTTGATGGAGAATTCACCAGCTCATGAAAATATACACCACTTTTACCCTTGTAGTTCTAAAAATCATCTGCTCCATGAAAGCCCTTTTCATTTCTCCTTTATGTGTTGTAGAAAAACAGACTTGCACCTCCCAGCCAATAATAATCCAGCTTTATAATAGAGCCTTTGATCTATTTAATTTCTATAGTGCCCAACAAAGGAAAACATATCTCACTTTATTTCCAAAGTATTTACTTTGGAATGAGAACATTAAAATATTATAATATTGGGTAACAAAATTTTACCTATGTCCTTATCAAATTTTTCTGAGTCAATCAATTAAAATATTTCCCCTTTTAAAATTTTCCCGTGTGCCTTTACCTTGCTTTCACATTTTAAAAGCTTTGTTTTAAAAAAATTATTGGGAAAAATTCAGCCTTAATGTCTTGCCTTCAAATTTTACTTGGGCCCACCAAGATTCTCCCCACACACATCGCTCATCACAGAATTACTGAGGAAATTAGAGAAAACAACTAGCGACAGTTAAAGGGCAGCGATGAGGAGCATGCAGCCAAAGTTGACATTTATCGGGCAATGAAAAAATTTACCCAAGCATTCATTTTGTATATTTTAATTAAAATATTTTCCCCTCAGCTACAAACATTTCACTCAAACTTTACTTTGTATCAGAAATTTAAAAAAAAATCATCAGGAATCGTTACCCATGCCTTTCACTTCT
This sequence comes from Sequoiadendron giganteum, assembly GCA_007115665.2. Lineage (NCBI taxonomy): Eukaryota > Viridiplantae > Streptophyta > Pinopsida > Cupressales > Cupressaceae > Sequoiadendron > Sequoiadendron giganteum. The sequence goes on along the minus strand of VCHN02000014.1, from coordinate 59,718,041 downwards.
TCTCGCCCACAAGGCTCTTCTCCTTGCACACTTTTAATGAGCATCGCCCTTCGCAGGTTACTAAGGGAAATGGAGGAAAGAACTGGCGATGTCCGATGGGAATGGAAATCCATCGCTCATCGCACATTGCTGAGGGAAATGGAGGAAAGAACTGGCGATGCCCGATGGGAATGGAAGCAACATCGCTCATCGCAAGTTGCAAATGAAATAAGCAATCCAAACCCACCACAGGCGATGAGGAGTTTTCTCATGAAATATTTTTTGCTGAAACTAAGGAAACATTAAACAGATCTATCAAATCAAGCCCTCATCACATTGCATTTCTAATTTCTTCCTCCATTTTTATCCATGGGAGTTTTGCACTGCAGCCATGAAAGTCGTGAAAGCCACTTCTAGACTAATTAGAAGCAAGAATTAAACTTGCTTTGACCCAAAAACATTTGAAATGTATTTTATATTTTCCCCTTTTCATTTGCACAATATTTAAAATATTTTAAATATTAACATTTGAAAGTTTAGAAAATTTGTGGCTTTTAATTACGCATGCAGGTCATTTGAAAAATTTTATTGTGGGAAAACAAAGACATGTGGAGCCATAAAAAATTGCATAGGATCATAATCAATTATTTAGAGAAAACCCAATTCCTCAAAATTTTCCCAACCTTTAAAATTCAAGTACCTCCTTTGTAAATTGGCCCTCAAATGCATTCACAACAATAGTACATTAAAATAATGTATCAAATGACTGCCATTTTTTATGAAAATGGATTTGTATAGGTTTTAGACTAAAAATAGAAATGGGTTGTCATTAGAATTGCAAATTTGACACTTTCTGGAACACCATTTTTGGCCTTGTCACGATCAGAAAATGATTAAATAACCCATCAAAACTTATCTTGAGACCCTGAAACTGAGCAGGCATGCACACATTTGATCCAAAAATGGAGTTAAAAATATAGTTCATGAAAAGAGATCCTGAGGTGCAAGATATTAATTGACAAAGTTGCTTACTTAGACTTTTCTGCAATTGCACCTGTTCAAAACCAATCAAGGCTCACCAAGTCACCACTTTGAAAAAATATCAAACCATCTCCTAGGAGCCTTCCAATAGAAACACAAACTCATTTAGGTACACTAACTATGTGTGTAATAGGGCTTTGCTTCAATCATTATTCTTCGCAAGATATTAAGGGTCAAATTTGACCACCTTGAAACATTGTCAGAAATGCAGATGTAAAACAAAACAAACTACATTTGCTTTTGATCTCGAAAAAATAGAAAATCAAATCCCGAGACTCTGAAAACTGGCAGGGGATCATATGAACATGGGGAAAATGGAGAAAAATATATTTTTTGTCTTGACAGTCATCCAATGGTGAAATAAAGGCTCGAACAGGAGGTGACTTCATAGAATAGGGAGTTCTGAAACAACAAAACAACGCCAGAACCCTCCAGCTTAGCTTTTCAAAACATTGTCAAAACTCATCATGGGAAGCTAAAAAATTTCATACACGTTCACATATATCACATGAGTGGGTCCACTAAGGGGTTTTGCATGAAAATAAACAGGCTCCAAGTTATGACCTTGTAAAGTAGGTCACTTAGGTAGATTTTTCAAGTGCACTTCTGAGAGTGCAAAGGAAAAATTTGAGGGTGCCACTAGTGGCTCCAACTGGGGATGTATGCCCCCTATGGGCATGGCAAGAATCCAAATCTTTGCAGAGTAGACCAAATGTTGAGTCCATTGGGCACTCTCAAACTGCTCCTTTATTCAACCTATTTTCAACTTCACTTGGTGGCCCCATGCCACCAAACAGAAAAGGGGAGTCAATTATTACCTCTATCAAACACCAATTTGTTGAAAAATATGATCTCCCTAAACCCATACTTGCCTCTTCCACACCATAACAACATGAGTGACAACATCCCTACAAAAATTAGTGTCAAGCTACCTTTGAACAACTGGAAACTTGCTCTCTATTTTCCTTCATTGTCACGTGGCAACCAAATCACATAGACCATATCACTTCCACTCTCTTCATTTTTTTATTTTGTATCAAGTTGCAACATTTGAAGATAGTGATCAAGGCCACATGGAAACAAGGTCTTATCATATTTTACCAAAGCCAATTCAAAAATAGTACTACAATCTGCCTGATTGAACATGTTGGCCTCTCCCAACAACTCATCATAAACAACATTATCAACATTATCATAATCACTGTGCATTTGAAATTCAGGCATACTCTCAAAATTTTGATTATCATGTGGCAACAACTTATCATATTCATCATATAAATCACTCTCAAGCCGAAAACAACATTCTTCAATATTTTGCACATTGCCACATTTTGTGAAAACTTCTTCCAACTAAAAAAAGTAGCACTCGCATTCTGCCACATGGCTAGTACTATTAAGCTCAATCTAATTACTAGTTTTCATATCAAAGGTGAAACCATCACAAGAAATTACCAAAAGATCTTGCACATCATGCAAACTATCTCCGAGTGTATATAAAGAGATACACTCATGCATTGGAACACTCTCTAATTGTCCTCCATTATGCTAATATATAGAATCATTAAGGTTTTCTGACTTATCTTCATATTCACTCACCTTGTTATCCTCTGAACATAACATATCAAGATCTTCATCATCCCAAGCTTGCTTAAAAATAAGCAATTTTGGTTCAAAAAAAAAACCTGGTTTTACCTTGAAATCAACATCCACATCCACATGAAAATAATCAGGACTAGGCTTATTGGATACACAAACCTCATGGTCATCTGTTATTTCTAATTCATGTCAAGGCAAATTTCTAAACTTGGATCAGTATCCATACTTTCATACTCATCATACAATGCATCGTTATGATCAAATGGCTTCTTCTCTTCATCCACATTATCATCATGCTGAGAAACTGGTTCATAACTAGGAGGAAGATCAAAAACACATGCATCATACCTTGAATCTTGAAAACCATCATCAATGTCAAAATCAATATGGATAACACACAACAACTAAGGATTATTCTCATGTTTAGTGGTCAACAAATTTGAAATTTGTTCACTACTCAATAGATCATTGTTCAGATCAATTCTTCCAACCACTTCCTCTCCTTGACTTTCACTAGATTTGCATGCATTATCAAATTACAAATCAGGATATATCATGGTGTCATCATCATCAAAATCTGAAAACTCAATAGACTGATCATAAGAAATAGAATCAGCAACAACTTTGTCAAGAGCATGGTCACCATTTGTCACAAAGAACAAGCTATCCATTTGTTCACTCTTACTTACTTCTAGGTTATCATGACATCAATACACATTTCTTTGCATTTCATCATTAGAGTAGGTGTCGTCATTGAGTTTGTCATTTACATCCTCTTGAGGATAGATAGAAACATTTCCATTATCATGAGCATCAATGGTACACGTTACAACACCCTTAACTACTTCCTTTTCAAGTGTGCATTCATCTATATTTAAAACTGCAGACATCTGATAATTTGCATTCACACAGTTTCTAGTTTCATCAACATCTTTACTCACAATTGAAGATAAAAGACTTTGCACATATTCATTCCTCCTTTTATTCAAATTATCTAAAAATGTGTAGACCATCTGCATACTTAATATTCTATAATTCTTTAACAATGCACTAGATCCTTCCTCAAAGCTTCAAAATATATATGAATGCAATCTGGAGTACTAGGTTTGAAATTTTTAGGGATTAGTGAAAGAGAAAAACTAATCTATGACTGAAATCAATGCTTGACTCAACATCTTTTCTTTTAATCTCCTTCAAACTTGTGACAAGGTTGGAAGGTTCTCTTGAAAATTCTTCTCTATAAGCATCCACTAGCTTATCCCAGTAAGGAAAGGATTTCTCAAGAAAACTTAAGTACCAGTCCCTAGCTCTAGCTTCAAGAGATCTAACAAAAAATATCATCCACATATCCTTATCTCCAAATGAATGTTTCTCCATGAAGCTGGAAAAACTTTGGATATGTGCATCTCCTTTACATATATTGTATCCATTAAATATAGGAATTTGTTTGTAGAATTGGGTTGTTATACTTTCAACTTTGTAATCAACCCATGATAAATCTAATTGGTCATAAAATGGATCAAAAGAGTTGATAAAAGGTGCATTAACTTGACAAGTAGATATAGTGTGGTTATCTTTTAACTGTGGTTGTAGAGACCTCATCATTTCATCCATCTCTTTAAGTTTCCTCTTAAACACAACCTTCCATTTCGGCCTTATCCTAGGCTTGTGCACTCTTGGTTTCATGCACTTTGCAGTATCAAATGTTTGAGGATTATCATAATTCTGAAGCTTCTCGACAAGTTGTATTAAGGTATCTAATGGTATGGTTATTTTATCTTGGTGATCCATAGATATTTGAAAATTTGGGTTTACTAATTGTGCATAATCTTAACCATGACCAAATGAAGGATTACTAGGATAACTACTAATATGATGGTAACCTGGGCCTGAAACATATGATAATGCAAATGGAAGGAAAGCCCTAGGATATAAAAATTCATTCTAACCATCCATAATAGAAAATTCATGGATACTTAGACAAATAATTTTAAATGGAACAACAATTGCATTCAATATGATAGATCCAGCAAATGAAAGTATGCAGAGAACAATGTACCTTCACATCTCTACTTGTTGCAAATTTGAATCAAACATGTGCCAGTCACAATAACAAACAACAACCCTTCATGAGCATAAATTGTAAAGCAGAGTCACCACCTCTTCAACAAGAGGAAAACCTTCCTTAATGCAAGGATATATTCATCAATGCAAGTAAATTCTTTGAGTTCTTCCAGCAGAGTCACTTTAGTTTTTTGAATTTGGGCTGCTACATATCAATTTGCAGATCTGGAACTTCTTCAACATCTGAACCAGCCATTCATTATTTTGACTCTTTCCAAATGGATTTCAACAAATTTGCACCGGAGATTCTAGGACAGAATTAACTAAATAATTCACTTGCCCCCAGTAGAGTCGCCTTTTCGTTGGTGTTTTTTCCAATTGATCTTTGAAACCCTAAAGGATTTCTAGCCCTTATATTCAAGAACTACAAAAGCTAGTGGCCAACTAATGGGTAAAGATTTTCAGACCATTACCCCTACTCCTTAGGCTTTGTGGGACCAAGGAGGGTATTCCTTAGTGTGTTCATCTAATATTTAATGCCTCAAGAACACTTCAACACACAGATCTATTCCTATTAAGTGCAAATAGACATTAGTCATCAAAGGTTTGGCTGACCTTTAAATAAACAACTACCTATTGCTAGGAATTAAGTGGGACTTCTGATTTTAATTGAAATTATTTAATGATTTTCATTCTCATTCTGAATCCCTAGCCAGGCACATCACTAACTCAAATATTTGTCAAATAACATAATAAAGAGACCAGTGCTTCATCAATTGGGATAACAGAGTCAAATTAGCAATAACTATTAATACAATAGTCATTTATCTCAGAAATGGGTGGCCTATTGTCATACTACCTTGTAGTATTCAACTCACTGCATCTGAAACACAACTTCTTACTAAATTCTATGCCCTTTCCTCACAGACCTGTGACTTCATTTAAGAATTTAATCAATTCTTTGAATTGAATCCAAAACAAACCCACACATTCAGTTAGGACAACTAAAAACAAACAAAAATATCCTTAACCATTTTATTCATAATCTACAAAAAAACTACAGAGGAGAGTATACATTTCAGAATTAAGATCTACTCTCATAGTCTGTGGCTTCTGTAAAACCATTTTAAGATTATTACAAACATGACTGGAACCCAAGACAATTTGATGTTCTAATTATCAACATTCTTTACAATCTTCATTTCTTGAGCTTTTGATGCTCACCTAGACCAATTCTAGACTCAAGAATGGAACCCCTACAAATGAGAAAGAATCGAAAGATAAAGGAGAAGAAGCAGCCCTAAAATAAATTTGTAGAAAATACCTCGTAGCTTCCTCCTGTTCATCAACAACATAAATTAAAATCGTCTATCTTCTCTCTTTCCTTTTCACAACAAACTTTTCATCTTCCTTTTGCTTGCCTCCATCCTTTGATTCTTTGAAATGGAGAATTCACCAACCTATGAAAATCTACATCACTTTTACCCCTATAGCTTTGAAAAGCATCTGCTCTGTGAAAGCCCTTTTCATTTCTCCTTTATGTGTTGTAGAAAAATAAACTTGCACCTCCCAGCCAATAATAATCCATCTTTATAATAGAGCCTTTAATTTATTTAATTTCCACAGTGCCCAGGAAAGGAAAACATATCTCACTTTATTTCCAAAGTATTTACTTTGGAATGAGAGCATCAAAATATTATAATATTGGGTAAAAAAAATTTACCCATGTCCTTATCAATTTTTTCACAGTCAATCAGTTAAAACATTTCCCCTTTTAGAACTTTCGTGTGCGAAGTTCTCTTTCATCTTATATTTAAGAGCCTTGATTCTAAAGTGAAAATATTTAAATATTTTCATTAACACCAAACTTCCCATGTGCCTTTACCTTGCTTTCATATTTTAAAAGTTTTGCTTTAAAAAAATTATCGGGAAATAATTCAGCCTTAATGTCTTGCCTTCAAATTTTACTCAGGCCCACCAGGCTTCTCCCCACACACATCGCTCATCGCACATTACTGGGGAAATTGGAGAAAACAACCAGCGACAATTAAAGGGCCAGAGATGAGGAGCATGAAACCAAAGTTGAAATTTATCAGGGAATAAAAACATTTACCCGTGCATTTATTTTGTATATTTTATTTAAAATGTTTTCCCCTCGGGTAAAAACATATCACTTAAACTTTACTTTGCATCAGAAATTTTAAAAAAATTCATCGAGCACCATTACCCATGCCTTTCACTTCTTCTCGGGCCCACAAGGCTCTTCTCCCCACACACTTTTACCGAGCATCGCCCTTCGCACATTACTAAGGGAAATGGAGGAAAGAACTAGTGATGCCCGATGGGAATGCAAATCCATCACTCATCGGACGTTGTTGAGGGAAATGGAGGAAAAAACTCTCGATACCCGATGGGATTGGAAGGAACATCACTCGTCGCACGTTGCAAATGAAATAAGCAATCCAAACCTGCCATAGGGGATGAGAGGTTTTTCCAAAACCAAGGAAACATTAAACAAATCTATCAAATCAAGCCCTCGTCACATTGCATTGTTGATTTCTTCCTCCATTTTCATCCATGGGAGATGAGTTTTGTAATGCAACCATGAAAGTCGCCTTTGGACCAATTAGAAGAAAGAATTAAACTTTCTCTGACCCAAAAAAAATTGAAATGTATTTCATATTTTCCCCTTTTCATTTGCACGATATTTAAAATATTCAAAATATTTAAAATATTAACATTTGAAAGTTTAGAAAATTTGTGGCTTTTAATTACGCCTATGGGCCATTTGAAGAAATTTATTGCGGGCAAACCGAAACACTTGAAACCATAAAAATTTGTGTAGGATAATAATCAATTATTTAGAGTAAACCCATTTCCTCAATTTTTTCCCATTCTTTAAAACCCTTTGTAAACTAGCCCAAGGACATGTTCGCTCCAATAGAAGTAAATTAAAATAATGTATCTAATGAAATCCATTTTTGATAAAAATGGAGTTGTATAGGGTTTAGACCAAAAAAATAAATGTGTTATCATTAGAATTGAAAATTTTGACACTTTCCAGAACACCATTTTTGGCCTTGTTGCGATCAGAAAATGATTAAATAACCCTTCAAAACTTATCTTGAGACCCTGAAACTGAGTAGGAATGCACACATTTGATCCAAAAATGGAGTGCAAAAGGTAGTTTAGAAAAATATATCCTGAGGTGCAAGATATTAATCGACAAAGTTGCTTAATCAGACTTTTCTGCAATTGCACCTATTCAAAACCAATCAGGGCTCACCAAGTCACCACTTTGAAAAAATATCAAACCATCTCTTGGGAGACTTCTAGTAGAAACACGAGCTCATTTATGTACATTGAGTATGTGTGTAAGAGGGATTTTCTTCAATCATTATTATTCGCGAGATATTAAGGGTCAAAGTTGACCACCTTGAAACTTGTAAGAAATGTAGATGTAAAACAAAACAAACTACACTTGTTTTTTATCTCGAAAAAATAGAAAATCAAATCTTGAGACTTTGAAAATTGGCATGGGAGCATATGAACATAGGGAGAATGGAGAACAACAATCTGTTTGTCTTTACAGTCATCCAATGGTAAAATGCAAGCTCTAATAAGAGGCCACCTCACAAAATAGAGAGTTCTGAAACAATAAAACGTTGGAACCCTCTAGCTTAGATTTTCAAAACATTTTCAAAACTCATCATGTGAAGCTAAAGATTTACATGCACATTCACATATGCTACATGAGTTGGTCCACCAAGAGGTTTCACATGAAAATCAACAAGCTCCAAGTTATGAACTTCCAAAGTAGGTCACTTAGGCAGATTTTTCAAGAGCACTTCTCAGAGTGCAAAGGCAAAATTTTCAATATGGGCACTTCAAATTTGTAAAATTTTAGGGTGCCACCACAATATTCTTTCCATATATCAAATTACACTTAGTGGAAATGGGAAGACTCGCTTTTATAATATAGCATTGGAAAGCTTGCAAGGAGATATTGTAAGAGAGGGGGACCAACCACTGCAATGCCCTAGGTCACAAAAGGCCAAAAGAAGTATGGCTGCCCTAACTTACCTCAATTTAAAAGAGTGTTAGGATGGACGGGATGAGAATGATGAGGACTATAAGGTCCTTTGATCACTCTGCAAAATCAAGAGTTGAAGGGAGACTAGGCGAGTTGGCTTCCAGGGTCAACTTTGTCTCAAGTAGCTCTCTATCAGAGGACAAAAGTGTGGTTCTGGGATGATAGCTCGGCGCGCTAGCATCTCTCAGGTGACTGGCATCTATATGGCCAGAAAACCAGGGAGACAAGGTTGGATCACTCAAAAATGAACTATTAGCCTAGTTAAGAGCTTCTAAAGGTGTAGAATAGGACAATGAAATACAAAACATAAAGACGAACATGATAAGGAAAGTAGATTACCACAAGGGTGACAAAGATGATCTCCATAAAAATCCTTTCACCAACTTGCTCCAAGATCTCTCCACCTACACACAGAAAAAAGAGAAAATGTTGGGCAATTGTATAGGGGTTTTCCTCAGTCAGACCTCATTTTGGTGTTTCCATCTCCATGGACAGCCAAGTTTGCAATGGTGTAGAAATAGAGTGATAAAGAAAGAATACAAGCAAAGTACACCAAAAACACTACAAAACAGTGCGTGCTTACTCAACCAAACAATAAAGAAGATGAGACAATCTTACCACCTCCATCCAAAATGCTCAAGGCTAGTGGAGGAGAAATATGAGAGGAACTCAAGCCTCTACTACAATGGATTCATCCTATGCTTGCTCTATCATATTGATGGAGTGGTAGATTACTGCTATGAAGTGTGAAATGTTGCTTCAAAGCTTGTATATGAATGCTCAAAGTGTGAAGAGATTGTGTAAAACTTGTGAAGATGAAAATAGATGAATGAATGAAGAATATGAAGAAGGAATGGGAGAAAATGGCCATATTCGGGTCAGCCAGTCGAATAATGGTGTTACACTTCAACTTCCAATAGGAAGTGTAACATTTTTTGAGACTCTAGTCACAAGAATTTGTTAGGGATGTAAGCACATCATGCGAAGGTCTGGGCATTGTGTGAGCATCCTCGACATAAATTCCTCTAGCTACACGTGAAATAGGCACCAAGTGTGATTTAAACAATGGGCTTATGTGGAATTAAGCCTCCAATTTTGGTTTTCTAAAGTGTAAAGGGGTAAAAGGGGAATTTGTGTTAGGGGTGCAAATTCGCTCCTATACATTTTTCCCCCACTTTAGCAAGAACAAATACTGGTGAGTGCTTCAGTAAATTAGATCGAAGGAGTAGTAGTAAGGTTAGAGATGTATACCTGTACAAATGAGGAAGCAGATCACGATCTGACTAACCTGAAAGTGTAGGAAAGGACTTCATAGTTCCACAGAACTATAAAGCTAAAGAATGAAAGTGCCTTACAGGCTCACAGACCTACAAGGGAGGTATCCTTCAAGAACTCTCACATGAAGGTAGCCAGGAAAGTGCCTTATATACCCGAAGACCTGCAAGAAAGGTATCCCCCAAGAACTCTCACATGAGAGATCGAGTAAAGGGGACTCTGTAGAGTCAAAAATGGTGACATGTCTACCCATGGATAGAACACGTCAGGAAGTGGCCATGTAGGCTAGCAGATGGATAGTCACACAGACCATTTACAAGTTGGAATACTTTCAAAGGGCTCCCTCGGGAACCCTTCAAAAGGAAGAGGGGTCCACTCAAGGGACGTGCTATTTGAAAAGTGAAGTCTACTTGGACTACCCCTAAGCTAGACGCAAAGATGTGAAGTAGGTCTAGTCAGGCTGCCCCCGGGCTAGATGTAAAGATGTGAAACCATTCTAGTCAAGCTTCCCTCAAGCTAGATGCCATAAAACTCATTAGAGAAAAGGAAAATTTCAAAGGGGTCCCTTAGAAACCCGGTGTGAAAAGAAAGGATCCACTCAAGGGATGCACTATTCAAAAGTCAATGTATTCTTTCTCAAATCAATTCGTCATCAAGGAATCCTTTTGAAATATGTTCACTTTATCAAGGAATTCAAAAGGAAGGATATGCCCCCACACGAGGGTAAAATCAAAGTTGTTCCCGCTTCAGAGGAAGATTCCCAAGTCCTTTATTTACGAACCTATGATGAAAGAAACATGTTCTATTAGGGTTTCAAGTCAAGAATGCAATTCTAACAAAGAAGTGTGTGGAGGGTCTTTGAGGAAAGATTTTTTTGAAATGAATGATTTTTCCAAAGACCAAGTAATGTAGAAGTGGTGTTGTCGCACATGAAAGGGACAACCCAAGCAAAGAGAAGAGAATGATAAAGGGAAAGCAAAGAGGAAAAAGAACATGAAAAATGGGCACAAGGGGATCTGGTTTCATGGGGTCATATTTTCCTTTATTTATATATATAATAGGTAACCGCTGTGTGAGAGGAAAGATCATCAATCCCCAACCAGATCAGGAAGAATGCATGGAAGACAAAGTAAAAATAAAAAATTGGGTCAACATGGAAGGAAGCCTAAATGCCCCCAATGCTTTGCATGATCCCCAATTTTCTGACGGTCAATCACAAACATGGAAGAATGATGATACAAATAGAAGAAGGTTTAGAACACAAACACCATGTCCTTATCCAAGCACCAACAGGGGTGACAAGGGTCATCTAGAAACATATAACATGATAACGGGGGAACACAACACACACACATACCTAATCTAAAGATCAAGAAGAGTGTTTCCCCCTAACACTAGTCAATCAAGAGGTCATCAACTTCCCACTCTAGATCATCATAGGGGGAATGATGATGATCCTACAATGGCGTAATGTTAGGGGGAGGAGCTTTTGATCCTCTCACAATAAGGGCTAACACAGAGGGACTTGTGAGGTCTCTGTCACTCAACTCTTATGGGTCTAAGGTCAACGATTTTGCAAAGATCGTTGACAAGGTCAAAATTTCATCCACTAAATTAAACATGCACTTAACGGGAGTTCCATGTTTTATCTCGACGGATGGAGGATATCACGCTTGAGATTCATTGCCGAGCTCACCGAGTGATTCAGGAGCAGTGACAAACTTAGGGGAGGCTGGGATTGGTTATGTTACTAGGACAAAAGAAGTCAGCATGGGGCCACCTTTTGGAGAAAGGGGGCTCCTCTTACATCCTCCATTGCTGGAGGAACCACTCTCCACCTTTTTTCTTCATCAGAGGAGGTGAACTCCCCATGGACGAAGCAAGATGGGTAGAGGAAGAGGGAGAGAGAATCGTAGAAGATACGACTGAAGTGTTAATCATGTCTACGGGTTTCGTAAAAGGTGAGACATCTGGAACGAATGTCAACAAAGGCGGCTCCATGGAAGGAGCTATGAACACCTGCACCTTTCCAAGTGCATGTGTGCTCATAGTGGAAGCCAGAAGAGATATGGAGCTAGTTCAAACAAAAGCAAAAGGGAGGAGAGAAGAGGACATGGCAGGAGGTCCTGATACAGGAGTGGTCATCTCCTCTTCCTTCTTCTGTAAGGAGGCTTGTTCAACCAAAAGAGCCTTTTGTTGGTGCTTGTGCTCATGCACAAGATGGTTTCTACGACTCTTTGAACTAGAAGTTGGAGGTTGCAAAGGAGTGGAGGGCTCTTGCTCAGCCATGGGAGTATCCTCCACTATTGTTCCCAGTAGAGGGAAAAACTCCTGGATAGGAGCAGGAGGAGTAGGTTGAGCTATGGCCAAGGGAATCAACTCTAATGCCTTGACAGCAGGCTTCTTCTCATTTGTGGGAACGGTAAGTGATCACAAGGCAAATTCTCTTCTCGAGCCTTTATTTTTGTCGTATAAATAGTAAGAAGGTCCAAGGGACCCATTAGGGAGATTCGATATCCTGATCTTGGGTCTGCACCAAGCAGGCACCATCGGACTCAGCAAGTAGAAGTCAGATTTATTCATCCAATACTCCTCCCAAGAGAGGGGAGTTGATGAGGTAGGCCGAGAAGGAGAAAGCTTCTCCTTTCCCTTTCGGGAGGAGGAGGCAACCGGTTTCTCTACTACAAGAAGGGTCAAATTTGGTTGTCCCTTTCCTTTAGTCTTATAATTCACATAGTTCTTATAAATTAGGTCCAAACTGGGTGGAAGCAGACCGACTGGAGTGGGCCAAAAGTGATCCAACAAATATCCCCCATGAGACACCACAGGCTGGTATCCAGTATCATACACCACATACGAGACACCTTCATGGTAAAAATTAAGACACTTATGAATTGCAGAGGTGATCCCATTCATGCAAGCCAACCAAGGTATCCCTAGCTTCACTCTGAATAGGTCTGACATCAAAAATTGTGTCTACGTTCCTAGGTCCAACTAGGATAGACAACGTTATTGATCTATAAAGCTTTAGATAAAGACCATCATACGTACGGATGATGGATTTTGTTTTTTCATATTCCTCCCTTTGTAGGGAGTTTAAGAATAGAGTCTCCTTCGTGATTACATTCACTCTACTTGTGATATCGACCAAGACCCCTATCATAATGTTTCCATTGAGGTGAGTGGGAATGTAGAGCAAAGAAGGTTTTTCATTTGTTGGTATATCTTGCGAGTTAAATGTTATATTCGGTGAACAAGTCACAAGACGAGGAGAAGGAGTAATTATAACCATGTTAACGTATGCTTCAAGCTAGGAAATAGAATCAGAGGGATTGATAATCATGTTAGCAAAATGTGACAGAAATGGGTCCGTGTATATCTGCAATTCACTATTATCTTTCAAAACTAAGTTGTTTGTATTTTGTTTACTTCCATCAAGACGGATAGTACCATCCTCGATGTGATCTTGTAACTCATGATGCAAGCATGTGCAATGTTCGATATCATGTTTGTTAACTCGGTGGTATTGGCAGTAGATATTTGCTTCATACTAGTTAGGATATGGTTCCCTAACTGGTTTTGGAGTTGGCAAGTTAACGATATTATCCTTTGAAAACTTTTGTAAGATGGAAGAATAGGATTCTGATAACTTCGTGAACTTTTAGTCACATCTAAGGCCGTTGTTATTCACATCAGCTACTACATTTGTGATAGCCTTTCCTTTTCTAGAGATTGATATTTTGGACTTTCCCTCTAGACGGGAGCGCAAGGAAGACCCCCCGAACTAAACTACCGTTTATTGGTACTCCTGTAGGGCCACACACAAATGTGTGAAAGAAGGGTATTTCATAAGGGTGAAATTATCTTTCCAAGGCCTTTGTAAGTTCCCTATGAATACTTTCTACATATCGGAGTTCGGTAATGGGTATGATATTTGTGAAAAGAGTGTTTGATGTCACACTATAAAGTCAGAAATCTTCTCGTTATCCCCTTGTTTACATTGAACAAGGTCAGAGAAGGTCATATTAGGCCTGATGTTGGCTTGGAACTATCATAGGAATCAGTTCACAAGCTAATCAAATGAAAATATTGAATTGTTGGGCAAGGAACAATACCACTCGAGTGTTGTATCCTTGAGGGATCGAGGGAATAGTTTTTCCATCAACGCATCATGATGGAAGAAGTTTGTACATAAGGCACTAAAGGTGGACACATGTGTTTGTGGGTCCCCTTTACCACTGTATTTCTCAAATTTAGGAATCTCCATCCCTTGTGGGAAAGGAGTATTCAAAATTTCCACTGACAATGGGCTATGTCAGAAGAAGGTTGAAACATAGGCTAGGTAGAAGTCTGGGAAAGGCTCGCCAGCTAGTTTTGCATCTTCCCCATATTCTTAAGAAGGGTATTCAGAATTGGATTGTTAGAAGGCTTAGGACAAGTGGAACCACTAGTAGAGCCACTGCCCAAACCATCATTGTGACTGCCACTGGTGCCGCCATTGATGCCACTGCCACTAGTGTGACCTCCGTCAGAGCCACCACCACTTCCAAAGCCACTACCATAACCTCCACTAGAACCACCTCCACCACTGAAGTTGCCACCACGAAAGACTCCACCAGTCATCCTGCCAAATCCTCCACTATTGGAGGTGACAGGAGCGGTGAAGTGAAGACCCAAAGGGTTCTTGTTTACCTTGATTGTTTTAGAACTTTGAGAAGTGGTAGGGATCTTGATTGAAGGGATCATGTTGGCATGTACATAGACATGGGAGGTATTGATACCTCCAACTGTCTCTTATGTTCTTCAAAGCAGCTACCTCATACCATGCTACCATGGTTTGAAGGAGTGCATGCTTCAGCTAGACCAGCGAGACTAGCCAATAGTTCTACGCCTATTCAATCTTTTCTCACCATGTACTTTATTTCACTAATAACTTTAGCAGCCCTGGCCAGATTTGGATTTTTTTCCAAGTGATTCTCTAGCTCACCCAACCCCTTTCCTAGACTAGTGAAATATTCAGAAGGGATGTGGACAACTTCATGCTCATCTATAGATGATGGGGTTGGTAACGTAGGAGGAGTAGGGACACAATCAGTTTCATCAAGGAATCTAGACTCACCCCGTGACACATGCTCCTATGTTGACAGGCCGATTGCAAAACCAAAGAAAAGACTAGTAATGGAACTAGAAGATACCTTCATGTTCTCCATCGGAAGGTGCCACAAAATTCCCCTAAAAATATGCCTAGAGGTCGTGGACTAGGTTGTGATGATCATAAACCTTCAAAACACACAGGAGCACAATGATCAAAGGGTATAAGAGAAAAATCCTAGAACACCAACAAATGAAAAGATGTTGGTTCACGTTAGGTTCACCAAAAATGTAAGAGAGGGGGACCAACCATTGCAAGGCCCTAGGTCACGAAAGGCCAAGAGCAGTATGGCTACCCTAACTTACCTTAGTTTAAAAGAGTGTTAGGATGGACAGGATGAGAATGATGAGGACTATAAGGCCCTTTGATCACTTTGCAAACCCAAGAGTTGAAGGGAGACTAGGCGAGTTGGTTTTCAGGGTCAACTTTGTGTCTTGGGTAGCTCTCTATCAGAAGATAGAAGTGTGGTTTTGGGATGACAACATGATGCGCTGGCATCGCTCAGGTGCACTAGCATCTATATGGCAAGAAAACCAGGGATACAACATTGGACCACTCAAAAACTATAGACATGGAAAATTGACCCACACACTCGATCCTAATTACTAACATTGTTTCATCCTGAATCTTACTCTCAACTTATCATCACCTTTCATCCCTTAATTAAATAAATCATTTAATTAGGTCTTTCTCCTCTACTGATTAAATTAATCAATTTAATTTAATTAATCCTCTATCTTTAGTCATTTAAATAATTCATTTTATTTAAATAAAGTCTCTAAATTCTTCATATTAGATTGAATAAATTAAACCTTATTTGATTTAATCTAACATTATCCCCTTTATCTAGTTAAATAAATCAAAACATTTATTTAATTAAACCCTTCCTCTCAATTTGATTTAAATCAATACATAAATTTAAGTCTAAATTGTCAAGTCACCTAATCTCTCATTAAATTGATCAAATCTTGATTAATTTAATCTCAATCACTAAAATCGTCTAGATTTTGCAACTTGCACAATAAATCAATTTATTTGATTTATTAAATCATCAATTTCCATTCAAAGGGGCATCTTTTGTGGAATATTCTTCCAGTTCAAAAATCCCTCCAAAAGGGATGGGTACTTCCAACAAGGCATTTAATGCCTCTTACATATCCTTAGCCTTGAGCCAAGTGACATTAACTCCATTTTCTTCCCTCTCCAACAAGTCATTTCACTAATTTTAAATTCCACCTAATATTATTTATCGACACTTTGATCAAAATGTGCACAACCTTCATCCATTCACATCTTGACAAGTGGCACTTGGCCATTGGATGTTGAATGATCCCACATTGCTCAATCTTATTCATTCTTCCAATTTGGAAATATATAAATGAGAGACTCTTCCTCTCATTCTTCATCCACAATTTGAATGCAAAGTCATTATCTTCATATTTAGAGCAATTTCATATCATTTCTTGAGAATTTTCCATAACCATAGCTAGGTTATTGCAGGTTTTCTCAAAAACTCATCTTGTTCTTCATCAACAAAGTGGATCAATCTCCATCTAATCATCAAGCTTACTAAGGAGTTGGGAAAGGGCCAATTTCTACACATAATTGGCACCAACTCCTCCATGGGATCAAGTGTTTGCATTGCTTAATTAGGATTTCATTTATCTTTTATGTTTTGTTCTTCATTTTCCTATTATTGAGCATTGTAGATGGATTTCATGGGGAATCCTTGTTCTAACTTACATTTGATCTAATAATGTGCTTGTTTTCCATGTTTGTGCAAGTCTAGGATTGGGGTTCACATTTTGGCGCTAGACGAAGGGTTGGACCACTCAAAAATAAAATATTAGCCTAGTTAAGAGCTTCTAAAGGTGTAGAATAGGACGATGAAATGTGAAACATAAAGACAAACGTGATAAGGAAAGTAGATTACCACAAGGGTGACGAAGATGACCTCACACAACAATCCTTTCGCCAACTTGCTCCAAGATCTCTGCACCTACACACAAAAAAGAGGGAAAATGTTGGGTATTTGTATAGGGTCTGCCTTAGTCAGACCCCCATTTTGGTGTTTCCACCTCCACAGACAACCAAGTTTGCAAGTATGTAGAAATAGAGGAATAAAGAAAGAATACAAGAAAAGTACACCAAAAACACTACAAAACTGTATGTGCTTACTCAACCAAACAATAGAGAAGATGAGAGGAGCTTACCACCTCCGTCCAAAGCACTCAAAGCTAGTAGAGGAGAAATATGAGAGGAACTCAAGCCTCTGTTGCAATGGATTCATCCTGTGATTGCTCTATCATAGTGATGGAGTGATAGATTGTTGTTATGAAGTGTGAAATGATGTTTCAAAGCTTGTAGATAAATGCTCAAAGTGTGAAGAGATTATGTAAAACTTGTGAAGAAGATGAAAATGGATGGATGAATGAAGAATATGAAGAATTAATGGGAGAAAGCGACCATATTTGGGTCGACTAGCCGGAGAAAGGTGTTACACTTTGACTTCTAATAGGAAGTGTAACATTTCTGTAGACTCTAGCCATAGGAATTTTCTAGGGACATAAGCATGCCGCATGGGCGTCCCCAACAAAAACGCCTCCATCGACACGCGAAATAGGCACCAAGTGTGATGTGAATAGCAGGCTTATGTGGAATTAAGCCTCCGAGTTTGGTTTTCTAAAGTGTAAAGGGGTAAAAGGGGAATTTGTGTTAGGGGTGGAGATTCACTTCTATATAGATATATAAGGGCATGTGCAAGAAGTTGGGTCCACAAAATGTTCAAAAAGTGGAAGTGTTTATCTTAATTTTCAAAATTTGTCACAATTTTACTAAAAATTTTAAGCAATTACACATTAAATCTTTAAAAAGAATAGTAATATGAAATTTAGTATTTTGAGTTTAGTTTCCAAATATGTAATTTATTCTAATACCGAGATGATACAAATTATTTTTTAATAGGTAATGTATAAAAGTCAATTTTTTAAGACCATACCATGCATGTGTACATACACCATAATTTGACCTAAATAAACTTAGTTTTCTAATTCCTTTTGGGGAAAGATGTGTAACAAACTAAAGACTGATAAGGATATTTTAAAAAAAAAAAAATTATTATTATTAAGTTTTTATTGGTTAATTGTTGTTTTTGAAAACCCTCATGTATCAACACCATAATTTGATCTAAACTATTATTTTTATTTTTATTTTTATCTTTTTCATTGTGTAGAGAATTGTTTTTAGATTGATGTCATATATATTTTTTTATAAAAAAAATTAACAAATTAAAAAAGCCTATTATTTCAAGTTTATGGATCAGTTTCCTTACAAATTAATTAAAAAATAGAAAACATAATCCAATCATTAAAAAATTACATATTTTAAAAATATACATCACAATCTATAATGGGTTTTAATTTCATAACTCAATTTTAAAAAAAATTGTCTGCTATATTGCCAAAGTTAGTTATTTCTCTTAACATTGCATTAGTCTTTTAGTTGGAATTTCATAAGGCTAAGGGTTGGGTTACCAAGTCTTTCTTGAGCATAAACCCAAATCCAAATGCAAGTTGGGATTTCAATTTTTTTAGAATGGGTACCCACTTTAAAACACACACCCATTCTAAAAATAGAACATGTACCTACTTTAAAATGGGTATTTTTTCTGAAATAGAATGAGATCCTGATCTAAGGGCCACATTCTCATTACTTTTGGCATTTTTTTGGTTAAAACCTCCCCTCTTTGTGGACACAATTTCTCGCACTTACCCACAATGCTGAAATCATTTGAAGATCATTTTTTTCAGTTTTCAAGATTTTATGAGGCTTATAAAGGCTTCAAATTTGAGTCTAAAACTTTATAAGATAATTTTCTTGGGACAAAAAAATAAATCTCCCAAACAGTACATGATATTGAGATGAAAATCTTTCATCATTCGTTTCATTTTACAATTCTACTCCTTGGGGTAAGTTTAAAGATCCATACATTCTTGTATAGGTTACCTTCTTAAAATAACAGGTGACCACTTTTGGCATTTTCATACTTCTAACGATAATACACCTTTGAGTTTTCATCAGGGAATCCAAAACAACTAAAGAAACATACAAATGAAATAAAATAATATTTTTTGGTGATGCAAGATTGCCTTTACACCACTAGATTCTCTTACATTAATCTTGTGTTTCCATGTCAAGTCCTCGTTTGAGGTCTATTCTTCATCTACAAAGAAGAAAATGTTGGAAACAAGCTACACTGAGAGGGGGGTGAATCAATGTTGTGCAAAAATTAACTTTATAAACCTGTATCTTCAGAGCATTAACAAAATTCAACCATAATGTATAAACATGAAGCAAATGAACACAACACCATAACACAAGGATTTTACGTGGAAACCCTATTAGGGGAAAAACCACGGTGGATGGCCAATCCACAAGTTAATCTAAGTATACTCAAATGAAGTTTACAATAAGGGGAATGCACTTGCATTCAGGCAAACTGCCTAGAGCTTACTGCTCAAAGGGAAGACTCGTTGCCTTACAAAGAAAATTAGATTAAAACCATTTGAGAGTTTGAATTGAGAAAGATAACATCTGCAAATGCCTGATTACAGTTCTGGTTAAGCACAATAATAGATCTTCTACCTTACAGACTCATTTTGCACTTCTGCTCTGTTTTGTTCATACTAGCAATACAAATTCTCTATGTGGAAGTGTAACTGCACTTTTTTTCTCTTCTTCTCTACTCTAAATCTCAATTTGCATCAATACACAACTCATACATCATGAAAAAAGATACAGATGATCTTATATATATATCTGCAACATAAAATTAAATTACACTTTGTCAACTTCAATAGAACACAAAGATAATTACCACCATCGACTAGATCCTTAATTAAATCTTTATGCGCATCCTCCAAAATCCGTTAAGACATAGAGGGGACCCAAACAAAGATGTACAAACAAAAAAATACTTAACCAATTGCTTCGCATACATCCGTGACATAATACATTCATGAAGTTGGATCCAATACAAGAAAAACTGGGAATAAGCCAACCAGATCTTCTAACTTCCACATGAATCGATATGAGCTACTACGCTTCAGAAGTAACAGAGATATTATACCAAAAACCATTTCTTGAGATGCACAACACAAAATAATAACATGAAATCTTCATACAGATCGATGAACATTGTGCTTCCGGATACTCTGTTCTTCCTGATTAATCTTCAATTTGTCTGCCGATGTGATCGAATGATAGTGTACATATCTGATTATCGATTAGAGTTGCCATCAATGACAAAATCAAGTGATATTGCAGTTTTTCTTGCTAACAATCTTCCCCTTTGTCATTGATGGCAACACTTAGTGAAAACTAACTAAGTGTCATATCAATACCAAGATAAACTACATTGTCGTCAAAATTCCAAAAATACAATTCTTCCCTTGAGATGATTAAGAATTTTTCACTTCAATCTTCTCCCCCTTTGACATCA
The DNA here is from genome assembly GCA_007115665.2 of Sequoiadendron giganteum. Classification (NCBI taxonomy): domain Eukaryota; kingdom Viridiplantae; phylum Streptophyta; class Pinopsida; order Cupressales; family Cupressaceae; genus Sequoiadendron; species Sequoiadendron giganteum. The sequence continues at coordinate 59,697,341 of VCHN02000014.1, read as the reverse complement.
ATGGAAAAGGGATCACATACAAAAAAATGGATCAATCAAAACTGTTATGCAAAAATGCTTCTTTAACTTAAAAAAACTGAAAAATGTCTGCAAAATCTTTCTTCAGTTGAATTAGATTAGTGTCCCAAACTCTTTTGAGACTCTCCATGATTGTTATGTGACCACAGATTGGGTAGAACTGTGTCTCTATAGATTCCAATTTGTTCAGATCACCAACTGCCATAGAGTCCTCTCCTTCCTTTAGAGCACTTGACATTATTTCAATGTTAGGACCAATTATGCCTCTGAGTTCGCATGCTCTATCAACAATATTATCATTCTCATGCTTCAATCCATTTATATTGTTAAGCATAGACATCACTCCACCTTATGTTTTCCCAATACCACCAGATAGAGGGTCAAATCCTTCAAAAATAGTGCTTAACTGTTTTTCCAGATGTTTGATCTTCTTCTCATTAGCTTCAGTAAAATTTGAAAAACACAAACATGATTTGTAGATCTTACCACCTTCTGATAAAGCATTTTGTACACTCTTTACACAAGTGGCTAAAATAGTTTTATCTTTAGCAATCAATACCTTTAATTGACTAAACCTTTTGACATCAATTTTTTCTTTGTACTTTCACCATAGCATATCTTTCTAGCGATTCAAAGTGTGTACTAACTAAGTTGATAAGGATTTTCAATTCACTAGAGTAGGGAATAGTCATATCTTTCACATAAGATAGCATTATCTTCTCCAATACTTTGGATGCAAGTTTAGCAGGTCATTATCTTCAATGTGTGACTTCAGTAGCTCTTCCCTGTCTTTTGCTTGAGAAAATGAAGCTACTTTCATCTTCTGGATCAGACTTAAGGTGGATAGGTCAATGGTACCTTCAATCAATTCTGGATCCAATTCTTCTTTATGTTCAACCAAAAAATTCTTCACTGCCTCAACAGTGTCTCTGGCCTCAACTGAGATTGGCTTTACATCATCTTTCTTTTATTTAATTGTTACTTGCACAATTATAGGGTTTGGTTTACCTTTAGTGATCTCTATTTCTTCAATAGATACATTTCCAGGTATCTCAACTTCCATGGGAATTTTTGTGTTGTCCTTTGCAAGAGGAATCTGAGAATCCTTAGCTGTACCAAAATTTTATTCTTCTACTTCCTTTTTCGGACCTAATGGAGCATTAGCAACATGAGTTTCCTTAGCTACAACATCAATTATATCAATTAGCAGTATTTCCCTTAGAATTTTCTCTATTTCTTTTGTGACTTAATCGGTTAGACCAATCATTAGCTTGTTAACCCTTCTTTTTCTTTTAAATTTATTTTGGGCCTTGTTCAAAAGTGTCTTCATGTCATCCATAGACATCACCAGACATAATTTTGCAATAATCCTTTCTCTCATCTATTATTCTTTTAGTATGGCATTAAGTCTTCTCATTTCCAGAATTTCATAGAGATTTTTGGGCAGATTGGGCATAATTTCTATCAAAACTTTATTGAAAATATTCATGTGTTTTATTGGTGTTTCTTCAAGAATTCTTCTATTAGAATCATCAAAAGACTCATATCATTTACACCAGATGGTTTTCCTTTTGTGATAGTTGTTTCCTTGGTGCCTTGATGTTTGATTTCCTTGACACCTTCATCTGACTCAATTTCCTCATCATGAGAAACAACCATATACACCCTTTTTATCTTATCTTTCTTCCTTTTTCCTTCTTTTCTGGATACCTTAGCTTCATTTTTTACAGGGGTGGACTTTGTTTCAGTAGTTGAATGAGATACAAAGCTTCTATTTGTTCTAGTTTGGGTAGATGGTGTTGTCGGACCAGCTAATTGAATTCTAGCTACCTCCTTAGTTGCTTTCTTTGTTGCTTCATCTTCTTCCCTCTTTTGTCTAGCTTCTTTTAATAGATCTACAAATATGCCCATACTCTCTGCAAGAACTTCTACTTCTTTTAGTAACCATAGGTTTTCTAAGCTCATTATGAACTTGTATGTCCTTCTCAGCTTAGGTACCAAACCTTTCTTCTACCGGATCCAGAATTTTACATAGCAAGTGTTGTGCATACATGTCCAAAAACATTTCCTCAACTTCATACCCCATAGGCATGATTCAAATAGTTCTTGGATCATCAGATTCCATCATACACTAATCAACATCCACCATGAAGAAAACTGAATCTTTGTACTTCTCTACAATAGAGGTAGGAATCATCTCCCTAGCTTGCATCATAGCCTGAAATCTTTTAAAGTATCCCCACATAGTTGCATTCCTTGTTTTGGTATCTATGAAATTGTACAATAGATCTTTGATCTGTACGGCTATCGGTTTGTCCATTTTCCATCGAACCTTTCCAATTCTTGAAACTTCACCCATGAAATAATAGAATAAACACAAGATCAAGTTACCATATTTGAAATATTTTTTCTTGTCTTTCTTTATCTTTGCAAGATTCTCCATTAGCTGAATTCTCAACAGTTCACAGATATCATAATCTACATTTTCCTTCACCATTTGGTACGTGTCATATTGTGTCGGACACAGAGTTGTCTTGGATAGAATGATAAATCTTTTATCCAATGACCATAGATGCAAATTTGACATCTATATCGACAATGTTATCAATAGTCATTGCCCTACTATCATATGTAGAGCTTGTAGCATCAGTGACTGTTTGGTTTTTCATAGACTTCAGAATTGGTAGTCCACCGGAAGAGTTTAGACTGGTTACTACACTGATAGCTTCCTTTGTAATTTTGAACGAAATGCTAAGCCACATAAATTCATCATGAACTTGACTCAAAACATAATAGACCCACTCCGACACTTCAAACACGAGAGATTTGATAATCTATGTGAACTTCTTTGTTTCCAGGATTTTATGTTTTGGCTTTACACAGTAATCTTCACCAATGATATGATTATTGTATAAATTCAGTAGTTGATAACTTCCTAGTTCTTCAATATTGGCATGAATATAAACCCTAATGTCTTCTATGTGTAAAAATCCATACGAAACGAACAAAAATGCTCTTAATGGATTGGTCTCAAGAGAATTGTAAGGATGTCATTTGAATCTAGGATGAGGTATGTCCTTGACTTCAACTACTAGAGGAGTATTCATTTTGACCAAATCACAAGTTCGCAAAGTTTTCTGAAAAATAACTTTTTCACCGGATCACAATTTGATTGCCGAATCACTTCCATGCTTGAATCTTGCCTCAATTCGTCAGGGTTCTCTTTAGGGCTCTCCAAAATTCTTTTCTCGAAATGTAAAGTGACAAATGAAAAGTAGAAATGAACTTTTATCACTTGCATACCTAACTCTTTTTTCGCAATAAATTCTTTAACCCTAATATATCTGGTTACCCTATTTCTATGTACTGTGATGGGTAAAACTTATGCAGACCTCCAATACAGAATACCACTTCCTCCAATGAGTTCAACAACATCTATTGAGTATATATGCATCTATTGTACACATCCACATCTAGTGTCATTTACCGGTTAGGGGGTTGTATGGTTTTTCTTGACTGCTCCCCTTAGGCCAAAGGCCTAAGACTAATTCCTAGAGGAATTACCAAAAGTAGGTTCTGGTGTTGGAACACTTTATTTAGCAGAGGGTTCTTTCTTCACCCATTTCTTCTGCATTTGTTATCTGCCCACATCTATAGTGATTTTTCCTTTTCCTTTGATCTACCAAACCTTTTATGTTCCAACAGAATGTAGCAGTGTGTCCAATTTTATTGTAGTTATAGCAAACAACATTTATTTTTCTAGACCAGTTGTTCCACTAATTTCCTCTTGATCTGCACTAGTTAGTAGTATGGCCAAGTCTATTACATGTATAGCAACTGATATTTTTATGAAATTTATTCATCACATTTTTTCATTCATTTGACTTATGACCAACCTTATGACAATTAAAACACTGACCTAAGAATGATGGACCACTTTGATTCATTCTACTTCCACATTGAGTATCCATGTGTCTGAATTTGTTACAACTGAAACAATATCCATTAATTCTCTAAGCATTAGGTTGCCTTATCAGAAACCTTCTATATTTGTTCATTTGATTTCCTTGTCTGGATCTCTTTTGCTCAGATCTGGAACTTTTTCCTTCTTCATATCCAAGACCTCGCTTGTCACCATGATTCCTTTGACTTCTAATTAGTTCATCAAGCATGGAAGAGCTAGCTTTTACCTTATCTTTGTACTCATTTGCAATAGAAAGGTCATTTTTGATATCATCTATTTTCTTTTCAAGTGCCTCTTCACTATTTTTGGATTGTTCCAATTCATCATCCAATCAACTGCATAATTCAGATTTTTCTTTCAAGGACTGTGCTAGGTTCTCTTCATTTTTATTTTTGTCTTCAATCTCCTTGTTCATCTTCATCATGATAGATTACATCTCATGCTTTAGGACTGTATTATCTTTGGTAAGCTTTTCAGATTCTTCTATCTTTTCTTTCAAGGCTTGACTGAGTTGTTCTTCTTCAACACTCTTACTATCACTCTACTTGATCTGATCATAGAGTTCCTTTATTTTCTCTCTAGACTTATTAATTTTTTCTTTCAGAGACTCAATGAATTTCTCAGCATCTGAGAGGTTTTCTTGCAATTTTTGAACTTCATCCTTTGACTAATCAAGATCATCCAGGGCCACCAAAATCTATTGTTGAAGACTGCTTGAATCCATTGAAACACCTTCCAAGATCTCCTCAAGTGATTAGACTTCTTTTACAGGAACTAGCTCTGATACCAATTGTTGGAAACAAGCTACACTAAGAGGGTGGGGTGAATTAGTGTTGTGCAAAAATTAACTTTATAAAACTTTATCTTTAGAGCATTAACAACATTCAACCAAAATGCATAAACATGAAGAAAATGATCACAACACCATAACACAAGGATTTTTATGTGGAAACCTTGTTAGGGGAAAAACCATGGTGGATGGCCAATCCACAAGTTAATCTGAGTATACTAAAATGAAGTTTACAATAAGGGGAATGCTCTTGCATTCAGGAACACTACTTAGAGCTTACTGGTCAAAGGGAAGGCTCACTACCTTACAAATAAAATCAGATTAAAACCATCTGAGAGTTTGAACTGAGAAAGATAGTATCTGTAAATTCTTGATTATAGTTCCAGTTAAGTACAATAATAGATCTTTTGCCTTACAGATTGATTATGCATTTCTGCTTTGTTTTGTTCATACTTGTAATAAAAATTCTCTATGTGCAAGTGAAACTGTGCTTTATTGCTCTTTTTCTCTTCTCTAAATCTCAATTTGCATCAATACACAACTCATACATCATGCAAACAGATATAGATGATCTTATATATATATATATATATATCTGCAACATAGAATTCAATTACGCTTTGTCGGCTTACATAGAACACAAAAATAATTACCACCATTGGCTAGATCCTTAATTAAATCTTTATGTGCATCCTCCAAAGTTGGTTAAGACATAGAGGGGACCCAAACAAATATGTACAAACACAAAAATACTTAACCAATTGCTTCTCATACATTTGCAACATAATACATTCATGAAGCCAGCTCCAATACAAGAAAAACTGGGAATAAGCCAACCGGATCTTCTAACTTCCACACGAATTGATGCGAGCTACTGTGCTTCATAAGTAACAAATATATTATACCAAAAACCATTTCCTAAGATGAACAACACAAAATAATAACATGAAATCTTCATATAGATTGATGAACACTATGCTATCGGATACTCAGTTCTTCCTGATTAAGCTTCAATCTATCTGTCGGTGTGATCGAATGATAGTGTGCATATTTGATCATCAATTAGAGTTGCCATCAATGACAACATCAAGTGATACTACAGTGTCTCTTTCCAATAGAAAATACATCAAAGAAGAAAAATATTGAAATTTGGAATCTTTTGAATCTTTTTATAGAAAGTTAAGGGAAAAAATCCTCAAGCATTCAACTTGAAATTCCAAAGAACTATTAATGTGGTTAGAATATAATGAGAAATATAATCAAATTTCTAGTATATATGAAAACAAATAAAATTTATTTTATACCATCTTCATATCCAGTAACAATTTTTCGTCTATAACTTGAGTTTGTAAGTTGATTTTGGTAGTTCATAGTGATGCTTGAATTTATGTGTATAGTTTGACATTTTGTGTTATATAAGATATTTACAAAAAAAAAAACTATAGAATTTTACTTTGATATTTTTAGATTGGATTTTGGATGTCTGCATGAGAAGGAAATGACCAAAAATAGATAGGAATTTATGGTATAGTTGCTAGAGAATTTACATCATATAGAAAAAATAGTCATTTATAGTGTAACTAAAAACATATAAGAATTTACAGTGGGTAGAGAATTTACATCCTAAAGAATAGATATGCATGTATAGTGGCTACACCATTGAAATCATATATAAAAAATTGGTATTAAAAGTAAACTTAAAACCCCATATATGCACTTACAATTTAGTGGCTACAACATTTACATCCTATAGAATAGATGTATGCATTAACAATTTAAATAGATAGTGTCATATATGCAACAAATAGAAATTTATAAAATAACATTTACATCATACAAAAGAGATGTCTATTAACAATTTAGAATAGATAGGAATAAACAATATAACTAAAAGTTCTCCATATACTTACAATACAATGGCTACAACATTTACACCTTATAGAATAGATAGAAAATAGTAGTATAAAATATATAGCAGGATATACACAACATGCATGCATTTAAAGAACCCCATTTACATCATATAGAAGAGATGAGAATTAGTAGTTTAGAACAAATAGGAATTAATAATATAACTAAACACCTCATATATGCACTTATAGTATAGTGGTTACAACCTTTACATAATAAAAAATAGATGTGCACATTAATAATATATATCATATAGGCATTAATAGTATAAAATAGATAGGCATGAAAAGTAAAACTAAAAACCTCATATAAGCACTTACAATAAAGTGGGTAAAAAAATCATATCCTATAAAATAGATGGGCATGAATGGTATAGAACTGTAATGGAGTGAATTAAAATCCCTATGAAAATTCCACATTTACACTACCTCCTACCTTAGAGAATTAAATCTAATAATGCAATTCATATTTTTTCCATCTTTCCTTATCCAATTAGAAAATGTTTTATGTCTTGGTGGGGGATATTTTGTTGGGGAATCTACCATGACGCATAGATGTCTACATAATGCATTGTCATCCTGACAAGATTCTCGCCTCTAGAATCCACAAAGGCATTACACTCCTCCATTGGATGTGAAGTGTAACATCTCCTGCCCTTTGAACTGACTTTGAATGGCTCTTTTGCCTCTATTTTTATTTCAAATGGCTATCTCATTCTTTCTTTATTCTTCTTGATCTTCTTCATATTCCTCTTGATCATTCTCACTATCTACACACTTCTACACTCACTTTCAACTCCTTCAAGCTCCACCACCTCCATGGAAGCTACAAAATGTGTGTGTTGTTGGCTCACTCTCTTCATTGCTATGGAAACATTGATCTTTGAAGGCTTGAACTCTCACTCCTTCCTCCATTTACCTTGAGTGCACTTGGTTGAGAAGGTGATATCCTTCCATTTCCCATTCACTTTTCATTATCATATTGATATGGTAACATATCGTGTTTTCTTATTGCCTGGTTTTAGAACCCAAAATTTTCATTCAAAACCCTAACATTTTCCCAAAATTTCATCAAAAACTTAAGCGATTTGACCATTTTAAACCTCTCATTTTCCTATCTTTTCATGAAAAAATGATTCACTACCTTTTAAAATAAGCTTATAACCTTTACCGCTGCCTTTATATTCATTTTTATATCACTTAACTCTTTACCGCGGCCTCCAACAATGGGCCTATAGTATGGCGGTAGTGGTTAGCAGGCAAGCATTAAGTGCTTACCGCACCATCGCACGTGGTCTAAACATAGACCATGGGGTTGCGGTGGGTGGTAAGTCACTAGCGCGGTTAATAGTCTGATAAGTGGCAGGGTGGCTATCGCAATACCGTGGAGGGCTCCAAGGGAGACTGTAGTGATCACGATGAGTAGAGATAACAGAGAAGGTCATGGAAAGAGCAGTCACCGCGATACCGCGGCCGGTCAAATAGTTGACCATGGTAGAGAGGTAGGCATAAAAGGAGATTTCGCAGAAATAAATAAATGAAATGTACAAAGCGGTGAATGTAATAAAAGCCACATGAATTGAAATATGAAGGTCGTCAAAGTATTAAAACAAAATCAAATGCAAACTTATGTAAAAATATTTAATTTGCCAAGAGGCAACTCAATTAAATATTTTAATCGCTATCAAGGAATGTAAATGGTTTTGCTGGTTAAATGAAGAGTTGTGACTCTTCGAATGCATGGTATAAATATTTTGTAAAAATCAGTTGTAAAGGGGGGAGAGAGTAGTTAGTTGAGAGGGGAGTTATATTTTTCCCGACAAGGGACTGGGATGGAAATCATGTACAAACCATTTGTGAAACAGATCAACGGAGAGATTATTTTAAATTGTTGAAACCTTCCTGTTTTTAATTGTTGTGTTGCAATAATATATATTTCTTATCTAATTGTCTCCAACTTGAAGTCCTTTGATCATTTAAATCAATATATAAAGAATATGTTTGATTCATTTGTGTGATTTTTATTTGCTAGTATCTGCAAGCCAAAATTAAATTCCTTCAAGTAAGTCACAGTGATTTAGGATTTCTTTTGGATTGTTGAAGTAGAATTTGATAAGAAAACATTCCAGCCTTATTTATGCAAGTCATAAATCAATGAAGTTTCATGCCAGTCATATAGTTTCATTTTAAAGTGCCTAACAATTTGAATTAAGACAAAGAGGGAAATACATTCAATTCTTAATATTCTTGACTCCATTGCCCATGTGGATAGAAGGCACTGATCTACCACAACCCAGAGATACAAATTCATATCAAACAATTTATTCAAAAACCTTTCATTTGTGCAGTAGGAGTAGGAGTAGTTGTAGTAATTTTATCTATCCACTACCCATTTCCATCCTAGATAGATTGATCAACCAAGAAACACTTTTAAATCTGCATCATTCATTAGGTACACCCACCTTGGTCTAGCAGAGCCCTAAGAGTAGAAGATACAATTGCATCGATTGGCCTTGTACATTGGCCAAAAGCGTTGTGAGAGCTTGGCAGCCTCTTGTGGTTCAAACCTGCGTTTTTGAGAACCAACAGTTTGGCGACTTTGCTAGGGACTACTCAAGAAGATTTTCAGCCTTTCCATTTATAGAGTCAACAAAGTTTCACATTTTTTTTTTTTGGAGATTCCGCTGGGGCAAACCAAATCAATATCATAATCCTTTTCATTTTCCTACTTTTGGAAAAGTAGGTGGCGACTCTGTTTTAATTTGATATATAATGCATGGATGTTGTGGAGCAGTAACATTTTGTCAAGATGTTAGGAGTGGGGAGAAGACAACAGTCAATAAGAGAGTTGAAAGAATTGAGACAACAAAGGTTGCAATTGGACCAACAGATGCTACAAGTGAACCAACAATTGCTGCAATTGGGAGTCAAAAGTGTTCCAAATACATTACCGAATGGGTCATCATGTAGTAAGAACGAAGACACAAATGCCAGGAGATCTTGGACACCAAAAACACCACATGGTGCAACTAAAAACTCTGGAAACAAAGGTAATGTACTTTATTCACAACAAAGTACTTTTGATGAGTATATTCAAATTGAAGAGAGAGGCAAAAATATTGTGGATGCCTTTTTTGACATAAGGAGATATAAGGGAGAAGATGTAAACTCTCTGTACAATAGGATGAAAAACATTTTTATGCAATTACCTTCTCATTTTAGGCCAGCAAGACCCACATTTGTTGCACAACTTCTAAGAGCATCAGAGCCTGAATCAGTTTATTGGCCAGAATCATCAAAATAGTGTGCCTTGGATGCGGTGAATAAAATTATTGATTCCATACTTGGGATGAGTTATGTGGATACCACCAACAGTGCTTTAGAGGTTGCATTAGAAAATAATATCATGTTGTCTAACAATGAAGATGTGGAGAGTTTCTCTTGCATAACAAATTGTGAGTCAAATTGTGAAGATGAAATAGTGGATGTTGATCTTCAACAGGATGATTTTTGCAGTTATTATGAAGATCAAGAAGAGGTTGGAGACATGGTTGAAGATATGGAAGCAGAGACCTGTTCACTCAGCAGTGAGCAAGTTTCAGATTTGTTAACTCTGGAATACCAGAAGTATGCACATGAAGATGATTCCAAAGTTTTGGTTCCAGCCTACATTTGTTTTGACAGTGAAAGTAATAATTCATATGACCCCATGTGTATCTCTCACAATGATGAAATTTTTGAGGCTCATCATGAATATTTTTTGCCTGCAAGAAAAGGATACTGGTTTGTGTATCATTGATGAGGAGTGTTCAAATTTTATTGATTCAAGTATGTATAAAGAATATTGTATGCATCAAATGTGTGTGTCAATTCCAACTGGTGATAGGAAACCAATGGAAAGTGATTTGATTGTTTTAGAAAATATTGATGAGTTAAAAAAATTTGGTTCCCATAAGGAGTATTCAGATTTTTCAGGTCCCAGTACAATTGCTTGAACATTCAGCAACACATGACAGTGAGCATGCCTATGAATGTTTTGTTGAAAGTGGATACATTTTGTATGCTGAGGGTGACAAAGATTTATTATATGATGCACTGCAGAGTGGTATGTGTTAGGCTGAATACAATGCTTTCCTAAAGGTTTTAAATGACAATGCATGTTACAGGGCAGGTGGAATGGACAGTTTCAAAAGAAATCTGATGACCTTTATTTAGAATAAAGTCTATGATAGAGGAAAGTGTAGGTTTATTCTTTTTGGGTGGCCTGGGGCCATCCTTTATGGTTTGATTTTTGAACCATAGCTGACATAGAGGATTAGGGATTGCCAGTGCATGGACAATTCCTAACAAACCTCTTTAATCATTCTCTTTCATGCACAATATTTTTTGAAGGGTCTGGGTTTTCCAATACATGGACATTCTCATAAATTCCCTTTTTGAAAGATCCTTTTTCCATGTACATTATTCTAGGGTTTCCCATTCTCCATGCTCCATCTTTCATGTCCTTCATATGTTCATTCCCTCCATCTTCCATTGCCTTCATTTTTCATATCCTTTTCTTGGTCTCCTCTCCCAATATTTTGGATTCTTGCACTAATTGAAAAATCACTCATCCCCAATAGGAGCCACTATTAGAACCCAAAATTTTCATTCAAAACCCAAGCATTTTTCCAAAATTTCATGAAAAACTTAAGCAATTTTCCCATTTTAAACCTCTCATTTTCTTATATTTTCATCAAAAAATGATTCACTACCTTTTAAAATAAGATTATAACCTTTACCGCTGCCTTTATATTCATTTTTATATCACTTACCGCTTTACCACGACCTCCCACAATGGGCCTGCGGTATGGCGGTAATAGTTAGTAGGTAGGCATACAGTGCATATCCTACCACCGCACGCGGTCTAAACATAGACCGCAGGGTTGTGGTGGGCGGTAAGTCACCGACGTGGTTAACAATCTGATAAGTGGCAGGGTGGCTACCACAATACCGCAGTGATCCCAGTGAGCAGAGATAACAATGAAGGTCGTGGAAAGAGAAGTCACCGCGATACCACATCCGGTCAAACAGTTGACCGCGGTAGAGCGGTAGGCGTAAAGGGAGATTTCGCAAAAATAAATAAATGAAATGTATAGAGCAGTGAATGTAATAAAAGCCACGTGAATTGAAATATGAAGGCCGACAAAGTATTAAAACAAAATCAAATGCAGACTTATGTAAAAATATTTAATTTGCCAAGAGGAAACTCAATTAAATATTTTAATTATTGTCAAGGAATATAAACGGTTTTGTTGGTTAAATGAACAGTTGTGACTCTTCGAACGCATGGTATAAATCTTTTATAAAAATCAGCTGTAAAGGGGGGAAAGAGTAGTTACTTTGGGGGGGGGAAGTTAGATTTTTCCCGAAAAGGGACTGGGATGGAAATCATGTACAAACCATTTGTGAAACAGATCAATGGAGAGATTATTTTGAATTGTTGAAACCTTCCTGTTTTTAATTGTTGTGTTGCAATAATATATATTTCTTATCTAATTGTCTCCAACTTGAAGTCCTTTGATCATTTAAATCAATATATCAAGAATATGTTTGATTCATTTGTGTGATTTTTATTTGCTGGTATCTGCAAGCCAGAATTAAATTCCTTCAAGTAAGTCACAGTGATTTAGGATTCCTTTTGGATTGTTGAAGTAGAATTTGATAAGAGAACATTCCAGCCTTATTTATGCAAGTCATAAATCAATGAAGTTTTATGCCAGTCATATAGTTTCATTTTTAAAGTGCCTAACAATTTGAATTAAGACAAAGAGGTAAATACATTCAATTCTTAATATTCTTGACTTCATTGCCCATGTGGATAGAAGGCACTGATCTGCCACAACCCAGAGATACAAATTCATATCAAACAATTTATTCAAAAACCTTTCATTTGTGCAGTAGGAGTAGGAGTAGTTGTAGTAATTTTATCTATCCACTACCCATTGCCATCGTGGATAGTTTGATCAACCAAGAAACACTTTCAAATCTCCATCATTCATTAGGTACACCCGCTTTGGTCTTGTAGAGCCTTAAGAGTAGAAGGTACAATTGCATCGATTGGCCTTGTACGTTGGCCAAAAGCGTTGTGAGAGCTTGGCAGCCTCTCGTGGTTCAAACCTGCATTTTTGAGAACTGTGAACCCCTAAACCTGCAAGTGCACAAAGACATCAAACAATGTTAGTGTTAGATCAAAATGCATGCAAATATTTGAAGGATTCCCCATGAAATCCACCTATTTAAGCTAAAATTAGGAAATGAAGAACAAAACTCAAATATAAAAGAAAGTAAATCCTAATTAAGCCAATAGTATGATGATATTATGGGGGAATTGGTGCCAACGATGTGTTGCAATTGGCCCTTTCCCAATTCCTATGGTTGCAATATGGATTGATTGAGTAAATGGTCAAATCTCCAAAGAGATTTGAGCATAACCTTGTTGCAATGTATGAAAATGGTGAATGCTTGGATGGAAAGGGCAAATTTAGCTCTCAATGTGAAGAGAGTAAATTTGGATATGAATTGTGTATGATGATGGATTTGAGTATAGTAAGTCTACTCAAATTGTGGATGTTGAATGAGAGGAAGAGTCTCTCATTTATAGATTTCAATCTTGGAAGAATGAGTGAAAATAAGCAATGTGGAATCATTCAACATCCAATGGCCAAGTGCCATTTGTCAAAATGTGAATGGTTGAGGAATGAGCACATTTTGGTCAATGTGCATGATAAATGCCATTGGATTCAAATTTGAATTTTGAATGTGACATGTGAGAGGGAAAGAGAAATGGAGTTAATGTCAGTTGGCTCAATGCAAAGGACATGTAAGAGGCTTTGAATGCCTTGTTGGAAGGACCAAGTCCACTTGACCTTTTTGAATTCAAATGAGAGAATATTCCCTTTTGATGCTTTGTTGAGAGAAAATAGGCAATTAAATAAATCAAAGTAATTGATTTATTGTGCAACTTGCATTCTCTAGAAGATTTTAGTGATAGGGATTAACTTAATCAGGAATTTGATTAATTTAATGGGGAATTAGGAGATGTGACAATTTAGACTTAAATTTATGAATTGATTTAAATCAAATTGAGAGAAAATGATTAATTAAATAAATGATTTTGATTTATTTAACTAAGGAGGAATATGTTAGATTAAATTAAATAATGCTTTAATTTATTCAATTTAATAAGAGGACTTTAGAGATTTAATTTAAATCAAATGAATTATTTAAATGAATAGAGAAAGATGATTAATTAAATTAAATTGATTAATTTAATCACCAGAGGAGAAAGACCTAATTAAATAAATAATGATTTATTTAATTAAGGGATGAAAGGTGTTGATAAGCCGAGAGTATGATTTCGGAGGAAATGTCACTAGTAATCAGGATCAAGTGTGTCGGATTGAGAATGTACATTTTCCATGTTTACATTTTGCCCCTCTTTGAAGCAATGTACTTGTTGCATTGATTCAAAGAATAAACTATTGTGATCAAAGTTCAAAATTTCTTGATTTTTCAGATGCCCCACTATTGCCCCAACAGAAGGATTACGCTGGTATATTGCCCCCTCGAGAGATCGAGCGGAAATGTTTAATTTTCCGATTGAGATCGCGATAAAATGCGAGAGGAGTGGTTCTATTGATCAGAGGACGTAAGATAATTCTTTGATGTAGACAATTCTGATGATGTATAGACAGTCATCGGCCATGGGTAGCCTCATGTATATTTTGATACAAAACACCTAATTTTAGATAGAAATGTTAGTAGAGATAGAAGAATAAGAAGAATAAGATGGATGGAAGGAGGATCCACACAAGTTCACATTATTACCGATGATGATGATTTACATTGCTAGGAGTTGGGATTTTCAAAGGGCTAATTGTTTTATGTTTGATAACACACATTGGTAAAATGCATCAAGGTATAAAGGACCAGGATGGCGTTGTCCCTAGTGTGATGGAATTTATCTCGTTAATCAGATAGGAGTGCTCTTGTTCACACTCAACATACGTACTTCGTTTAGGATATAGTTTAGACATTCTAAATATCTCAGGCCAAAACACAAGAAAGCAATCTTTCATATGTGGTCAACAAGATACCTAAAACATCCTCCCTACAAACCAAACAAAACATGCATGACTAAGTTATTTTACAAGAGTATCCAACAAGCATAGTAGATAAAAAGATAATGATCCTTGCCCCATTCCTTTCTCTCTAAACCTATTTTGTTTAGGCATCATCGAGAGGTCCTTGGAATGAGCGCAAAATAAGATAAGTCTAAAAAGACCAAGATAAAGTAAACAAACAAGCTAATGTTCTTCGTATCGCTAGCCAAGGCTAAACTACTGTGAGGTACCTGATGCTTATGTCCATTGTGGGAAAGCTTCATCCTAGGACATGTAGTGATCAGGGTTTTGGTGGGACTGATTGGGTGATAAGCTATTGATACTCTGAGTTGACCAACTTGCTTGCTTACTGACTTAGACTTGAGACTTCCGATAATTAGAGTGTTCACTTTGGAACCTGCTAAACTTGCTTCTGATTGACTCACCAAAGGGTGACAATGATGATTGCTTTATTATGAGTGATGACAATCACAGGTGAAAGCGAGATGAAATGGATGCACCATTTTGGATTTTCCAATATTTTGAGGTTGTTTTTGGTATTTTGATATTTTTCAATGTTTTTGGACTTTGTGTCTCAGGTGCCGATCAAGGATGGCCTTGCCTATGTTTAAGCTCAGAGATGACGTAGTTCGGACAACAAAAAACTGACTTGATGATAAGATGGACAAACAGATTGCTATTTTATTGCTTAAAGGACTGACTTAAGATGCAGACTAGATGGGCAAACGGATTGCCAATGCGACGGACGCCTAAGGGACTAACCCTAGATTCAAACTAGATGGGAAAATGGATTGCCAATGTGACGGATGCCTAAGGGACTGACCCTAGATAAAGACTAGATGGGCAAACAGATTGCCAATGTGACATATGCCTAAAGGACTGACCTAACCATCTCGGGGGATGATCAAAGATCAACCTTGCCTATTTTCAAGCTCATAAAAGACGTAGTTCGACAAGGTGAAAAAAACTAATACGACTCTATGATGAATTTTTTGAATTTTTTTTTATATTTCGACATGTTTTTGGATTTTTGAATGATTTGGATGTTTTTGAGTTTTTTGCATGATTTTGACGATTTGGATATGAATACGTGATGATATCAATGCTCTGTTTTGGGATTTTGTTGAAAACCAAGCTTAATGTTGATCAATCAAATTGATGGATTGATAGTTTGACTAAGTGTGTTAAGTCAAACAAAAGTGATAATGTATTTGTAAAATCTAGGAAGTTGTGTTATCCTAGAATAAACTTGTACATAAGCGGATGGTTTGACTAAGTGTGTTAATTCAAACGAGGCAATTGTGGATTTGATAATTTGGCTAAGTGTGTTAAGCCAAAAAAAGATGATAACAAATTTGTAGACCCAAGGAAGTTGTGTTATTCTAGCGCCAAAATGTGAACCCCTAAACTTTCAAGTGCACAAAGATGTCAAACATTGTTAGTGTTAGATCAAAATGCATGCAAAGATTTGAAGGATTCCCCATGAAATCCACCTATTTAAGCTAAAATTAGGAAATGAAGAACAAAACTCGAATATAAAAGAAAGTAAATCCTAATTAAGCCAATAGTATGATGATCTTATGGGGGAATTGGTGCCAATGATGTGTTGCAATTGGCCCTTTCCCAATTCCTATGGTTACAATGTGGATTGATTGAGTAAATGGTCAAATCTCCAAAGAGATTTGAGCATAACCTTGTTGCAATGTATGAAAATGGTTAATGCTTGGATGGAAAGGGCAAAATTAGCTCTCAGTGTGAAGAGAGTAACTTTGCATATGAATTGTGTATGATGATGGATTTGAGTATAGTAAGTCTACTCAAATTGTGGATGTTGAATGAGAGAAAGAGTCTCTCATTTATAGATTTCAATCTTGGAAGAATGAGTGAAAATAAGCAATGTGGGATCATTCAACATCCAATGGCCAAGTGCCATTTGTCAAGATGTGAATGGTTGAGGAATGAGCACATGTTGGTCAATGTGCATGATAAATGCCATTGGATTAAAATTTGAATTTTGAATGTGACATGTGAGAGGGAAAGAGAAATGGATTTAATGTCACTTGGCTCAATGCAAAGGACATGTAAGATGCTTTGAATGCCTTGTTGGAAGGACCAAGCCCACTTGACCTTTTTGAATTCAAATGAGAGAATATTCCCTTTCGATGCTTTGTTGAGAGAAAATAGGCAATTAAATAAATCAAAGTAATTGATTTATTGTGCAACTTGCATTCTCTAGAAGATTTTAGTGATAGGGATTAACTTAATCAAGGATTTGATTAATTTAATGAGGAATTAGGAGATGTGACAATTTAGACTTAAATTGATGAATTGATTTAAATCAAATTGAGAGGAAATGATTAATTAAATAAATGATTTTGATTTATTTAACTAAGGAGGAATATGTTAGATTAAATTAAATAATGATTTAATTTATTCAATTTAATAAGAGGACTTTAGAGATTTAATTTAAATAAATTGAATTATTTAAATGAACATAGAAAGATGATTAATTAAATTAAATTGATTAATTTAATCACCAGAGGAGAAAGACCTAATTAAATAAATAATGATTTATTTAATTAAGGGATGAAAGGTGTTGATAAGCCGAGAGTATGATTTCAGAGGAAATGTCGCTAGTAATCAGGATCAAGTGTGTTGGATTGAGAATGTACATTTTCCATGTCTACAAGAACCAACACCTAGTATCTATATTTCTACATACTCTCCTTTATCATATTTCATCAATCATTTCTATTTGGTTGTCCATGGAGGTGGAAACACCAAATTAGGGGACTAACTAAGGAAATCCTCTAAACATAGCCCCAACATTTTACTGTCTTTTGTGTGTTGGTTCTCCTTGAGGTGAAAATCTTGAAGATATCAACTCGTGGGTAGGAAGGTGCACTTTCCTTTCCCTTCTTTGTAAATTCATAGATTAGAAATTAAGTTAAAGTATTCTTCTTTATATTCTATCATTTTTTCAATTTCCATTTCCATTACTATAGTAAAACTCACCAGCTAGGTTGTTAGTAGGTTTTTTGGTATTTTAGGCTATACCTTGCACTTTATTTCTATACGTATACTAGTGCACTAGTGAGATGTCAGCATGTCGTGATGGATTCCATGTCTTGCATTCTATTCCTTTGCTATTAAGTTTCTTGAGTTGCAGTCTGGACTCCAAAAAGATACTCACCTAGATTCCTAAGCATTCAGTCTTGTAGAAGGATAGCATCAACTGGGTTGATCTTCCTTGTCAGTCTCTAAATTTTGAACTCTCCTAAAATATTTTGTTAGCTTGAGGTAGATCAGGGCAGTAGACTCTCCCGTGACCTGAATTCCTAAGTAGTCAATCCCCCTCCTCTATATTTTGGTGAACCTAAAGTGAACTATTTTTGTTTCATTTCATAGTGGTGAAGGAATGTTCTCTCATGTTCTAGGTGTGTTGTAGGTGTGTGTGTTGCAGGGCGCATAGCCTTGTAACCCAACTTACAACCCCTAGTGGTGTAGTTATATGGATCCCTAAACATTGTGAAGTGGATTATAAAATAGGTCACTATATGACTGTCAGACCTTTGGGGTATCCTTTGGAAGTCCTTTTCAGAGTACGTAAAGATGGCCTATTTTATGTATGTTCTGATTCCTTGTGCACAACCTGTGAATGGATCACTTGTTATAACCCTTATATTGCAAGACTTTCCTATGAATGTGAATAGAGAACCCTCTCCTCTATATATTCCCAATTCTATCAACAAGAACACCGTGACTGAAATTCTCATTGATCCTACATTCCAAGTTAATGTTTTTGTTATCTACTAAAATTGCAACCTGTTGAATATGAAATTTGACAATCCAGTGAAACATGGGAAGACCTCTAAAGTTGTGGGTATCTTGTAAACAAAGGTAAAACTTTATAGAAGGTTAGCTTCCTCTAGTTTCACCTAAAACTATTGATTTATTGGGAAAAGAAGTAAGAAGGAGTACATAAACTAAAAATACTACTCCTAAGGTGATACACCAAATTGAACTTGAACATAAATCTCAAATTATAAACACTTGTTCACAGTGACAAAAAATTTAACTTGCACAACTTACTAATGTGTGTGCATAAATATTTCACAAGGAGGTCCTAATGCTGAAACTTTCAGGAGGAAGGAACTTTCACAGCTAAAAGTTATTTGCAATTTTTACATAGATTATGACCTGCATAAACAAACTCTTTCATAAAGGTGCTAAACATCAGACAAAGCTATGAGGAAATAAACAATACCTCACAAATAACTTGATCAAATCACTTGGGTGCACACAATGAAGCAAAAAAACAAGTGAGAAAAAATCCAAATCATTGATAATCAAGGTTTCCACTATTATTCATGTCCAAAATAGTGAATTACAAAGCACAATCCTTTCTCCAAAGGACTCAAAAAGGTCATAGAGCAGAAAAAGAACAAGTAAGAACTACTTGCAAATGAGTCACACAAGTGACTATATCCAACTCCCAACAAGACTCCGTCAAAAAAGGATCTAGAAACTTCATTTTCATATGTCTCTAAAAAGCCTAAAATATAGCAACTAGATCTCCTCCAAATGAGTTCCAATGTGTGGAAAAAGTCAAGTTTAACTATGTCAAACATTAAGGCAAGCAAAAAATGCTCCAAGATTCTCTCCAAAGTCACAACTGGTTCAAAACAAACCCCTATATGCTTGGCACATGTTTGCAAATTGATTCTTAACTCCCCATAGATGCTCTCCACATGTTTGCAAAAGCAACAAATCTTAGCTAAGTCATTCAAAACATTTACAAGCCATCATAATTTTACTTTGCACTTAAAATAACACTTATAATTAAGTGATTTATAAATCATCACTTAACTAAAGTGTTTTACATTTATAATCAATGTAAAAAATAAAAGCAAGGGTCGACCCACATGCAAAAAACAAGGCAAAAGATATAATTTTTGAGACTTTTATGCAAATAGCATATGCAAGGTGGCAATTAAAGTTCACTAGGAAGAAAAAAGAGGCATGAGCAATTAGTTTTACAAAAAAAATTGAATAAAAGGAAAAAAATTCCTTCAGTGATAAATAGGCGAAGCTAGGGTTAGAAACCCTAGCAACAAAACTGACCAAAATATATCTCAAAGCATTTCATTTTTTTATCTTGCAAAAATCTAGGGTCTTCTAGCTACTAGTCTATGGTTTCTGAAGGTCTTCCATGGCAGATTTCTAAACTTACAGAGGAATCATCACCCATTCTCTGGAAAAACATTCACGAAAAGCTTATGGTAAGTCTTCAAAAGGCATATTCTATAGTTTTATTGCATTTCCTAAAGAAAAAATTGCTTGAACTCGAGCATTCTTTGCACATAAAATAATAAAAATAATTCTCTTCAGTATTTTTTCTCATTTTGTAGAAAAAATTGCATACTCGAGCTCTATTTTTTTGTCCTTGGCTTTTTGAGTCCCACATTTATTGCAAATAAAAAGTTCCTCTAAGATTCTATGGCCGCTCTAGGTTTTGGTTATGTGCTTCTTTATTTTCTGTAGCGGCCAAAAGTGTCATAATCACCTTTACTTGATAAGGTTGGGAAAAATTATAATATGACTGATATTTCATGAAAGGGCGGGCAATCAAAACAAGAGCTCTCAACCAATTGTAAATCAAAAGTGCTTTGTTTGTTTGCCTTTGTTAATGGACATGATTGTATCTTGTTTGCACTCTTTCTAAAAGTTTGTTCATGCAACAGAGGCTCCAAAACTCTCTTTTCCCTCTGTGTAGCTTGTGACTCCATAATTTCTCATCATGGTCACGGCCTCAAAATACTTGCATATTTGGGTTTTTTCTTACCCCTCATGTTGTATCTCCTGTCATGTTCTTCATTACTCTAAACTGATTATGCTTCCATTTCTTGTTGAAAATTAAAAAACTCCTCTACATAAGCTTGATGGATTTCATGGGTATCCTTAGGTACATTTAATATCTGAAAAGGTTTTCTTACGTGGTATTCTACATTCATAGATAGAATTTGATCATACATGTCATGCTCATCCTTAAACTCTTTTAGTCACTAGCATTGTAATTGCATTACTATGGAGGTTGCTCCTTATAGTGAATTGTTGTATGTCACTGCACTTATTTCCATTGATATTGTTACCCTCGACTGGATAGAGCTATGAGTGTTAATTCTATCATCTGTGATATTCAATGCCCACTGAACATTTACTTTTTCATAAAAAGACTGCCCCTTATTCACTCTGGATACGTAAGATCTAACTCATATTTGTCATGCAATAGCATCATGCCACTACCTTCCATAAGGGGTCACTGTACTTATGATTGTCTATGGCATTTTTTCTTTTTCTTTATATCTCTTGTAGAAGTATTGCCCACTGTTATAGTGTAGAAACATTGTTGCTACTCTTGGGTAGAATCTTCTATCACTAATATTTTGATATAGGTTGCCTTCTGATGCTAGTTGTCATGGATTATGTTGCCCCAGTAGAATTACATTGGAAAAATATCTTTACTCAGTTTTCTATAGGCTTTCAATAATTGTAAGATAGTTCTTGAAAAACATGCTTTTGTTCTTCACTTTTATGAATCTACAGGAATCTATTATTTGTTTACTCATTTTCCTTTTAAATTCATAGAATAGAAATTGCTCATGCAGCCTATGGTTTTATTGACCATGACATGACTTATCATTCTCACCTATTGAATCATGCTTGTCTTTTGAATGAACAATAAATACAAATTTCTCATTAAAATGCAAGAAAGAAACATGATGCACAACACCTGTTTCTTATATGAATTACAGTTGCATTATCTTTGATTCACATTTTCTCTTATCAATTGACTTATCATGCACCTATTTACTTCAAAAAATGAAAATATCATTAAAGTATCTAGCTGCATCACTGTACCCATGATAGGTCCTGATAGCACTTAATGACTCTTGTTGTCTCATAACATCATGACTATCAAATACACATGTTTATATTGTACTTTGAAATCTATTTCGATCACTTGCATTGATACATGATGCAATCAGGGGAGGTCCTATAACAAAACTCAAGTCAAAATCACCCAACAACAACAATTCACAAGTCCCAATTCTCAAATTCTTCTCTTTTCACCAATTCAGCCTGATTCCTTGTAACATTGCCAATTCATTCAATCGGGTATTACCAGTCAATAAGATTCTTTCAGACCAATAATTGAACCATTTCAAGGACCCATCAGGGCACCTTTCAACATACCACATCTACACAACAAACCTCTATGGAACAATTTCTTCACAACCTTGATGTTGCATTAACTAGACCCAAAATTAGGCCTATTTTACAAAGGGACTCTACTTTAAACTTTCCCTTTCACTCAAAATTAAATTTGGCAGCAATACATATGTTTCAAAACCAAAGAATCCACAATCATTTGTTATAAGTTCATTCAACAAAGCATCAAATCCCAAAACCCTCTTTTCAATCCAAGAAACTAGGGTTTTCATGGAAATCACATTCCCAAACCTCAAACAAACCAGCCACCACCTCAAAAAATTCCAAAAACCTCTTCATATTCTTAATCAAACTAGAACCAATGCTTATCCAATCATTTTCTTACTTTGACATGTCAAAACCATTCAAATTCTCTTGGAAAACACTAATTTCCAGCCTATGACTTCATGCCCAACATACTTTTAGAACTCCCCTGCACTCTCACAAAATTCCCACACTAATTTATTAATTATTCATACCCATTCCTCAAATTAAAGTGGCCATAGTGAGAGGAATGGGTCAAAATTCCATTTTTATGACTTTCAAAACCTTAAATTTGTGTGTTTAGGCCAGTCCTAGAAAATTGACTATAAATAGCACCAATTTTGATGAGAGACCTTCAAAATAGATTCAAATGAAAGAATAAATAGTCCAATATACAATCCACCAAAAATTTGAATCAATGGAACACTGTATGGACTGTACAGTCACAACAAGTTATAGGAAAACCAGAAAATTGAGTTCTATTGAAATGTAATTCTCCAAAAGTGCTTCAACAACTTCTTCTCGAGTTCTACATGGATTTTTAAGAAGTTTCCAAGAAAACAAAACTATTTCAACTTCCTAAACTACCCTTTCAAATATCATGACCATTGGTCTTCTTAATTTTCCTTTTACAACATTTTTCAAACTTGCAATTTTGCACAATTTTGCAATTTTTCAACATTTTGCACATTTTGAATTCTTGACCACCTAAAAACCAATAAACCAAAAAAATGACTTATTACCATACCAAATGGTCTAAATGACCTTAATTTATTCCTATCACCTCAAAACTTCAAGTCCTACACATTAACTTCCTAAATGAACAAAACTTATTCAATGGTGCCCCTACACCATACACCCCCCCCCAACTTTAAAATTTTCCAAGTCTCTTGGAAAATATGTTGTATCTTGTCCTCCTTTGTATTCTTTAGATCTCTAACCTTAGGTTCACCTTGCCTTGTCTTTTCACTATTTTTGACATTCTTAATTTTGTGGGAGCCCATTTCACTCCACATGCTATGATCAGATGAAAAAAAATAGTAACAAAGATTTGACCTATACCTACACAAGAAGTAAACATGTAGATAAAATAATGAACTTATAATTTGATGAATATGGATGATGATCCTCTACTTTTTTGGTTTGAACTCAATGATGCTACAAAACCTCACTTCAATTCCTTATGATAGTACATTATATTTTTGATGAAATTGAATAGCTTATGATGAGAAAAAGTATTTGGAGCTCTAACACCAACTTTACTCAACTCTTGCAAGTATTCAGGAGCAATGGAGTAACCTTCTGGAGGACTCAGGATCTATCTGAAGAAGCAATAGATCAACGTCCATCCTCACCACCCAGGAAATGATGGATTCCTTTTCCTTTTATATGCTCTTCTTTTCATCAAATGTATAGTCTACCTTTTATATTGCATTGGATTTAATCCCATGACTTGTGTGGGATATTATACACTTGAAACTATCAATAAAATATAGTTTTATGCAAACACTTTTTACTCTTTCCTTATTTGTACACATTTGCAGTCCTTTAATAACTTCTTTATGTATATGGATTAACATAGCAGAGTAGAATGTACCTTTGTTTTGCCTTGTAAAAAAAATAACTTTAATTAGGTAAAATCAGGTAGCATTTTTGGTGACATTTGCTATATGTTTGCCTGCTAAACATGTTGACCAATTGTTTGAAGCCTATCCATTGGGCATAGAGTCAATAGAAACCTTGACAAGACTTGAAAATAGTCTTGAATATTACTACAACTCATCAGACTAGTAAATGACACCTTGGAAACTTATTCAGACACCAAAACTTTAGAATGAAAACTACCTAACTGTGTTGAACAACACTTAGGGAAATGAAACTGCAACTAAACCTACCCTACACTAATAGCAAAAAAAACTACTTAAACAAAACCATTTATAGTATGATTGAAGTAGCTTCCCTTTCTTCTCAATATACAATAACTTGCATGCTTAAGGAGAGCTAAGCAAAGATGGGACAGAGGAAAAATTTCAACAAGATGACGCACTGCCCCTTGAAAGGGAGAAACAAGTCCATTTACCTAATCAAACTGATCATATGTATTATTGTTCAAATGAGGATAAGTGAGTTGTACATACTCTTGTTCAACTACAAATGCATCCTTGATGTCATCTTTAGCCATAGTTTCATGCTTGGGTGCAAATTTGTCTATTGGTGCTTCAGTGGTCTTCATGTTGGTTAGATGCCTCATTGGACATCCTCTACAAAGAGTGAAATCAGAACTCCCATTGTTGGCTACTTGCTCATTCTTTGTTGTTCCCTTCATTTTCTGATTTTGATTATAAAGAAAATAATTTGAGAGCTTAGAAACAACAACATTACCTTCACCTTGAATGATAAGTTTCCATGTTGATTCTTCCTCCATGGTGAGTGGACAATCTTCTTCCACTAAGGTAGCTAACAACTCATCAAGGCTATCAAATCTCAGAAGGCTCTTAGGGATAGCTAACTCAAGTTCAAAATCATCAACATCACCCAAGGAAGCACACTCCAACTCAGGCTTGTCCTCTTCAATGAAGGAAGTAAAAATCTCAAACAATGAAGAAACCTCTTGAAACAAACCTTCATCTAATAAATCAGCTTCAAGCTCTATTGTACAGCAGAAAGGAAGCTCCTCCAACCAGCTAAGACCTTGCTAAGCAAGTTCATGAGAAATTTCCTGACTTGAGAGAATGAACTCCTCTCCATCATGACCATATTCCTTATGTTGCTCCAACACTTGTTTGAACTTTTGAACCTGTTGTTCTAGTTCAATATGACTATCAACTACTTCAATCTGGTTCGATTCCTTGTTAACCAACATTAAAAAAAATTGCTCAATAATTTATGTGCACACCTCTTCATAAAGCTCAAAATTTTCCTTTTCATCCATAACATGTTCAAAGATATCAAAGCTCATATCCTAAATAATGGTGCCAGGTTTAGTTATATACTCTTCTTTGTGGTGAAAAGCTCCATTGTCACACTAATTGTCATTAACCAACAACTGCTCAGATTGTTTGATGTCTTCTAGTTTTTCTAAAAATTATTCCTCATCAACAAAATAAGGAAGCTCATTAGATGTGAAGATCGACTCTTCCTTTTGGTCCCCATCCACTCTCCTTGCACTTTTTTGCTTCTCCTTGATGCTTGGGATTGTAAACACATGCTCTTCCAACTTAGAAATTTCATCATAGTTTTCCATGCTAGATACAACTGGCAAGGGAATTTGAAAGGGTTGTAAATGGGAGATAGGGGGCTGATCCTGCACATGTCCAGAATCTAGAAATGAAGAAGGAGCTCTTAAACTTATAACTTTGGAAATAGAATCCTTTTTAAAGGATTCAAGAGGGTTACTTTGTATGAAACTTGAGAGTTTAAACCTGAAGGCTTCCTCTTCAAAATTTTGTGCCTCCACCTCCCTTGCATGATCCTCCTCATGTTGCTTCATTTGTGCCTTTACCTGCAACTCATGAAGATAAGTTTGGTAAGCTAATTCTTCTTGCTACAAATCAAATTCTTGTTTCCTTTCGATATCCTGCAACTGCTTGGTCCAATCAAGCAATATGTTCTTGATATTTGCAATCTCCGGTCTCTCATCATTTTGGAGCTGATTTGGAAAATGATATTGCTGATTTGGCATAAAATGAGATTCTTGAGGTTGGTTATGGACATACACTAGTTTCCATGGAGTTTTTTCTTGGGTGGGTGGGTGGCAGGAATATGAAACTTGTTTATAACCTCTTGTAGGAAAGGTATTTTGACTAGAACCGGATATTTATTTAAACACCTTCATCATATGATGGGTTAAAGAACATATCAACACCTTGTTTTCTTGAAATCGGCAAATAATCTTTCCAAAGTCGCCAAGTGTGTAAAGAAAATACCTCCTAAAGGCTGAAACTTCTATTGTACACACCAAATAGCAGAAACAAAATCTATAAAAATGGAATGAGAAATATTTCACAATCCCTTCGGGCATGCAAAAAACATTTATCACCTAGATTTGCACCCTGTTGAATATTAAATTTGACAATCCAGTGAAACATGGGAAGACCTCTAAAGCTGTGGATAACTTGTAAACAGAGGTCAACCTTCGGAGAATTCTGACTTCCTCTGGTGTCACCTAAAACTATTGGTTTACTGGGAAAAGGGATAAGAAGGAGTACATAAACTAGAAATACTACTTTTAAGGTGATACACCAAACTAAACTTGAACATAAATCTCAAATTATAAACACTTGTTCACAGTGACAAAAATTTAAATTGCACGACTTACTCATGTGTGTTTCTGCATAAATATTTCACAAGGAGGTCCTAATGCTAAAAATTTCAGGAGGAAGGCAACTTCACAACTAGAATTTATTTGCAATTTTGACATAGATTATGACATGCATAAACAATCTCTTGCATAAAGGTGCTAAACATGAGACAAATTTATAATGAAATAAACAATAGCTCACAAATAATTTGATCAAATCACTTGGGTGCACACAATGAAGCAAAGAACAAGTAGGAAAAACTCCAAATCATTGATAATCAAGGTTTCCACTATTATTCATGTCCAAAATAGTGAGTCATAAAGCATTGTCTTTTCTCCAAAGGACTCAAAAAGGTCACAGAGCAGAAAAAGAACAAGTAAGAACTGCTTGCAAATGAGTCACACAAGTGACTATATCCAACTCCCAACAATACTCCATCAAAAAAGGATCTAGAAACTTCATTTTCATATGCCTCCAAAAATCCTAAAATCTAGCAACTAGATCTCCTCCAAATGAGCTCCAATGTGTGGAAAAAGTTAGGTTTGACTATGTCAAACATTAATGCAAGCAAAAAATGCTCCAAGATGCTCTCCAAAGTCACAACTAGGTCAAAAGAAACCCCTATATGCTTGGCACATGTTTGTAAACTGATTCTTAACTCCCCTTAGATTCTCTCCACATGTTTGCAAAAGCAACAAATCTTAGCTAAGTCGATCAAAACATTTACAAGCCATCATAATTTTACTTTTCACTTAAAATAGTACTTATAATTAAGTGATTTATAAATCATAACTTAACTAAAGTGTTTTACATTTATAATCAATGCAAAGAATAAAAGGAAGGGTTAACCCACATGCAAAAAACAAGGCAAAAGATATAAGTTTTGAGACTTTTATGCAAATAGCATATGCAAGGTGGCACTTAAAGTTTACTACGAAGGAAAAAGAGGCACAGGGTATTAGTTTTGCAAAAAAATTTAAATAAAAGGAAAAAAATTCCTTCAGTGATAAATAGGCGAAGCTAGGGTTAGAAACCCTAGCAACAAAACTAACCAAAAGATATCTCAAAGCATTTCATTTTTCTATCTTGCAAAAATCTAGAGTCTTTTAGCCGCTAGTCTAGGGTTTTTGAAGGTCTTCCATGGAAGATTTTTGAACTTTTAGAGGCATCATCACCCATTCTCTGGCAAAAAATTTACACAAAGCTTATGAAAAATCCTTCAAAAGGTATATTCTGTTGTTTTATTGTATTTCATGGAGAAAACATTGCTTGAACTCGAGCATTCTTTGCACAGAAAATAATAAAAATAATTGTGTTCAGCATTTTTTCTCATTTCTATAGAAAAACTACATACTCGACCTTTCATTTTTTCCTTGGCTTTTCTGAGTCCCACATTTCTTGCAAACAAAAAGAACCTTTGAGATTCTATGTCCGCTCTGATTTTTGGTTATTTGCTTCTTCATTTATTTATTTTGGTAACCTAGGGGTGTCCCCGTGACTCAGCCTAGATGTGCTTCTTCATTTTTTGTAGCAGTCAACAGTTTCATAATAACCTTTACTTGATAAGGTCGGGAAAAATTATAATATGACTGAGATTTCATGAAAGGGAGGGTAGTTGAAACAACAACTCTTAGCCAACTGCAAATCAAAAGTTCTTTGTTTGTTTTCCTTTGTGAATGGCCACGACTGTATCTTGTTTCCACTCTTTCTGAAAGTTTGTCCATGCCACAAAGGCTCGAAAACTCTATTTTCCCTCTATGTAGCTTGTGACTCCATAATTTTGCATCATGGTCGCAGCCTTAAAATACTTGCATATTTGGGTTTTAGCTTACCCCTCATGCCGTATCTCCTATCATGTTCTTCATTACTCTAAAATGATTATGCTTCCATTTCTTGTTGTAAATAACAAAACTCCTCTGCATAAGCTTGATGACTTCCATGGGTATCCTTGGGTACATTTAATATTTGAAAAGTTTTTCTTGCATGGTATTCTACATTCATAGATAGAATTTGATCATACATGCCATGGTCATCCTTAAACTCTTTTAGTCACTGGCACTATACTTGCATTATTATGGAGGATGCTCCTTATAGTGAATTGTGCTTTGTCACTGCACTTATTTGCATTGATATTGTTACCCTTGACTAGATAGATCTATGAGTTTTAAGTCTATCATATGTATATATTCAATGCCCATTAAACATTTACCTTTTCATAAAAAGACTGCCCCTTATTCACTCTAGCTACCTAATATCTAAATCATATTTGTCATGCAATAGTATCATGCAACTGCTTGCCATAAGGGGTCAATATACTTATAATTTTCTATGGCATTTTTTATTTTTCTTTATATCTCTTGTAGAAGTATTGCCCACTATTATAGTGTAAGAATAGTGTTGCTACTCTTGGGTAGAAGCTTTTGTTCCTAATATTTTGATATAGGATACCTTCTGATGCCAGTTGTCATGGATTATGTTGCCCTAGTAGAATTACATTGGAAAACTATCTTTACTCCGTTTGCTATAGGCTTTCAATAATTATAATATAGTTCTTGAAAAATATGCTTTTGTTCTTCGCTTGTATGAACCTATAGGAAATCTATTACCTATTTACTCATTTTCCTTTTAAATTCATAGAATAGAAATTTCTCATGCACCCTATGGCTTTAAGGACCATGACATGACTTATCATGCTCACCTATTGAATCATGCTTGTCCTTTGAATGAAGAATGAATGAAAATTTCTCATTAAAATGTAAGAAAGAAACATGCTGCACAACACTTTTTTCTTATATGCATTACAGTGGCATTATCTTTGATTCACATTTTCTCTTATCAATTGACTTATCATTCACCTATTTACTTCATTTAAAATGCAAAGATCATTAAATTATCTAGTTGCATCACTATACCCATGATAGCTCTTGATGGTACGTAATGATTCTTGATGTCTCATAACATGATGACTATTAGATACACATGTTTATACTATACTTTGCAATCTATTTCAATCACTTGCATTGATACATCCTTCATACTAGCTAAAAAAAGTGCATGTCACTTATGATAGTGACTAATAAATCACTATCACAAATGATGTGTGCTTGATTAAGTGAAACATACAGAGATAAATTACTTTCTATGCCTCTTTAAAGTACAATAATAAAGAATGTTGGGTTCAAGCCTTGTGGGATCCCATTTGACTCCACATGATGTGATTAGATGAAACAAAAATAGTAACAGAGATTTGACCTATACCTGCACAAGAAACAGACATGTTAGATAAAACAATGAACTCAAAATTTGATGAATATGGATGATGATCCTCTACTTTGTTGGTCTGAACTCAATGATACTGCAAAACCTCACTTCAATTCCTTATGATCTAGTAAATTATATTTTTGTTGAAATTGAATATCTTATGATGAGAAAAAGTATCTGGAGATCTAACACCAACTTTCCTCAACTCTTGCAGGCATTCAGGAGCAATGGACCAATCTTCTAGATGAATTGGGAGCTATTTGAAGATGCAACAAATCAATGTCCATCCTCACCACCCAGGGAATGATGGATTCCTTTTCATTTTATATGCTATTCTTTTCATCAAATGTATAGTCTACCTTTTGTATTGCATTGGAGTTAATCTTGTGGCTCGTGTGGGATATTATACACTTGAAACTATCAATAAAATACAATTTTATGAAAACACTTTTTACTCTTTCCTCAGTTGTACACATTTTCAGTCCTTTAATAACTTATTTATGGATATGGATTAACATAGCAGAGTACAATATACCTTTTTTTTCCCTGTAAAACAAACATAGCTTTAATCAGGTAAAATTAGGTAACAGTTATCATAGAGGAGATTATGCTAATAAAATTTCTACAGAAGGATGGGTATGATGAATCTAAGAGCACAATATGCACGCATGATGGGATTTTTGTCCCTCCCATTGGTCATATGACCCTTTCAGTCCTGGTAGGGCCCAAGACTGTGAATTCCTTTTTTGATATTATCCTAGAGTTTTACTTGTTCAAAGTGAAGCTAGGAATTCCATAGCTAGTCTCCATGAACACAGTCCCTTCGGTGATCCATAAATGTTTCAAGTTCTCTCATGAGGGATTCATGCACATTGCGCACAACACTAGGTATAAACCCCTGGTGTCACGTGGGGCCTATTCATTAGATCACTTTTGGCCTGCCCCTATTAGTCTATTTCCTCCAAGGATAGACCTATTATACGATAGTTATGTTAAATAAAAGAATTGGGGCATAACACCGAATGTTACCTACCCTCCTTCTCCTTATGTTATTTTAGTTAAGGCTTTTGTGATGATGCAACAATAGGTTTCATCTTCCTCTTCTCAAAAGGGGAAGGGGAATTTTTCTCACGCCTAGGATCCTTCCTCTTCTTTCCTTGTTTCATCTACTTCCACCTCTCACACTTCTTTGGTTCCTTCAATCTCTGATCGAATTCCTTGCTCAACAAATCCACAAATAATTTATTGGGGAGTCTAATGGTGTCCACCTAGCAAAAGGCCAAGTATCAGGTGTTTTACCTTCCTGTGTTACCCACGGTGCTTCTCCACATTATTTATGGTAAGGGGAAGATTCCTTGTGGAGTTTCCCCCACACCTTGGCCTCCACAACCTCCTAATGCTCCTATCCCTAGGGTGGTGAATGGGAAGAGGCTTGCTTATGAGGTTCTTGAGTCTACTTCTCCATAAATTGTTGATTTTTTTCTTGCATCTCTTCCTCCTAATGTTTCCCAGGAGTCACTCCCTCCATTGACAATGGCTATGATGGACACTCCCATGGAAAAATAAGAGCCTTTTTCTCCTCAAGATGCAACTTCCAACTCTCGTGAGCTTAAGAAATCAGCTTGTGCATGAGTGTAAGCACTAGAGAAAGGATTTGTCTATTGAGAAGGCTACCTCATGGAAGGAAAAAGAGGAGCCAACAACTCCTATTTTGGTATCTCTTGTTGTACCCCCCTCTTCTACCCCTTCTACTTCACTTCCCATCACTTCAATGTTTCTTTTGATTCCCCCCGTGAGCACAAATGAATCTCACACTAAAAGGGTGCAAGTTTTCATTACTCCCTCAGTTGATCCTCCTCTCTTGATATCGCTTCCGGATATTCCATTTTTTTCTAAGCCCATGGATATGTCAAATACCTCAGTGGTATCCACTATGATTTTGTCCTCTTCCTTCTCGCCTTCCACTTCTTCTATGGGGATCTTGCATCCTTTGATGAAGCGTAAGTTTTTGGATGACCCTGCTTCTAATGGGGGTTAGAAGAAGGGGTCACCTTCTTCGGGAGAGGGTTTTTATTTGGCTTGCACCATACTTGTGATAGAGGCAGCCTCAACATCCCTCGAGCTTGTTACTACCCTTGAGTCTTTCGGTGAGGTTGGTAGTGGATCGTGGGAACCTTCTTCTTCACCCACTCAGTTGACACATGGAACTCTTATCAAGTGCATGTTCAACTTAGTGGATGATGTATCAGTGATTTGTCATCAATTTTGGTAAGATTGATGAAATATACCTCACTAGAGTTGAGAAAATAAGACCTCTAGGGGGCCTCTTCCTTGGTTCTTGTCATAGGAGAGTCATAGGGTGATCCCCTTGCTATCCTACCCTTGCAGGCTTATCCACCTTCTCCCTATAATAATCTAGATTGGGTGATCAAAAACCTCTCGGTTGATGAGAAATAGGAGGGAACCTCTTCTTTATCTATAGATTAGATTTGTGTGTGTGTTATGTTTCCCCCATGTTTGTTTTATGTGCTTTTGGAGGACCCTTGTCAACCTCATAGGTTCTTGGATATAGGAGTGTATTGTGTCATAAACTTCTTCTATATGCTACATCATTCTTCTATTTGTTGTGCGTTGATTTTTGACAATTGGGGATGATGCAAAGTGTTGGGAGCATTTAGGCCTCCCTTCCATGCTGACCCAATTTTTTATTTATTTTTGTTTTCATGTACCCTTTTCATGATCTGATATAGTAGGTTATTGATGACAGTTCATACGTATATTATATTATATTTATCTATCTATATCTATGAGCAGTTCTGACCTTGAATTATCAAATCCCCCTATCTCTTGAATTCTTCACCTTTGATTTTCCTTTGTTTTTTATCTTTTTATCTTTTTTTCTTGATTCTTTATGTTGTGGTTCCTATGTGTTGACCCTCATGTGTACGAAAACATTTCCACTTCTACATATTGCCATGTATCGTGGGTCATGACATCTATGCATGATCGTCCTTCAATTAGGATGCCACATGCTCCTTCAGTTCACACGCACAATCCTAAGGGGGTTGCTACCTCTATGATTTTCAATAATGTATATTTGCTGGCCAATGAATCCCTTGCTGAAAATATTTAGATTTTTCAAAATTCCAATCGTTCAAAAAGGATCCCCTTAGCAAGATTTTCTTTTGAAATCGAATTCATAGAAAAAATAATTAAGAATTTGCATTCGAGGAGGCCGTTCTTCTTTTTTAAACTTCCTTGACAAAAGAGAATCTTTCAACAAGATTCTTTGATGACAGGATCATTTATGAAAATGTCATCACTTTTCAAACAAAGCATCCCTTGAGTTGACCCCTCTATTTTGAAGGGTTCCCAAGGGACCCCTTTGAAATCTTCTCCTTCAATTGCTTGTTTCGAGATACAAGTGCCTATCTATTTGCTTGACTTTTTTCTTTCCTAACATATTTTTTGGACATGGATTAAAATTTTGCCTTGCAGGACCGAGCACCTGTGGTTCCTCCTTTGCATGATCGAAAACCTATGAAGTTTTTTTCATTATGTAGGATGAGCACCTATAAAACCTTTGATCATCCTCTATAGGACCGAGCACCTATAGATCCTTTCGTTCACCTTCCATAGGACCGAGCATCAATGGCACTTTTTTTTCAAATATCTATAATATCTAGTACTTGTGGAGCCATATATATCATACAATTGAGTTCACCAGATTGCGGTTTACTTCCTCGATGGTTTAGGTATACATTCCTTAGCTTTCTCTCTACTTTACCGTGCATTCACTGACACTCATGCTCACTAAAGTGGGGGAAAAATGTAATGGCATGAAATTGTACCCTAAGGAAAATTCTATGTTTAGGCTACCTCCTACCTTAGAGAATTAAATCTAATAATGCAATGTATATTTCTCCCACCTTTCCCTGTCCACTTGGTAGCTATTTTATGTGTTAGTTGGGGATATTCTATCAAGGATGCTAGCATGATGTGTAGATGTCTGCGTGATGGACTACCATCTTGATGTGATTCCCACCTATGGAATCTATAGAGGCATTACACTCCTCCATTGGACATGAAGTGTAACATCTCCTACCCTTCAGACCAACTTCAAATGACTCATTTTCCTCCTTTTTCTTTCAAATGGCTATCTTATTCATTATTTCATGCTTCTTGATCATCTTCACATTCCTCTTGATCATTCTCACTATCTACACATTTCTACACTCACTTTTAGCTCCTTCAAGCTCCACCACCTCCATTAAATATGCAAGTTGTGCTTGTTTTTGGCTCACTCTCTTTATTGTTGTGACAATGTTGATCTTTGATGTCTTGCATGCTCACTCCTTCCTCCATTTTCCTTGAGTGTGCTTGGTTGAGAAGGTGGTATCTTTCCATTTCCCATCCACTTTGCATTATCGTATTGATATTGCAGCATATTGTGTTTTCTTATTACTTGGTATCTCTATTTTTATGTACTCTCTTTTATCATATTTCTTCAATCATTTCTATTTGGCTATCCATGGAGGTGGAAACACCAAAGCGGGGACTGACTAAGGCAGTCCTCTAAATAGAGACCCAACATTTTCCTATCTTTTGTGTGCAGTTTCTCCTTGAGGTAAATATCTTGAAGATATAAACTCATGGGTAGGAAGGTGCACTTTCCTTGCCCTTCTTTGTCAATTCATAGATTATATTAAGTTAAAGTATTCTTTTTTCTATTATGCCATTTTGTCACTTTCCATTTATGTTACTACAGTAAACCTCACAAGTTAGATTGTTAGTAGGTTTTCTAGTATTTTAGACCATACCTTGCACTTTTTATCTATATGGATGCTAGTGCACCATTGAGACATCAAAACACTGCACTAAAGCCCATGTCCCACACTATAGTGGAATTTGGTAGTAAGTTGCTTGAGTTGTAGTTTAGACTTTGAAAACTTGTTCACCTGGCTTCCTAAACATTCATGCTTGTAGAACGATAGTAGCAACTAGGTTGCTCTTCCTTGTCATCCTCTAAACTTTGAACTCTCCTAAAATATTTCATTAGCTTGGGGTAGATCAGGGTAGCCTATTGTTCTAGACTCTCTTATGACCTGGAGTCTTGAGTAGTCAGTCCCCCTCCTCTACACAAACATATATACATTAATAGTAGAAATAAAACCCCATATATGCACTTACAACACACCAGCACAATAATTACATGCTATAGAAGAAATAGGCATATACAATATAACCACAAAGCCCAAATAGGAATTGATAGCATAACTACAAAGCCCAAATTAGAACTTACAATATAGCTAAAAATCATATATACACTTGCAGTATAGTGGCTACAACATTTATATTGTATGTACAACAAAAAGGCAATACAAAATAACAAAAAATGACATACTAGATACAACATTAAAATGATGTAGAAAAGATATAAATAATATATAATAAAAATTGGTAACTAGTTTAATACCTAGAAGAATATTCAATTTTCTTTTGTTAATCTTCTATTATTGCTTCTCTTCTTACACCACTACCACTAGTAAGGTATAGAATAAGAGAAGAAACAAAGAACATGATATGAAATGAAATTTATGATGGATTCAAATGAGATAAATGAAAGGATTCAATGGAAGTTATGTCTATTTGAATTGGTAATATTAATGAGGTGAATTATCTAGTTGAATTCTTAATAAATTTTAAATTTATGTCATCTTCTCTTGATTTGTGAGCCTTACACCATCAATTGTGTTGCTTGCAAGCCTTGGATTTTTATTGTTTTCCAATAAATTTGAGAGTTGATTGATTTGGTTCAATGCTCATATGGTTTGCATTGTTTATTTTGTGTCTTCTTATTTTGATAGCTTCATTGGCAAGTAGTATACCTTCAAGTGTTGCATGTAGACATTATAGGAGGAAATGACTAGTAGCTAGGCATTTGAGTATGATCAATGGTACACATGTCCATGAATTTTTAAAGATGATTTTATATTTGAAAAATATAATACAATAGGGTTGTATTTGATTATATGATGAGACAATTGGGCATGCATTTTGTTAACAAATAAGTTTTTTTTTGAATCCATGGATCATTATTGTAGATACCGAAAATTGGTCTAGGCCTACGAGTACACATTTCAACATAATTTTCTATAGCCCATCGTCTTGATTAAATAATGTTACTTATTTAATTGCCTTTCTAACACATATTTCCTCTATTAATTAAATACCCTTTTTAATTAATTCATTAATTCATAATCATCCTTTATTCAACTTAATTAATTAAATAAATCATATTTATTTAATTATGTTGCGAACTAATTAATTCTTTCCCCTTTATCTATCAATTAAATAATTTATTATTTAATTCCCCTTTATCATACTTTTCCAACTATAATTAAATATCTTTATTTAATTATTCATTTAACCCCTTTTCATCTATAATTAAATATTTATTATTTAATTATTCATTTTATCCTTTTCAATAGGCAAATTAAATAAATTACTTTATTTATTTAATTAAAGTCTCATATTTCGAATGTTGAATTAAATTAACATTTAATTCATTATTTAATTAATTATGTCACATTTCTCTAACATTCGGTTATCTCTTACATGCACTTATCGTCTGAATCGAGTTATCTCTATGAGAGAACTCTCTGTCACAAATAGTCGATTAACTAGTTCCAACTCATATGCATGATCTATATTTATTAATTAAATATCTTTATTTAATTAACTAACTCAAGTTTGCATTCACATGCATTTATCATGCATTTATTCTCCAACTTCTAACTTTGGCTTTTGCATACAAAGTCTATTTCTTTTATTTTTTGAAGATGAAGATGGGAACTCATGTTCTAAAATTAGTATTTACCTGCAGTTGAACTCATGTTCTATCTGTCACATAACTCATCGCATGGCATTCATCAATCTCATCCGTCGATCTCTCTTTCAATATGAGCCGATCATTTGAAAACACAAAATCTATAAAATGGCCTGTCATTATCATTATTCCTCCTCCCGAAATCATTATACACTTTTGAGAAGAAACAATCTTCGATATTTTTCTGAGACACTCGACGAAGTTATGCTTGCATT
The DNA here is from genome assembly GCA_007115665.2 of Sequoiadendron giganteum. Lineage (NCBI taxonomy): Eukaryota > Viridiplantae > Streptophyta > Pinopsida > Cupressales > Cupressaceae > Sequoiadendron > Sequoiadendron giganteum. Next base: position 59,660,292 of record VCHN02000014.1, on the reverse strand, counting down.
CAAACACAGAAATCTGAGGGCAAGAATAACAATACAGCAAGATGGAGAAGAGCAATTGAGATAAATCGAGGAAGTATTTGCATATTCGGTGAGATCATTCTAGTTTTTATTAGTTTAGATTAATCATGCTTACTTATCATTCTTTGTTGTTTTATTTAGATTAGAATTGATGTTTAATCTTGTGCAGCTTTAGCATCTTCCACAATTCCGAAAAATCTGAGTTACATTTGGTGAACCCGACGTGAATTGACCATAACTTTTACAAGGCTACATATTTTTTCATGAAACTTTGTTTGCAAGTAGACGACATTCTCAAGAGATTTCATGAAAAAAATCAGATGTTTTGGTGATGTTTTGAATTTTTTATAATTTTTTTGTTATTTTTCATAAAATATCAATTTTGAGAGAAATTTGTCGAATTTTTTGGATATGTTTACATTTCTGGAAAGAGATTTAAATTTGAATAGGGGTTTGTTCTTTAGGTTTTAAATTTGGATAAATTGTTTTTATTCAAAAAATAGATCTTTGAAAATTATGGTTTCACAAATATTTGCTTGAATCTCATAAACGGTTGCAGATCTATTCACGAAATTTTTTATGCAGATTTGAAATTATTTCAGGCAACCTTAGTGAAAAAATCAGATTTTTTTGGATCAGTTTTGAATTTTTAATAATTTTTTTATGATTTTTTCATAAAAAATTAATTTCAGGTGCAAAACAGACAATTTTTCAGATTTATTTACATTTTTGGAAAGCTCTTGAAATTTAAGTATAGGTCTATTCTCTGTAGTTTTATTTTTACTATCAAAATTATTTCCAAAAATCAGATTTGTCTTGACTAGCTATTAGGTTTTTGGCTTTGTTCGGTTTGTGCATGTGCAGAAAAAAAAAAAATACTTCAAAGCAGACATTGGATCAAGTGGAAAAAAACAACTTGGAGCTAAATAAATTCTAAAGGAATAACATAGTGTTTGCAGGACGAAGCTTTGAAGACAATTAAAACCCAAGACAATTTTTCTACAGGACGAAAGCTGAAGACTATGAACTACTGATAAATTGCATGCAGGACCTAATGCCTTTGTGTTAATTTATTTAAATAAGCTTTTGTTTGGTAGATAGATAATCATCGTGTGGGATTAAAATGAATTTTCTGTTTGATAGATAGAAAATTGTCATTTGGAATAAAAAGAACCACTGTCTTCTTTATTTGGTGCTTTGCACATATCTATAAACCCTTACGATTTAGTACACCGAAGTATCCTCTCCCCTTGCGTAGTCATGTGATCCTAGGTGTAAGAGAAACGGTTGCTGACTCTAGAACTTGGGCCTGTCTTGGTGGGAAAAAGTACTCACCCCAAGACGACTCAGACCGGTAGCACGCTAAAGCCAAGCGACTTCCAGCCGGTATATAAAAGTGGATTCTTGGGGAAACCCCAAGAATCACGCGCACTAATCCGACGAGATGGACAGAAATGGACTCTCGCCGATGTTAGTTAGTGTCCCACGAACAGAATGCCTGAATTAAAAGCCTTGTTGTAGAGTTACCAAAATCCTATCTACTTGTTGGTGCAGTAGGTCGGACCTATGAAGCCGTCTTACAATCTTACGGTTTACGTGTAGAGATGAAAAGTATGCCATGGGAGATTCATGGGTACTATAGCTTGGCTGCCCTGTATAAGTGAGTGCCATGGAGGGGAGCCAGTGGGGTCAAGCTACTAATCATCCACCGTAAATATGCGTAGCTGGAGAAATCCAAGTAAGAATTCAACAAGTACTGTCCTAAAAGCCTAGGGTGTAAGTATTTTTCAAGTCTAAATAGTCCATTCATCACAAAACTAAAAATACTTTGAATGTTGTGTTTGTTGTTTGCTATATTTGCCAAAATCTTGATCAAACAAACAAAGTTAGTCAAACAACTTTTGAAAAAAATAAATTTGCAACTGTCAAGAACAGAGTCGCATTTGTCAGTTTAATCTCTGCATCTCTATTAGAGAGTCGCATCTATTAGGGGAATAACCACATCTGTCTGTCATAATTTTCACAATCTCGAAGTTTCACAACTTGAGTCGTATGTGTCCATGCAAAACCGCATCTGCCAAAGTCTGAACCGCAAGTGTCTATCAAGAAAACTAGTTTTTCGATTCCATAATAGGAAAGACTGTAATTGTCAGAAACACCGCAATTGTCAAATCCAAAACCGCAACTGTCAAATCCTGAGCCGCAACTGTTAGGTGAACCGCATCTGCCTGTTAACAGAGAACAATCAAAACAGCAAACTGAGTCCGGACAGAAACTGTTAAAATTTTGCTCAAAAATCTTGCATCCATTAGGTGGTCATATACGTCTTAGTTACAATCCACGTCTTCGTCATAGTCATCCAAAGTCACATGCATATAGATACTTCCTCGAAAATCTTAGTTACAATCCATGTCTTCGTCATTGTCATCCTAAGTTGCATGCATCTAGATACTCCCTAGGAAATTGCATATCACAGCATAGATAAGTTTCCTCGTCTTTGGATAAATTCATGTCCCGATTTGTCACACTCATCAAACCTAGTCACCTTCGTCTGATCTAGTGAATCTTTTTAGCTCAACAAGTCTAGTTTGGAAAGTTCACCTTGTCAACTGTCATTTGTCCTACAATCAGGTTCCTTGGTCAAAATAAATCCTTGCATGCATTTACTCCATAAGAGGTAGGTTATACCCATTTTAGAATCATAGTCTACATGAGGTCTTACATATTGTCCGTCTTACCATACATCATCTCAGTATATGTCTTTCTAGAAATCATTTTACCAACATCCTTATTGTCCAAAAAAATCCAAAAAACATAGAAATAGGTCATATCAGTTCTTAGGCATAGTCTGCATTACCCCATTTTGAGCAACTTTTTTATGGTCGAAACAAGGTCTCAAAAGAGGCACGAAGAAATGGCAGACCCAAACGAGTTTATCAATCCTTTCAGCACTCAACCACCTAGGAAGAACAAACCACACAAACCATTGCTTGATAAATTTTTCACTAGAGACGCCAATGGATGAGTCTGCAGTCCAAGATCCTGAATTTGCATCCTTCATGGATGAGTGCTTGGCAAATGATCCCCAATGCTATCTAGCAAAATTGCTAGTAGAAGGTGCCACACTACCACCAGGATTTGACATTCACACATTGAAAATGACATCTACCCAACCAATGCAAACAGTGACATCAAGTGGTTCTATGCCTCAAATCACCGCAGCAATACTAACTAGCATACCAACTCAGACATCGTCAATTGTAAACACAACCCCTTTCAACATAACACAAGGTTTACAATTTACGATGGGAGCAACTTCATCCAACCCCTTTAGCACCAACATGATTGGTAAGAGATCCAAAGCGGGTACGAATATTCCTATCCCAAATCAGACCATTCAAATAGGGAATATTCCTCCAACCAGTCAACCCATTCAAACAGGATATATTCCTCCACCAAGTCAAACCATTCAAATAGGATATATTCCTATCCCACAATGGACTATTCAAATGGGATATATTCCTTCACCAAATCACAATCCGTCACAAAACATGGCATATCAGAATGTCTACATTGATTCGAACAACACCAACACCATGTCCTTGACACAAGTCGATGTCCTTCAGAATCAAATGCAAACTCTCCAACAACAAATGGATAATATGTCTATGTCAGGCAAACGAACTATCTCAGCACAAGACTTATGTCCATGTCCATTTGAAAAAGCGCTTTACATGACACCTTTTCCCCATGGATACATTATACCGATTTTGCCTAAGTATAATGGGAAAAAGAATCCTCTAGAACATATTAGGGAGTTCTCAACAACATGCATGGACATATCGTATGACCCCACATATCTGATGAGACTATTTACATGAACCCTTGTTGGGATAGGACTGGAATGGTTTTCTAAACTACCATATGGTATACGCTCTTGGGGAGAATTAGTTGAAAAGTTTGTCGAACATTTCACCTTCAACATAGACAATGAGATAACAATAGCAACCTTGTGCCACACGACACAAGAGGATGGCGAAACTTTCACCACTTTCTTTTAGAGGTGGAGAAGTTTAGCTAGCAGATGTCCAGTTGAGATACCAGAGAAACAAAAGGTCATGATATTCCTAGAGAACCTCAATCCAAAACTACGGAGTGATTTAAGAGTACATTGTTGTACCTCATTCCTAGACTTGGTACAGAAAGGCATCATCCTTGAGAAAGGCCTTATTGACAAAGGCGAAATAAAGGTACCAGGTAGGAATCCTATTGTCCAAAATCAAAATGTGCCAAATGATAGAAGACAATTCTAGTCCAGAAACAAGAATGTTACAAATGATGGCATTGTCGATGCTAAAAACATACATACAAGGCCAGTTATCACACTGAGAGGATACAACCAAAATCAAGACACAATGGATAATCTAGATCAAACGGCTAACTATCTCCAAAATTCACAACAACAATGACCTCAAAGAAGATTTCCAACACGTGAATTTACTCCTCTAGGACAACCGATCAAGGTTATTTATAAAGAATTGATTAAACACAATCTCATCAAACCATTGGAACCAAGAGAATATGATCTTGGACAATTTAAACCTTCCTGGTGGGATGACAAAGCCCATTGTGAATATCATCAAATAAAAGGACACAGCCTACAAAATTGTCACCAACTCAAGGGCATTATCCAGGACTTTGTTGAGAACGGAACCATAGAGGTCGGTGGACAGAAAAACACCAAGAACAGTGATCATAAGGTCTTCATGGACCCATTACATGACCACACAAAAGGAAAAGCCTCCGGTTCCAAACCTAAGACCGATCCATCAACCAATTACGCAAACAGCATTTTCGACTATGGAAAAGGAAAGATTATAAATAGCCTCCGCGCTGCAGATGAGTATGTCGATACCTTCACCATTAAGAAGCCTCCAGAATGTAGTGTCAACACACGCAGAACCAAGATCACTATTCCAGGTCCTTCTTCTGAGCCATCTACACAAGCTTCCAAGTTCAAGTACAACCTTCTTGATCAATTGAGTAAAACTCCTGCGCAAATATCTATCTTGGAACTATCGACCTTATCACCTGAGCATCGAGCCATTCTCGATAAAGCTTTGCAGAACACAACTGTCCCCACTGATTTAGATGTCAATCGTTTCGAAGAGATGGTGGGATATTTAACCAATTCGCACCATGCTACATTTTCCCAACAGGATTACTCGACAGAAAAATCTGATCATAATGACCCATTACATCTTGAAGTCTTAGTCCATGAAACCAAAGTCAGATGAGTCTTGGTAGACTAAGGAGCAGGTTTGAACCTATGTACCCTAAAATTGGTTAAGGCATTAGGATTCTTATAAGATTGTGTAGATACCTCTAAGAGTATAGTCATCAAGGCTTACGATGATGAGGAAAGATCATCCAAAGGAGAGGTCACACTCCCTATCAGAATTGGTCCAGCAATCATGAACACCAGCTTCCAAGTCTTGGATCTCACCCTTCCATACAACTTGTTGTTAGGTAGACCTTGGATACACGCAATGAAAGCGGTACCTTCAACATACCACCAGTGTCTCAAATTCCCCTGTAATGGCACAAAAATCACCATTGATGGTGATCCAGATCCTTTCCAGTATTGTACAAACCTAAGGGATCTCCCACACCAACAAGTACCTATTAATCAATAGGCTTCATCATCCACTCTATCCCAATACGTTGACCCATCATGTCTCACTAAGTCCATTTCATTCAAACCACCATCATCCACTCCAAAACTTGAGATCCAAGACAAGGGTTGTGGTGAGTATAATATAAAGGCATCATACTATGTTACTGAACTGATTCCACCTAAGGCATATGGCCTACCCATGGTGGATAGAAGACAGTCTATGGTCACATTTCATGTTCCCCCTACAATGACATTGACAAAATGGGGAGAGTTAAGTGAAGAGATTGTGGATCAATCTGATTCCTGGTTGTATCAAGAAGAACATGAATACCCCTCCCCATCTATTCAAATAGCCGAGGACCAATATGGAAAAGGATTTAAGATAATGGAAAATGAAGGCTATGATGGGCATAGTGGGTTAGGACTATATCAAAATGGAAGGAAAGAACCAATTAATGTCCACCCACAACTGAAATACTTAGGGCTAGGGTGTCAACTGCTTAGAATTGGGTTTCCTAGTACTTCGTCACTATTTCAAGAGGAAGTGAGTGCTTACACAGACATCGAGACATCTCATGATCCACCTCCCCATTTTACGACAACCCTCCAATCTTTGATGAATCCCCTTACTCAAGCGATGGTGAATGGGATTCCCTTTCATCTACCAGCACCATGAACATAGATGCACTATTTGGAGAATTAGACCTAAACGTGAAACCTATACCCAAACCATCTAGTCCTTGTCCTAAGAAACATTTTTCCAAAGAAGAATGGTATAAGATCTATTATTGGGAAAAACTCGATCGTGCATCTTGGGCACCTGAACCACCATCTTCTAATCACCTATCCCAGGCAATGGTTCCACATCAACGTTTACCTACCCGTAAGGAAAAGACCCAGCAAGAGTTAGTCTAGAACTTCTGTGACCATGTCAACCATTCACTATTCACCCTCTCAGTGGTTACCTTTAAAAACTCCGATGATGACATGCCCCTCATATATCCCGAACTTATAGATTGGGATCAACAAGGTACACCTATCTTAGACACATTCGAGAACGACGAAGCAATTGCTGAGTTCATGGGACTTCGAGAAGGCATGCCAAGAGGGGATCATAAAGCTAGTTTTACCATAGACCTGGACGATAAAGCATATTTTGGGGAGTCTATTTACACCTCTAGTCGTAAAAATGAGGATAAAAAGAAAAAAGGTAATGAAAAGAACAATGATGAGTCCCTAGGTGAAAACTGAAAGGCACCTTTGGATGAAGAAAAAGTCAAAATAAAGGACGTATCCGAGGGCGAAAACCTCTCTGAGGCACCCAAGGATAGAGGTTTAAATATTCTCCCCATTGCACAGGAAAAGTCACCCATGTTAGTGGAAGAGGCTGTCACAGTCAACATAGGAACAGAAGAGAATCCTCAGATAGTATATTTTGCGGCTTCTTTATCAAAGACAGAACAACATGAGTTCAAAGACTTTTTCAAAAAGAGACAAGTAAACTTCGCATGGTCATATACTGACATGCCTAGGTTGGATCCAGACCTGATATTGCATCATTTACCAATCAAACAAAAGTTAAGAAAAATGCACCCGCAGATTGCTCTATTTGTCAAGGTAGAACTAAAGAAACTTTTGGATGTAGGATTCATAAGGACAATAGACTATGCAGATTGGATATCGAATCTTGTACCCATGACTAAACCAACTGCGGGCATTCGAATTTGTACAGACTTTAGAGACATCAACAAGGCGTGTCCTAAAGATGACTTCCCTTTGCCGAATATAGATATGATAGTGTATCTTACAGCAGGGTATGAGATGCTATCCCTCATGGATGGTTTCTCGGGATACAACTAGATTAAAATAGCAACTGAAGACCAACATAAGACAACTTTCACGTGTCCATGGGGCACATACTGTTGGAACGTTATGCCTTTTGGGCTTAAGAATGCAGGAGCTACTTACCAACGCGCAATGACTACAATTTTCCATGACTTTGTACACATTCTCATGGAAGATTACGTTGATGACATTATAGCAAAATTAGAAACAAGAGAAGCTCACTTAAAGGTTTTAAATAAGATATTCCAACGGCTAGAGAACTACAATGTCAGGCTGAATCCGAAGAAGTGTGTCTTTGGAGTCAAATTAGGGAAGCTGTTAGGGTATATCATCTCTCGTAGAGGCATTGAAGTAGATCCAGAGAAGGTAAGAGCTATCATAGAAATGCCTCCTCCAGTCAGCATAAGACAACTCAGAACTCTACAGGGCAGACTATAGTCAATTCGGCGATTCATAGTACAACTGGCAGATAAGATTCATCCATTTCAACATCTACTCAAGAAAGGAGTACCATTTGTGTGGATGCTTAAATGCCAGGAAGCATTCCAACAAATCAAGGACTATTTGCTAACTCCACCAGTCTTAATGCCACCTACAGAAGGAAAGCCTTTGATCTTATATATTTCAGCAACTCAGTCGGCATTAGGGGCTCTTCTCGCACAAAA